>JADBJO010002556.1:225583-235583 GCA_016801955.1 Conus betulinus
TAACAGGAGAGCCCTGTGCTGCACCTTAGGGTCATGGCACAAATGATCCACGGCCCTGTGGAATCTTCAACCCAAGGAGCAGGTGCATGGACAGAGAGACCAGGTCATGTACTAAAAACTACCCCGAGGTGTACCGAAGGTCACAGAGCAGGGTGAGGACAGCTACCCCAACTACAGGAGACGCGAGGAGTCTGATGGAGGACATACTTGGACTGTGAAGCTGGGCAGAGAGAAATCGTCGTCACCAACCAGTGGGTTGTCCCCTACAACCCTTACCAAATGATCCACGGGCCCTGTGGAATCTTCAACCCAAGGAGCAGGTGCATGGACAGAGAGACCAGGTCATGTACTAAAAACTACCCCGAGGTGTTCCGAAGGGTCACAGAGCAGGGTGAGGACAGCTACCCCAACTACAGGAGACGCGAGGAGTCTGATGGAGGACATACTTGGACTGTGAAGCTTGGGCAGAGAGAAAATCGTCGTCACCAACCAGTGGGTTGTCCCCTACAACCCTTACCTCCTACACCAGTTCAACTGCCACATCAGTAGTATAAAATCAAATCAAGTACGTCCTGAAGTATGTCCAAAAGGGCACAGACCAAGCCGTCTTCCAACTCCAACAACTCAGGCAGGTGAAGGAGCAGCTCTCAACAACCTCCGGTCATTGACGAGATCCAAATGTACCAGAATGCCCGCTACGTTGGCAGCATCGAAGCGACCTGAAGTCTCCGGGATTTGACCTGCGTGAGCGCCACCCCATGGTGCAGAGACTAGCTGTCCATTTGGAGAATGTACAACTGGTCTACTTCAATCCACACAATGCAGCGCAAAGAGCAGAAGGCTCTCCCCCAGAAACAACGCTTACCGCCTTCTTCAGCTTATGCTCTCAAGACCCTACAGCACGAGAGCTGAAGTGCGTGGAAGTCCCTGAGCACTTCACATGGATGTCCACTCAGAAGATGTGGAAGAAACGACAAAGGGGCACTGCAATCGGTCGATTGTACAGTATCAGTCCTCGCCAGGGGGAGTGCTACTTCTTGAGGCTTCTACTCAACGTTGTGAAAGGACCCCCTTCATACGAGGAGCTGTAGACTGTCAACGGCTATGTCCACAACACCTTTCAAGATGCTTGCAATGCTCTTGGACTCCTAAAAGATGACCGCCACCTACAACTTGCCCTGGAGGAAGCATCTGTCTCTCAGAGATCCCGACTGCTGCGTGACTTCTTCTGTATCATCCTGGTAGCTTTCAACCCCAGTAACCCAGGCAACCTGTGGAACCTCTTCAGAGACCATCTTGCTGAAGATTTCCTCTTCCAAGTCCGAAGAAATGTCTATGATGAAGCGCAGTACACAGATGCCGTCTACAACCAAGCTCTTACTGTGATTCAGGACAAACAATCCTTCTTGGAGCAAGTCTACAGAGGAGTATGAGATGCTAAGAGTCGCACAACACAAACTGTTTCTCGATAATACTACCGCGAGACCAATTACGACACTGAGCAGAGGCAGGGCCCCACAGCACACAGCAGCATAATGTTCCTTGATGCTCCAGGAGGGACAGGAAAGATATTCATCCTGAACCTTATCTCGAACAGGATCCGCTCCACAGGCAAAAAAGTGCTAGCCACTGCTTTCAGTGGCATTGCCGCTACTCTTTTGCCAGGTGGGCGGACAGTGCATAACACTTTCAAGGTCCCCCTGAATGCGGACAAGCAAGAAAAACGCCAACCTGCTCTGTCAAGGATGGGTCAGCGATGGCCAAAGTCATCAAAGAGGCTGCAGCCGTCATAATTGATGAAGCTCCCATGACCCACAAAGCTGTCTATGCTGCAGGACATGACCCAAGTGCACAGGCCAATGGGAGGCATCCCAACGCTGTTATGTGGGGACTTCAGGCAGATCCTCCCTGTCGTCCTCAATGGCATTAGTGCCAATATTGTCAACGCCTGTCTGAAGAAGTCCTACCTGTGGCGGAGCATGGTTGTTAAAAATCTAACCACCAACATGAGAGCCCACTTGTCTGGAAATCCCCAGACAGCCAGTTTCGCTAAACTTCTGCTTGACATTGGGCAATGGTGCCATTGAGCCATCAGAGTTTCCAGATACTATATCGGTCCCACCAGCACTATGTCAGTTTTCAGATAGTCAGGAGGATCTGATAGAAGCAGTCTACCCGGATCATTATACTCACTGTGAAGACTCAGACGGGTTAGCGGAAAGGGCCATAAACTCCTCCCTAAACAAGACTGTCAACAGGCTGAACAGAAAAATCGTAGCTGACTTCCATGGAGAGGAAACTCTGTACAGATCTGTTGACACGGCCAAGAATGATGATGAGGCGGTCTTTTATCCACAAGAACTCCTGAACTCCCATTGAGATTTCTGGACTTCCACCACATGAACTGTTGCTGAAATCGGGAGTCCCCATCATCATTCTCCACTCACTGGACCAAAGGTGACCAGTGGCACCCGATGTGTCATCACCAGACTGCACAGGTACGTTGTAGAAGCGAAAATATCCTGTGGCCCCTACAAAGGTAAACAGGATCTGCTCCCCAGAATTCCTCTGGATCACACAGACTCACCCCTGCCATTCCGGTTCCAATGGCTTCAGTTTCCCATGAAACCAGCTTTCACTGTGACAATTAGCAAGGGCCAGGGTCAGACATTTTCATCCCTTGGGGCAGACCTGACCGTTCTGTGTTTTACATATGGAATGTTCTACGCTGCAGCATCACGAACTGGAAGCGCAGAAACACTGACTTACGTGCGCCAAACAGGGAGACCAGAAATGTTGTCTACCCAGAGGCCCTCGAACAGACATGATGCATCGTGAAAATGCAATCTTTTCACAGAGTTGTCATGTTTGATTTGGGTTTAACGTCCGTGCCCAAATCAAGGATATGCAGACGGCTGGTCCATCAAATTAGCCTGACACCTGCGGGGCCAGGGTGGATATTGGGGTGAACTATGGTCATTTTAGCTGGACACATTCCACGTGAAAATTCCCAAGACCAAACTGGGATTCGAAACCACGACCTTTGGATTATGAGTCCAGCACCTTATCCACTAGGTTATGGCGGCTCTTACAGAGTTTTCGTTTGGAGCACTTCATCGAGGAATCGAGAATGCATTGGTAAGTTAACAAAGTACAGGCATCCCTCTATCGACTGTGTATTGTATTACGAAAAAAAAAAATTGTAAGGTGAAACAGACTGAGAGGCAAGAAGGGAGTGGGCGTCCGAAGAAATTGGATGAAGTAGATAGGAGGAGGCTGGGGCAATTGGTTCAGCATGGGAAAAATGAAACAAACCAAGCTGAATTTTAGTGTATTGTCTTTTAAGTGGTGTGAGAGAGAGGGGTGGCCAGAAAATTATTGTACAGATATACCCGAGTGAAGCCAGGTAAACCAGCTAGTGCATATATATTATAAATAATGAGAAAACCTTCATTAGCTGCCTGAGAGAACCATCGTAATCCCTCTCAAAGGCAGATCTATTTGTATTGCCTGCTCCTAGGCCTTTCGTCCGCTGGATCAGACTCATCAGGGAGACACAGCTGATTTATGTCTGCGCTCCTGGTGTCAAATAGAGACACACCACAGTCCATAATTCTGTGGTGTTCTCACCACAAAGGTTCAAAAAAGAATCCAACAGCACCCCCAAAGCAGCCAGCAAAGGATAGTAAATGGAATAAAACGAAAGTGTGAGAGAGGAAAAAAAAGTTGCTGAAAACTAAAAGCATTATGCAAACAGTATGAAATGGAAGGGGACCATCTTTGAGCCTATGCTTGAGGATCCATTCAAGGATGGAAGGGAGGTCAAAAGATATGGAACAGTCTGAGTGGTAAGCTCTGCTGTTCAATAACTCAAGCAATGTCAGTGGCTAGGAATTGTGTAGAACAATCTTTACTTGGATCTCCTAAAAGATGTAATCTCCCACAGATTGACCAAACAATATGATGCTGAACAATTAAGCAATGGGGGAAAACAAGTACAGGCCAACAACTCTTTAGTCATTATAGTAATGACTTGGCAAAGATTTGAACTTTTAGAAAAAAAATTAAGAAAATGGGGGAAATATATTATAGAGAACCATCGTAATCCCTCTCAAAGGCAGATCTATTTGTATTGCCTGCTCCTAGGCCTTTCGTCCGCTGGATCAGACTCATCAGGGAGACACAGCTGATTTGTGTCTGCGCTCCTGGTGTCAAATAGAGACACACACCACAGTCCATAATTCTGTGGTGTTCTCAACACCAAGGGTTCAAAAAAGAATCCAACAGCACCCCCAAAGCAGCCAGCGAAGGATAGTAAATGGAATAAAACGAAAGTGTGGAGAGGAAAAAAGTTGCTGAAAAACTAAAAGCATTATGCAAACAGTATACAATGGAAGGAGACAATGTTTGAGCCTATGCTTGAGGATCCATTCAAGACATGGAACAGTCTGAGTGGTGAGCTCTGCTGTTCAATAACTCAAGCATTGTCAGTGGCTAAAAATTGTGTAGAACAACCTTTATATATATATATATATATATATATATATATATATATATATATATATATATATATATATATATATATATGTCTGTCTGTATGTATGTATGTATGTATCACTATAGCACTTTCTCCCCGTTTGGTGGTAGAAATTTTGTATGTGAGAGAAGAAAAAAAAAAGAACTGCTCTTCCCGGAGGTCAAATGAACCCCACTCTCTCACATACCAGGCGGGGATACTAACTACTATGTTACTGAAGAGCTCACAGAATGTAGTTACACTTATAGCCTTTAGTAGCAGCTATTCTGGTAAAATAAAACACTGGATATCATCTGTGACCCATAATGAACATATCTACAAATTTTCAGAAAGATCAGTCCAGCAGTTTGTGTGGAGGGAATGGAACACATTTTTAACCACGGACGGATGGACAGACAGACAGACAGACAGACACACACACACACACACACACACACACACACACACACACACACATAGAGCATTTCTTCGTTCCCATTGTAACGTACTCCCTCTTCTATAAGAACTGGGAGTACAATGACCACAGCCTGACCCTTTGAGAGCTACAATACGTCATAATTGGCATAACATTGCACAGTGCTCTCTGGCAGCAATGGATCTGCAACACAGATTAATCCCCATCTCAGCAATGTGTGAAGAACAGAAACATCAAACTGTTGTCTAGTTTCATTGTTCTTGTTTTCTGTTTTGTGTTAAGACTGTCCCCAGTTTCATTAGTGTTGCCAGTTTCTTGGTTAGCTGTGTATTGAAATTGCATGCATTAATAATCAAAAACATTCAAAAGAAAAATAGTTCCACATTAGAAACTGTGACAACAAAAAACCGTATGGTATATACATGAGTGGTATACTCCAACCCAATAGGTTGTTCTCAGGTCTGTCAATACTTGATTTAATCCTTTGACAGATGTTGACGAGAGTGATGGTACAGAATATCTAGCTCAAGTGATGGTGTCTTCCTCTTCTGGGTATATTACGATAAAAAGAGGAAATACCAGTGACAAGAAATCCGGCTTCTTACGGAAGGAAATACGTGTGCCTGACAACAGTTCACTCATGGTCAGTTTTCAGCAGACAACAAAGAGCCGACCACGTATCAGGCTGGACAATCATTTCATGTCCAGCGATGGGTGGGTACACAAACGCAGGGTTTGGGGTGACATTTCCGGAGCTCATAATATCTATTTTGCTACAATAATGAAGGCCAAACAACCCAGCATTGTGTTTATCAAATCGTATCATGTCAAGGATTGTGATTTCAAAGTATTCTTGTCTTTTTTTCCCTGAGTGGAAAGTGCCTCAAATGCTGCCTACCAACGTGTGGAATTGTTCTGTGGATTATTACCCCAGTTTTCAGCATCATCTGGCGTGTGTAACCTCAAGACAGAGTGTGACAGTGGGCAGGACGAAACAGAGTTCTGTCCCTTCAGCAATTCAGACTGTCAGGGTTTGGTGGCATTCTGTAACCAGTGTTACAAACTGGTCGATGGTCTGCGTGCGTATGATAGTGAACAAAGAGACGTCAATAAAAGAGGAGATGAGTACTGTAGTTCCCAGGGAGGTAGGCTAAGTATTCCTCAGTGCATCCTGGACTGGTGCTGCAAACTCCTTAAAACGAGCAAAGTGAACCCTGCTGTACTGGAACAAATGATGACTGGCCTGTATTATAGAGGCACAGTCTGTAACACTATGTATACACACAGCATCATTGATGACAACAGAGCTGTCTTTCACCATTCAACTTATGTTAGCTTGCGAGTTGCTACAGACGAAACATGGTGCATAAGTTTACAAACGTGTCCAAATTCATATATGATTTCATGTTCCTCACATAGTGACAGTTTTTTGATTGATAAAGCAATGTGTGAAATCAAAATGAATAAGACAGAGACACTTTATATCAGTCTCAGTCCATTACCTTGACCAAGACACAGTTCATATTGCTCAGAAAACAAAACTCCATGGCAACATGCAGTGATGGCCATGTGACGTATACGTTTTTCTTATATGGATCCAGTCTGCATTCAGAGCATAGCTCTTGTCATCTTCCAAATCCACAGTCACGCGCTGACTGGTTTTCTCTTGCAGGTCTTCACCCCACATTTGCATGTGATGATCAGTTCAGCACCATAGCATTCAGCCTGGTCTGTGACTTCCTCTCTGACTGTCAGGATAGCAGTGATGAATCATTCTGTGGTTATCTTCCGTGCATCAAGACATTTACCTGCTCTGACCATCAGTGTGTGTCTTATGGCAAGGTGTGTGATCTAATGCCTCTCACTGTTCGGATCAGTCAGATGAAGAACATTGTAAAGTATTTAAAGTTATGGGTCCTAAAACACGTTCAATATCATCTCCAGTTCTGATATATTTTGACAACAAACAGTCATTTTATATCCACTCAGATCAATCCCAATGGCTCCTGCCCTGACAGCCACTACCGTTGTCCTGGGGACTATGACGACTGTCTGCCTGTCTATACACGATGCAATGGGATGCACGACTGTATTGATCTCCAGGACGAAGAGCGATGTGAAGAAATCACCTGCCCCGGGTTGTTCAGGTGCAGAGCTTCAAAGATCTGTGTTCACAGTGACCACCTGTGTGACGGTTGGTCGTACTGTCCGCTGCGTGATGACGAATTGTTGTGTGACTTTATCTGTCCTGGTGGCTGTCAGTGTCAAGGTCACTCTTTATTATGTCTTCAGCCTTTCTCCTCCGCACTTTTGCCTGGAATCCGGTATTTAGATGCCACGGCTTCGGGTATGACGCTGTCTGACATGAATGACAACGCCTATCTTATCCATCTTGTTCTTGCTCAGTGTACGTTGACTACCCTGCATTCAACTAATTTGCTTAATCTCAGGGTTCTTGACCTGTCAAGAAATAAGCTTCGGCTTGTCAACATGACGTCTTTCCTTCGTTTGGAAAAATTACAAACGTTATCTCTGTCCAACAATCCTCTCACCCAGCTGCACACTGACCTCTCCTCTGTCACCATGCACAGTGCCCTGACCCAGATAGACCTGTCCTTTACCAAGCTGACCCTGCTGATACCACAGTCTTCTCTCTTTCCTGGGATCAAGACTCTAAACTTGACTTCCACTTCCATACACACAATAAGTCCAGCTGGATTTCAGTACACGCCAGCACTGAGTAAATTGTACATGGATGGGAGCCCTGTGAAAAGGTTTCCAAATGATATGTTCAGACATGTCTCTCGCATTATCTGTTATACATACAGACAATTACAAAGTGTGTTGCAGTGACATACTCCCCTATTACCTTGACGACTCGACCTGCTCTGCTCCACAGGATGAAATATCTTCCTGTGAAGATTTGTTACAGTCATGGGCCTACCGAGGGTTTCTGTGGCTCATCACCTGTCTGTGTCTCTCACTGGCAATGTCTTTTGTTTCTGTGCACGTTTGCTTGCCAGATCCATGACCTCTTCCAGTGGCTTCAGTGTGTTCGTCATCAACCTGACCATGGCCGACTTTCTGATGGGGGTCTACATGGCTATGATTGGAGTGGCTGATGAACGGTACCGTGGTAGATATCTCCATTACGATGACACGTGGAAAAGCAGTGTCACCTGTAAGGTGGCTGGGTTTCTGTCCCTGCTGTCCAGTGAGGTGTCAGCTCTGGTCATCTGCCTCATCACTCTGGACCGTTTTATTGTCCTTCGTTTTCCGTTCAGCACTCTGCGGTTCGAGAGAACATCAGCGGCGCTGACTTGTCTTTTAACTTGGTTGGTTGCTTGGTTCTTAGCCATTTTGCCATTACTGCCAATGACCGCTCACTGGGAGTTTTTTATAGCCAGACAGGTATCTGCATTCCACTGCCAGTGACAAGACGGGAATTTGAAGGAAGGCTGTATTCTTTCAGTGTAATGATTGTCTTTAACTTCACCCTATTTCTACTTATTTCCTCTGGCCAAGCCATCGTCTATTGGTCAATACAGAGTAATGCCTTACAAAACAACACAACAAAAGTGTCACGTGACATGACCATCGCTCGGCGGTTGATCAGTGTTGCAGTTACAGATTTCCTGTGCTGGTTCCCCATTGGACTGTGCGGAATGTTAGCACTGACTGATACTCCAATCCCAGGAGAAGTGAATGTTGCCCTGGCAATATTTGTACTGCCATTGAACTCCGCTATTAACCCTTTCATGTATACCTTTAACACGTGGGCAGAAAAGCGAAGAAAATCCTATGAAGATAGCCTCATGAAATGGCTAGAAATTCATCCTGACATAATACACAATTCAGAACATGAGTGATGCTATTGTTAATGATAAGATGAATGTACATTTATCTTGTGTGTCCTATGTCACTTGCTACAAACAGTACATGATACAGTTCTATGACTTAGCAATGTCATAGTTTACATAGTGAACATGAGGGGAAGAATCATCATGATCCTTCGATTTGCAGATGACATCCATAACTGGGCTGGCAGATTTCGCCAAGCTTGTGCAGAGACTGAATGAAGCATCAACTGGAATGAAAAGAGTAAGTTGATGGCTAACCGCCACACCACCAGCACTGTCATCACTGTAGATGAATAGAACCTGGAAACAGTTCAACAGTTCTTTGCCTGTGCACTCATCACACACACATATAATCATGATAAAGACATAACCAAGTTTGGAGTTATCCGAGGTTTGACCAGCGCATTGGGCTAATGCGTTACTCAGACATTTACTCAGTCGTAGCCATGAGACCCTCTTCTTAAATTCTCTCATCTTGGCTATGACTCATTTATCCATCAGCTTTTAAATCATGCGCAGCGCGGCCTCAACATTTTGCAGATATGGTGTAGCGTATACAGACTATTTCGCAGGCAGTGACACTTCCTTGATGAAACTGAAACTGAAATGTTGCCAGGGATCTGCTATTACAGTGAGAGATCCGGTCTATGGATCCTCTCAGGGATGCTAAAGATGACGTCAGCACTGCCCAGACAAACAACTCTTTTAAACGTCTATTTTGTACCCAATTTAAGGAGATATATTATCGCTCGTTCTCCGTTTTCATTGTCCCAAATGTTGTTTATCTTGCCTAAGGAAGACTCATGAAGTCAAGCGCCTTGTGTTTTGTCTTGTAATTTGTGTGTGTCTTTCGTTCGGCGGCGGAAAAAAAGTTTCTTTTAAGTTTGTGTCTATTTTCACCCTGCAGTCACCGTCGCTTTGAAACTAAAACTGTGTGGAAGGATTTAGCCTCTTGCACGCACTGGCACACTCCCTCTTATTGTATGCATGTGAGGCAGGGCCCCTCACAATGGATCTGGACAGTGAAATTCAAGCCGTGGAAATGACGAGTTACCACAGGGCACTAAACAACTGATATACAAGCCATATCACAAATGAAGTACTGCGCTAAACCATCAAGCTCCATAGCAGATGTGATATAAAGCAAGAAAACACATTTACATTGATATAACAATGCAGCACATCCAA
>JADBJO010002556.1:240583-255583 GCA_016801955.1 Conus betulinus
CACACCGACCTTGAGGAGAACGTGAACCCAGAGAGGACGCACCGTTAGGAAGCCAGCATTTAAAATCACCCACCAGACAATGACTGGAAAGCATTGGATAGACGGAAGGGACACAATCCAGACAAGTTGGAGAAAAAGACGCGCTGAGGCAGAGTTGGCACACGCCACATCTATGACTTTGTACTTAAACACTATATAATCCATGCAAGCCTTTTGAGGCTGACCATAAATTTGAGCCAGCATTTAATGTTAATTGACCCAAAGAACAACCCTGACCAAGTATTTCCTTTATTTTTATTTTATTTTATTCTATTTTTATTTCATTTATTTATTTATTTTATTTATTTATTATTTATTATTATTATTATTATTTTTTTTTTTTTTTTTTTTGGGGGGGGGGGGGGATTTTCCCCCTATGACATAAGTTACAATTTTCAAATACTAGAACTTCCCCTCAGTTGACTCCACGTGTCAGGCCTTCGTACTCACCTGTGACCTTGTCTTTGCCCCTGCTGGTCCCTCCCAAAGATTCCCATTCTTTTCATTTAAGTCTGTCTGCTTGGAACCACCGACATATACCCCGATGGCATATGAACGAAAGGAAGGTTAATCGACTTTAAGACACAAGATTCTAAAATTCTTCTTGTGCCTGTCTATAACTATTCGACTCCTTAAGCAAAGCTTTGGCGCATTCATTTTGGTGTGTAGGCGCACGGTCAGCGTTTAACATTACCCAGCAGACAATGACCTGGAAGGCGATTGAGAGAAAAGGAAGGGAGACAATCTAGACACAGCTGGAGAAAAAAAAAAAAAAAAAAAAACAAAACAAAACAAAACAAAACAAACAAACAAAAACAAAAACAAAACAAACAAACAAAAACGCTGAGGCAGAGTTAAAGGAAAAGGGAGATAATTGGGACAGGGGCAGAACAGACGGCTCAGAGTCGATCCCACCAGAGAGTTGTCGGTGATGGCCAAGTCTGCATTAGCAGCGACAGACCTAAGTAAGTGAGGGACGACATTATTCCAATGGAGACCTTTCACGACACTAAGAGTCTTACGTAGTCTTGATGCAATCAAGCCGACCCCTCCACCCTTCCCGTTCTGAATGTACGTCAGTCGCTGATTCTGGTGTCTGAAGGTACGGCTGAAACATGTATTGTGACGTAACGTTGATACTGTGGGATGGGAGACGACTCATGGGAACCTGAAATTGTCTGTGTAGACGGTGGATGGTGTTGAAGCGGGGGGGGAGAGAGAGAGAGAGAGAGAGAGAGAGAGAGAGAGAGAGAGAGAGAGAGAGAGAGAGAGTATTGGGGTTTCTTCAAGAGAGTATATGTTATGTGTGTGTGTGTGTGTGTGTGTGTGTGTGTGTGTGTGTGTGTGTGTGTGTGTGTGTGAGAGAGAGAGAGAGAGAGAGAGAGAGAGAGAGAGAGAGAGAGAGAGAGAGAGATGTAGATGTAGATGCGGATGTTTATTCGTAAAAGCCATAGCCCCTTAGAAGGGGGATACATATGAAAGAACTTGGCATAATCCATGTCTAATCAAGAATGCAACCAAACCAGATATTACAGAATTTCTTCGTTTAAACCCTCTGTAAAAATACACACAAGCTTCTTCACTATTTTATCATTTGTCGATGACATTGATAAAATGAATCTGAAAGTGAAAGATGCATATAGTATTTGAGTAAAATACACTGTTGTCTAAGATCGCTTAGTTCTGGACATGAAAGAACAAAATGAACTTCATTTTCTTGAGGTTCCTGACATAATCGACAAATAGTCATACGATCATTTAATGTCTGTAATGCTGAAAATGTGCATTGATATCCGATATACCAAATCTGAACGTTGTTATGATATGCTTCAAATGTCTGTCAATAACCATTGACATATACCCCGGAACACAGTGCATAGGATTTAGTATTCTGTAAATATTAAATATAATGCTGTCTTCAACATGAGAGTTCCTCCTCTGTCAACTACAATCAATCAGAGTTTGCCGAAATACACGGATAAAAGCGCGTTTATATCGCCAACACCCTGATTCTCCCATACAAAACCAAATCCATATTCATACAACTTTAGCTTTACACATTCGAAATCCAATTTTTCTTACCCCTTGCATCTAACTCCACGAGCATCGTATAGGCTTTATAAGGCAATCTGTGTGGTTCCATTTGTGCTATCCTTAACAAGTAACAAATAAATATAACTACTGATATTAAATAGATAGGATATCAGTTAGGCTCTTCATATACCAAATCATTCGGTGTTCTCACCGAAACACCAAGAAATTTCTTCAGAGCGTACAAATGATTGCTCGATATGCACAACAGCATAATCAAAGCCACATGGTTCAGCACCATATTGTAATATTGGTTGAATTTGAATATCAAATAATTTCAACAACAAAGATAAGGATCCATTGTTTAACTGTGCCAATTTCCCTCAAAATACACAATAAAGCATATTTAGCTCTACTTCTTTACAAGTAAAAGTAAAGCTGAAAACGTGTAGAAAAGTAAATACCAAGATATTTATAAGCATTCAATACGGGCATTTCAACTCCATTATATGTCAACCTTTCTCTGGCGGCAAGATAGCCGCCCTTTCCAAACACAATTATATCACTTTTGGTCATGTTTATTTTCAGCTGCAATGCAGAAGAAACTCTTTCTAAACTGTTCAGGTGGGTTTGTAAACCAATTATAGTTTCAGACATCAATACAACATCGTCTGCTAAAGGAAGAATGAAAATGTCCAAAAAATCATTTATAAACTTTGCTCCATGTCGTCCAGAATTGGTAACTTCTAATGGCAATTCAATAATAAATAAGGAAAACAATATTGGACTGCATGCATCACCTTGCTTAACACCAGTCGTGCAGTTTATGTAATCAGTCAAAGACCCACCACTTCTCACTCTAGCTTTGATGGAGTCATATATGCTCATGACTTCGATACAATTTCCCTCAGATTCCATTTTCAAACAAAATATGCCACAAAATATTATTTTTTTTTTATTAACAGAATCAAAGGCTTTTCAAAATCAATGAAAAGCCATCAAAGTAGACATATGATCTACTGTAGAATAGTTCCGCTTAAATCCAGGTTGACATTCACCAGTGAGGTTCTTTTCTTCTACCCAGTCCTGCAACCTTCTGATAATAACAGCACTGTATAGTATACTACAAATGTTACACAAATAAATACCTCTGTGACGAGGGGATGTAAACAGAAGTGCTGAACTTATACAAGAAGCAAAGACCGTGTGTCATGACCATAACCGCCGTCACACCCACCACCACCACCGTCAACATCACTGTTCCCAGCCTCCATGGTCCCTCATTTCGTGCTGCTATCCAAAAATGACCACCACTATTACCATCACCACCATCACCACCACCACCACCACCACCAGCATCACTGCTGTCCAGCCTCCACTGTCACTCATTTCGTGCTGCAGTCCAAAAATGACCACCACCATTACCATCACCACCACCACCATCACCACCATTATCACGACCACCACTACCACCAGCATCACTGCTGTCCAGTCTCCACTGTCACTCATTTCGGGCTGCTGTCCAAAAATGACCACCACCATTACCAAAGCCACCCCAACTCAGACGACCAGGCATTAGCAATGGCGGCCACCATCAGACAACGTAACCTAATTAGAACGAACACATCAAGGGCCTGCATTCTCTGTGACCCTCAAGAACTCCCAACTTTCGTTCTCCCCCCCCCCCCCCCCCCCTTCCCCTTGTTCTCGCCTCCTTTCCCCAATATTACCAGTCTAGTCCCCTTCCGCCCCCTCATCCCTACCCTCTCGTTTCCCCCCCATCCCATCTTCCCTCCGCTTCCTTTCTGACATAATACAGAGAATAGCTCATCGCACGGTGGTTCGCTGCTGTTAATGACAGGACTGGGCGTGTGTGACACGGGTGTTAATGAGGGAATCATGTCCTGTCTGATAGACTTTGGGACACACGAAACACCCACTTAAGAACCTTATCATTCCATGACATCATGTGCCTATGACCTTACAACACACACACACACACACACACACACACACACACACACACACACACACACACACATTCACACACACACACACACACACACACACATAGCAGAGAGAGAGAGAGAGAGAGAGAGAGAGAGAGAGAGAGAGAGAGAGAGAGAGAGAGAGAGAGACTCAAGGCAATTTATTCACGTTTTAGGCTACAGCCCCTCGTGAAGGGGGTTGCGAGTTAATTAGTCATATTTGTACCTGAGCACTCAAACTTATTTGGAGTACTTCTTTGCTACAGAGTAAATGATCGCAACTTAAATGCTCTGAATAAATAAACTGACAAATTCTTGACAGTTTGCTCATTTGTACTGCCAGAGGAAGTGCCAATGTAAACTGACTTGGGAATTTTATATAACTTGAACGGTATATACTGAGCTCTTTAACTGCGCATGGCAGGCAACATAACACAAAATCCACTTAATTGTCTGTATCTTTTCTGCAAAGTGGACATATTGAATCTGTTTCACTATGAGAACGATGACGGTAATACTGCTCGGCAAATTCAGAAATACCAAGCCTGAATCTAGTCGCTGTATATATTTTAAGTGCCTATCAGGATTTAGCTGCAGATACGTTTTTAACATCAGACACGCTGCAAAACGACCTGTAAAAGATAAAGCTTTCACTCTTATCCATATGAAAATTCCATTCCTGTCACCTGCACAAAATCAGTCTATCTCTAAATGCTCTGAGAAAATCGCCCGTCGCATTAATGCCTTGATTCAACAAAACATAACCAAATCCAAACAGATACAATTTACATCGACCATTTGAGACCCATTTTTTTTGTCGCATTTATCTAAATCAAACAACATACGATATAACTTAAATGGTATACTGCTCTGATGCATTCTTGTTCATTTTAACCAAAACGTAACACATTTTATGGCAAAGTTTATACAATTAAGGTACCTATTTTTTTCTCTGTACCCAAGGTCATTGGGTGTTCGCATTTCAACTCCTAAATTTTTTTTAACCCCCCCATAACTCAGCACCATACTGTACAATTGGTTGAATCTGCGCGTCAAACATTTTCGGAAAAGCATGCAGGGAATTTGTTTAAGTGAAATAGTTTTGGCAAAATATATAATAACCATGTTTGGCTCTACTTGAAATGTTATTACAAGCTGCTACAAAACTAAATATCGCAGAGAGAGAGAGAGAGAGAGAGAGAGAGAGCTACAAAACTAAATATCGCAGAGAGAGAGAGAGAGAGAGAGAGAGAGAGAGAGAGAGAGAGAGAGAGAGAGAGAGATGCTCTATTAAGTTTAAAGGAAACTGATTGCAAGGTTGTAGTTCAAAATCTTTCTGTTATCAAGGAAGAAACAAAAGTTGACTGCAGGATTCATGGTAAAATGAAAAAAAACCCATTAAAGTTTATAAAAAACCTTTTGGTGGTAGTTGAATCCCTTGGAGTAGGAGAGGAAACTGACGTTTCAAGCCATAGGCCCGTTGTCAAAGTGAAGAGAAGACGACAGTGTAGACAAGAAAGCCCATATGAGAACTGGGTGAAAACATCTCATTTTAACTATTAAGTTGGACCAAAATAAAGTCACTGATCACTGTTCAGGTGTATTGAGCACACACAGACACACACCACAGTTCACCCAAAGACACCAACACACACACACACACATGTAAAACCCCACCCCCCACCCAATCCCCCCCACTAAACACACAACCCCCCCCCCCCAACACACACACACACAACATCCCCACCACCCCAACACACCACACACACACAAAAGGGGGAGGGGGGAATAAATGAAAATATTCACTATTTAGCCTACTGAAAGAAAAAGAAACAGGGGCTAAAGAGGGACAGGACAGAGAGATTAAGGCAGAAGGGCCCTGGCTCAGCTAGACGTCAGTGACTCTAATGTCATCCCCACCTGGCTGTGTGGTGCCCAAGTGGCTGATGACAAGGCTCTCCCTGTGCTTTCTGTACACACGGTCTCTGGGGTTCTGCCACACTGCTGATAACTTTGCATGACTGAAGCTGTGATGTTGACCAACAAAATGTTGGCCGACTGGATTGTTGTGGCCCAGCTTCATTGACCTCAGGTGCTCTGAAAAGCGGTCTGCAATGAGTGGTAGGTCTCCCCAACATACAGCTTGGAGCAGAGGGTGCAGCTCAAGACGTACACTAAGTCCCTAGACTGGCAGTCTAAACTGGACCTCACAGTGAATGTGCCAGTGGGTCCCACGACTGTAGTTGAGGCGTCTATGAATGGGCACGTCTCGCATTTTTTGTCCCCACAAGGTCTGCACCCTGGTGAGGTTGACTGGGTGGCCTGCAGTCTAAACTTGGACCTCACAAGCATGTCACGTAGGTTGTTGTCCTGAAAAGCAATTAGCGGTGGCTTGGAAAAGATTTGTTTGAGGTCTGGATCTTGCTGGAGGAGACTAAAGTTTTCACACAGGATTCTGCAGACTGGTAGGTTGTGAGGATGGTATGGGATGACTATCACAGCGCGATCCTCATCCTCTCCCGTTTCTTTTGGTCTCAGGGCTTCTGGCGGCTGGTAGTAGAGCGTGCACGCTCAAGTGCTGTCTGCACAATATCCTCTGGGTACTGGCAGGCTATGAAGAAGGTGTGGACATCCTCTGAGCCTCAGTCTCAAAGTCCTGCTCTCTACTGCAAATGCGTCTAAGCCTTTGGAACTGAGAATGTGGTATACTGTTTCTGGTGGAGGATGGGTGGCTGGTGTTGTACAGGAGATATGCATGTGAGTCAGTGGGCTTGTAGAAGACAGTGGTGAAGAGTTTGGAACAGTCTGGGTGGACAGAGATGGAAAGGTCCAGGAAGGAAATAGATGTGGATGATATTTCATGGGTGTATCAGAGGGCAGGGTGGAAGTTATACATGTGTTGGATAAAGTTTAGCAAGTCTTCCCTCGGTCCCATCGACACACCAAGGCAGTCGCCAATATACCATTTTGAACAGTGCTGGTTGTGTTCCCGTGTGTATGGCTGAGAGCTTGCTCCTCCACAAAGCCTAAAAACAAGCATGCAAAGCTGGGCCCCATCTTTGTGCCCATCGCGACACCTCTTGTCTGTAGGTAGTGGTGATCCTCGTAGGCAAACACGTTCAGCGAGAGAACCAGTTCTGATAGGTGGAGGATGGTAAGGATGTGGAGGTGTTTGATGTCACTCTTCTCCAAGTAGTGTTTCAGCGCTTGCAATCCATCACTATGGGGGATACTGGTGTAAAGTGACACAATAGCCATTGTGAAGATGTGTCTCTCCCTGCTGTCATCTGGGAAGGAGAAACCCTCTGACAGTCTCAGAGTGTCGTTGGTGTCTTTTACGTACGTGGGTAGAGCAGCCACTAGGGGTAGGAGAATCTTGCCCAGGACATCAGAAATGATGACTGTGGGGCAAGCGCACACAGAAACAATGGGACGTCCAGAAGTGTCAACTTTGTGAATCTTGGGTAACAGGTAGAAGTTTGGTTCTTTAGGTTCACTGTTGATGGCATTAAAGCTTCTGTTGGAAGATGTCCTTGGTCTTTGGCCGAATTTATTGTTTTTCTGAGCAGTGTGTTGTCAGGTTTCACTGTAGATTTCATAATCTCTCTGTAGGAGCCCCTATCACCCAATTGCTCTCCTCGCCTCCTCCACATAGAGATCTCTTCACCATTCTGTTATGGTCCCTCTCTTGTCAGCTGGTTTGATGACAACATCTGTCCTCTTCTTCAAATCTTTCAATGCTTCAAGTTCTGCAGTCGAGAGGTTGGAGTGTTTGAGTGGCCTGGGTCGCAACTGGGCAATCTGTTTTTTGACGGTGGTTATGTAGAAGTCCAGCGTTGGAAATTCCCCTCGACTTGGTGTCCAGGTGCTTGGTTGTCGAGGAAAAAGTTTTGCCCAAGTCGTCGTGAGTTATGGCAGGTGGTGGAGGGGATGTGCTTGAGAAAATGGGAAGCTAGACAGAGTCTGCGGGGAAAAAAAAACTGTTGGCAGAGAAACAGAACATGCATTTGGTTTGCTGTCAGTTGCAGGGGAACAAACTCAAAGCCTCTCGACAGGACGCAGCATTGGTCATCTGGTAGGTCTAAGTCTGGTGGTATAGTCACAACCAGTTTGGGATCAGAGTTGAAGTCATGGGTGCAGGTTGGATGAACGGTAGGCATTGATATAGTCTTGGGCTGTGAGCGTTCCATTTTCTGTTGTTTAGTTTTGTTCATAGCTGTGTGTAGTCCTTTGTTGGCTTCCTGAACAGTGCCAATAATGTGTCTTGATGTTTGGTAATCAATGAGGTTTCGGAGCTGTGATCTCATGTGGCTTATCTGGTGGGATGCCTGTTGACACACTGTGTGTGTAGGATCGGATAGTTTCTGACACATTAGCTTCATAGAAGAGTGGTAGGTGATCCTGTGAGCTGTGGCAGATCGCCAATAGTCATCGCTGGGATAGGGCTTTTAAACTTGACTCCCTTGGGAACAAATCCAATTCGTTTGCATGTGCATAGAAAGACAATGTGGTTGGTAAATATTTGTGTGTGTGCGTTGGTGTCTTTGGGTGAACTGTGTGTGTGTCTGTGTGTGTTCAATACACCTGAACAGTGATCAGTGACTTTATTTTGGTCCAACTTAATAGTTAAATGAGATGTTCTCACCCAATTCTCACATGGGCTTTCCTGTCTACATTGTCTTCTTCTCTTCACTCTGACAACGGGCCTATGGCTTGAAACGTCAGTTTCCTCTCCTACTCCAAGGGATTCAGCTACCACCAAAAGCTTTTTATAAACTTTATTATTTTTTTCATTTCTTTCTGTTATGTTTCTTTTTTCTTTCTTTTGCCGCGTACGCAGGCTGATACTCCTGCAGACACTCCCTGTACAGACAGGCAAGGATGAATCCCATCTATCCAACAAAGGGAGTGGAGTTTTGTGTGTATGACCAGTTTTTTTTTTACCTCTCCATTAAGGCAGCCAACACCTTTGATTTCAAAGCACAACAATTTCGCAAAGTGGGTAATTGAAGAAAGCTTGTTCTTAACAAATCAGTCGGTGCTGAAAGGATAAAAGGTCAATGTTAAAATTAAACACACACACACACACACACACACACACACACACACACACACACACACACACACACACGTGCGAACGCATGCATGCACACATTCAGGTCCTCAGCACAGTTTATACACGTGAATTAACCAAACCATCGTGGGGAAACAGGCCATAATAACATTCCAGAACTGCTGCTGTGAGACTTTTCTGGAAGTACGTAGTTTCTCTCCGATGGCATCTCTAATGATGATGGAAGGGTACAGGCTGTTAATTAACTGGCTCTAGTGATGGCGTTGGCGAAGCACATCCTATAACGCACGCTTGAATACTGAGGCATGTAATGAAGAGTGATGTGTAAAGGAAAAAGAAATCAGCCGGCGTTTTGAATGTCAGAGTAGCTGTCTACTCTCTACTCCCCCCTCTCCTCTTCGCTTGTCCTCCTCTATTCTGTCTGTTTGTGTCTGTAGTTTTGTCTCTCTGTATCCTCTCTTTCTCTCTCTATCTCTGTCATTGTCTCTGTCTATCTCTGAAAACTCCCCGTCTCCCTGTCTCTGTCTCTGTCTGCTTCTCTTTGTCTGTCTTCTCTCTTTGTCTGTCTTCTTTCTTTGTCTGTCTTCTCTTTGTCTCTGTTGGGATATCAGTCTGCTTGCCTGGCCCACTCTCTCTTTCTCTTTCTCTCTCTCCACCTCCGTAAGTCCCTTTCCCCTCTCTCTCTTGTTTATGACATTCGTACATTTTGGTTGCCCTGCATTCCGTTTTTCTCTAAAACAGCAAAGTCGGTTCAGATGATATCATTTTTTGCTGGAAGAATTTCTCTATGATATTTTAATTGATTCCGATGATGTGAATGTGAAAATGTGTGGAAAATTGAATATCAGAATTTCGAATGTTTCTCATGTTGGTCAGGCCTGTTATAGTGACTCTGATCCGAGACTTGGGAGGTGGGGGGGGGGGGGGGGGGGGGGGGGTTGCCCAGTTACTAAGATCGGAACTCTCTTTGTCCCTATCGCTGTCATTGTCTCTGTCTGTCTGATTCTCTCTCTCTCTCTGTCTGTCTGTCTGTCTGTCTGTCTGTCACTATCTGTCTATCCGTCTGTCTGTGTGTCTGATTCTCTCTCTCTCTCTCTCTCTCTCTCTCTCTCTCTCTCTCTCTCTCTCTCTCTCTCTCTGTGCCTGTCAATATCTGTGTGTCCTTCTCTGTCTGTCCAATAATAATCTGTCTGTCTGTCTGTCTGTCTGTCTCTCTCTCTCTCTCTCTCTCTCTCTCTCTCTCTCTCTCTCTCTCTTCCTTTCAAAGCGTCACCGCAATCAGTTGTCTTTCTGTTCAACACCACAGGTACAAACACGTCAAAATCGATTTTTTCATCAACAAATATCCCCAGCCGTGCAGTCGAGGGTATGGAACTAAAACACCATGGCGTTGTGCGAGGCCGAAGTGGTGTGTGCCTACCACTGTCAGCCGCATGACACAACTGACCAGGACGTGATGCCACTAAAATCGTGTGAATGTGAGGAACACTTTCTGTGTTCTGAAGGATTGCGCAACCAATTCCACCAGACAAATAGCTTGTTGAGTGAAGTATTGATCTCTCTGCCTGTTTGACAGGTCTGATGTTGATAGGATGGTTTGTGAATATTTGCACACCGTGCTGATTGTCATGCCTAGTGTCACATTGAGTTTGTTTACACACACACACACACACACACACACACACACACGCACACACACACACAAACACACACACACACACACTCTCACACACACACACACACACACACACACACACACACACACACACACGCGCGCGCGCACAAAACACACTCGCGCGCGCACGCACGGGCGCTCACACACCCATGCACACACACACACACACACACACACACACACACACACACACACACACGCGCGCGCGCGCGCGCACACACACACATACACACACACACAACACAGACAGACAGACAGACAGACAGACAGACAGACACACACACACACACACACACACACACACACACATGCGCGCGCGCGCGCGCGCGCACTTTCTGGCACGCTCATACAGACTCTCACATGCAGACACATTCACCTATAACACACACACACACACACACACACACACACACACACACACACACACACACACACACACCACCACCACCACCCCACCACCACCACCACCACCTCCACCACCAGTTCCCCACCACTACCCGTTGAAATAAAAAAGAAGACACTTGAAATTAAGCAAACGGTAAACATGAAGCACTGCCCAGATGGTGTGGTGAAAGGCAAATAAAAGCCATTCAGTTATGACTGGAGGAGCAGGACATTTTCCCATTGGGTACCTAAAACAAAACAAAACAAAAAAAGGAAAAAAAAATGTATAGGCTTGGAGTCATGGCAGGGCTGTGAAAATAATAACAAAAAGAGTAGGTAGGTAGTGACAAAATCAGTGCAATAATGGCAATATTTATTTTTCATAGATTTTAAGTCGAACAGGTGCGGAAATTCCGTGGTGGACACACATACTTGTGTGTTGAAGGTACGTCGAATGCTTAGCTTGCTTGAACACCACACGTGATTTGCGATTGCGATTCGTGAGAAAAATGATCATGGGCGATTTATAAAGAAATCATTTTGGAGACACATGATGTAAAAACATGCTTTGGCACCAAAATGGCGTACTGAAAACAAAAGATTACATTGAACTTTGTATCCTTTTGGGAAGGTGCCTGTAGTAGAGTTTGTGTACTTAGGAAAAAAAGACAGAACTATGGTTTTACATTCTGCAGTTTACGTATCATGTATACATGAGTAAAACTGCATTGTATTGCATTTCAACTGATCAACCTGAACTTAAGAGATATGGTGCCCACTTTGTATGCCTTTACTACACTGATTATTCTTTTACGCTGTCCGTCACACGTGGACGCAACACCACATCGTCATTACCATTCAATTAAACTTTTACTCTACATCCGATCCATCATCACACATGTATAAGTCATCTGCATGTGAGATGCTGATATGCCTAATTAGTTCACGACTCAGCATGTCACTCGCAATTAACGACAATATCAAATTAAGATGTGTTTAAGTAGCCGTGACAATGCCACGACATCTTTTAGTTTAATTTTGATTGCTTCATATGTTTGGTTATATTTCATTTCATTTTAAGTCGCAGATTTACTTGTTCTCTCTCTCTCTCTCTCTCTCTCCTCTCTCTCTCTCTCTCTCTCTCTCTCTCTCTCTCTCTCTCTCTCTGTCTCTCTCTCTCTCTCTCTCTCTCTCTCTCAATAACTCAGTGATTTGCAGAAGTTAAGAAACGTCTGTTCAGCGGTTTATTCCATGTCTGTCCACAATAAATAACATTAGACATTAGCAGCCATTCAATCTACACTAGCACTTACAAAATATCTTTGTGATTTCCAGAATTAGAAAGTTTAGAAAAAAATGATTTGCTTTACCGTCATTCCATCAAAGATGGTCATAAGCAGCTATGCAATATGCAGTAAGTGATTCTCCCATAGCTCTACAACCTATGAAACAGATCTAAGATATTAACATAAGTTGAAAACTTCGTAATAAAAAGATATTAACATAAGTTGAAAACTTCGTAATAAAATCTAACGAGTGCAGTTTGACCAGCCACCGCTGCAGTATGCGGGGCCTATATTTCAATAGTTATTCACGGTTGAGATCTTTCTCCTCATAAATGCCTGGGCCCTAACTGACAGCAACATTACCGGAGTCTTCCATGTTTGAATAAAAAGCGGGAAGAGGGGTGGAGGAGAGGGGGGGGGGGGGAGGGAGGAGGGGAGTTCATCTTCCAAATGTTCACAAATCAGGACAAAGGGAGTGGGGGAAGAAGGACGCTTTTTTTTTTTTTCAAATTTTCATAAACAATCTTCAATGGGGGAGGTGGGGAGTGGAGAGAGATGAAGAGATACTGATCTAAACTGTCATAAAAACTGGTGGAGGAGGGTGATGGAGGGATTCGTCTTCTGTCATAAAAGCGGAAAAGTAGGTGAAGGATGGAGAGGTGTCCGAATTCTTGTAAAAACGGGCATGGGGGAAGTGAGGGACTCTCTCTTTTACCATGAATTTGTTCTGTTTCATATTTTTTTGTTACTTCAAGTATCGGGAGTGTGGGTGGGAGGGCAGCAGAGAGTGGGGCTACCCTTCTATGCTGTTTTGTCAGTCACTTGTGTTCTGCCCAGCTGTGCGTACATGTGGTCTTCCTTTCAAATATGACGTTGAAGCACGCGCGGTCGCGTGTGTAAAAGACGCTTTATCTGTATAGAGCGCGCGTACGCACGCACACACACACACACACACACACACACACACACACACACACACACACACACACACACACACAGAGAGAGAGAGAGAGAGAGAGAGCAGGGAGAGAGAGAGGAGAGAGAGAGAGAGAGAGAGAGAACAAACTCTCTTATTTACACAACACGCATGCGCGCGCGCACATGCACGAAAAAACACACACACACACACACACACACACACACACACACACACACACACACACACACACACACATGCCCGTGCGTGTGTATCAACAGGGAACTCAATGAAGTGTCGAGATGGTGGAGATAAAAAAAGGTGTCCTCCACCTTCTCCAAAACCTAAGCCGTCTCCTCCTGCCGTCAAGGCTGCCAGTAGGTCTGGAGAGCCACATAAACCGGCCCCTATTCAAAATAAATTCACTTCATTAGACGCAGTCGATGACTCGGAGATGAACTGATTCGTCTCACGTTTGTCCTCTGCACTGTTGATAGTGCATTAATTAACTGGAATATCCGTGGTTGAAAATCTAAATTTAAGGAACCGCAGCTTCTGTGCCGTACTCTTAAACCTCAAGTAGTAGCTCTGCAAAAAAAACACAAATTCAAAGCCGGAACCAAACCAAAGCAAAAACCAGACCAGACCAAACCAGACCAAAGCAAACCAGACCAGACCAAACCAGACCGAAGCAAAACCAGACCAGACTAAACCAGACCAGACCAGACCAAACCAAAGCAAAGCAGCCAGACTAAACCAAACCAAACCAAAGTAAATCTGAAATAAATGTTAGCGAACCGCCCAGAGAAACGTGGACAAACGAGTCACACGATATTCCAGTTAATTAATGTACTATCAGCTTGTCTTGTGACTCGTTGTCCACGTTTCTGTGGGCGGTTCGCTGACATTTATTTAAGATTTGTTTAGATTTCCGCCTGATTTTCGTCTCACTTTGCAACCAAACCAAAGTAAACAGATCAGACCAAACCAGACCAAGCCAAACCCAAGTAAACAGATCATACCCAAACCAGACCAAGCCAAACCCAAGTAAACAGATCATACCAAACCAGACCAAGCCAAACCCAAGTAAACAGATCATACCAAACCAGACCAAGCCAAACCAAAGTAAACAGATCAGACCAAACCAGACCAAGCCAAACCAAAGTAAACAGATCAGACCAAACCAGACCAAGCCAAACCCAAGTAAACAGATCAGACCAAACCAGACCAAGCCAAACCAAAGTAAACAGATCATACCAAACCAGACCAAGCCAAACCCAAGTAAACAGATCAGACCAAACCAGACCAAGCCAAATCCAAGTAAACAGATCAGACCAAACCAGACCAAGCCAAACCAAACCAAACCAGACCAACCCAATCCAACCAAACCCAATCCAACCCAACCCCCAACCCACCCAACCCAACCCAACCCAACCAAAACAAGAAAGAAAACCAGTGCTTACGATTTTTGATGCATATACCCTTCCATAGTTCTATAGAATTCCGCAACCCTTCTAGTTCTGACGAAGATGAAAACCAAACAGTTTGACCCTCTCCCAACCCCCCCCCCCCCAAGAGGTCTCAGCCTGCCTCCATATTCTCCCTCT
>JADBJO010002556.1:260583-263083 GCA_016801955.1 Conus betulinus
AGTAATAAGTACATGATTTCGATGAGTGTGTGTCGGCTGAGATGACTTCCTTCTTGGAAGAGTGGGGTGGGGGGTGGGGAGGGGTTGGGCTTCCTGCTGTTCGGTGCGCCTTTTTCATGCATGTGTACTATGTGAATGGGTACAGCATGCAACATATGGCTGGAGGTTTGCTCCTTCAATTGTTTCAGGGTATAATCAAAATTTAAGGTTTTTGTTCCGCGCATATAAACTAAAATCATAAATGAAGCAGTTTTACATACGTTTATACTTGCATTAACAATATCTCTTTAAACGGGTGTGAAACAGACAGAGGGAGAAACCTTTTTTTTTTTTAATGAATTACATTGATATTTTGTATGTACGTTTTCAAACTAGAAAAAAGAGCACACAGACACAGACACACACACACACACACACACACACACACACACGCACACGCACGCACGCACGCACGCACACACACACACGCACACACACACACACACACACACACACACACACACACACACACACACACACACACACACACACACACACACATACACACAGACACACACACACTTCACATACACACACACGCATACACGCACGCACGCACGCACGAACCGCGCATACACACACACAACACACACACACATTACATTCACACACACACACACACACACACACACCACACACACACACACACACACACACACACACACACACACGAACGCACGCACACACACATGCGCACGCACGCACACACACACACACACACACACACACACACACACACACACACACACACACACACACACACACACACACACACACACACACACACACACACTCAAAGAGAGAGAGAGAGAGAGAGAGAGAGAGAGAGAGAGAGAGGGGGGGGGGAGATAGAGAGAGAGAGAGATGCAATCTTTTTCTCTAATCAAATTTTTTTTTTTTCATACCGAACGTGTATCAACGAAATGTATGTAAGCGAAGACCAACAAGAAAGAGACAGAGATAGAAAAGTGATTAGGGGATGGAGACAAAAGAAAGAGGGGAAGAGAGGAGAAGGCTATAAGGAGGGCGAGGGGAGGGAAGGGCGCAGAGAGTGAGAAAATGTGTGGGGATATAAAAGGCATCAGAGATGACAGACGTTAAAAAAAAAAAAAAAAAAAAAAAAACCGTCGTGGACCTAAAGAACACCAACGTCTGCCTCGGTAACCCGACTCATTATTAGGTTCATGGTGACAGATTTTACCGTCTCTATCATCCCCTCCCCCTTTCTCTCCCCCAACTCCCTCAGGACAGCCGAGAGACCTTTCACTTTTTTTTTTCATTCATTTATGTTTTTTTTTTTTTTTTTTCGGTGTCTCCAGTCCGATCCCTTTTGGGAAACATTGATCAAAATGCTATGAAAGGAATCGAAGGGGCGATGACATTGACGGTCTTTGGCGACTTTTAGTTCCAGGAATGCGTTGAAAAGGGGGCACAAATCTATCACTGGTCTATCCACCAAGCAATCTACCTATCTTCCTACCGACTGTCGGCGACAGACAGACAGGCAGGCGGGTGGACAGAGAAGTGTACGGACACACGCACACACACACACACACACACACACAACACACACACACACACACACACACACGCACGCACGCACACACGCACGTACGCACGTACGCACGCGCGCACGCACCCCCCATTCCCCCACACACACACATTCACGCGCGCGTGCGCGCGCTAGCATTCATCCAACCACCCACCCACACATACGCTGTTGTTATCTATTTTTTTTTGTTTTGTTTTTTTTTTGTTCTGAATACGAAACTATTACACTGGGAAAGGGGAAGTCAGCATCACATCTGTCTGGCTGGCTGTCAGCCTGTTTGTCTCTCTCTGTGTCTCTCTGTCTGACTGTCTGCCTCCTCCTCCTCCTCCTCCTCTCTCTCTCTCTCTCTCTCTCTCTCTCTCTCTCTCTCTCTCTCTCTCTCTCTCTCTCTCTCTCTGAAATTATTTGTAGAGTCGATGTCCTCTGTGAAATCAGCACCGCCAATGATTCTTTACGTTTTGGTTTGATTGCTTGTTTGTTTTCTCTCTTCTTCCTTTTTTTCTTTCTGTGACCTTTTCTCCTCTGTGATCTTCTTCTATTCTTTTTTTTTCGTTTCTCTCTAAAGCGGCATTTTAACGAATCCAGTATATGGATAGATGTTCTCAGTACTGAATGAATATCTCATGGACTTAGTCGAACGGCCTTGCATTTCAAGCTTGTTATTCTTCAAGTCCGACCATTGGCTAGCATACAATAGGGTACAAGGTCTAAAAACTCAATCTGGACATGAACACGAAAACCTTCAGGCCCAGATCAATCTTAACAGGCCTGTCCTGTACTGCTGTGGATGTTTAAGATCGAATTTTTTTTGCGGGGGGTCACCTATTTCCCCTTAGACATCACCTACGTTCTGCGTTCCCATCTCTTTTTACGTTTTAGTCACCTATCTCCCCTCAAATATCCCCACCC
>JADBJO010002556.1:268083-280883 GCA_016801955.1 Conus betulinus
AAGAAAGAAACACCCACACCCACCCACTCCCACCCATCCCCTATCCCATCCATATGCAACGTACAACACACACACACACACACACACACACACACACACACACACACACACACACACACACACACACACACGCACGCACGCACACACACACACACATAAAAACACGCTTTCTTCCTCAGATTCTCTCCCTTCCATTCCCAGCTCACTGTCTCTCCCCCCCCCCCTCCCCCCTCACCTCCTCTCCTCCGTCTTCCAGAGTCTCAGCCCGGCTTTCCTCCCTGAATTCCAGTTGACACAGTACCTTTTTACATATTGATTTGAGCTCCCATACAGCACTGTTGCCCCCACTGGTGGATTGTCGCCGCTCAATACTAAACGTCGGGATAGGCTGGGGCGGAGCCTCCTTATCTCTGTCTGTTGGTTCTCGTCTTTGTGCCTGTCTGTCCGTCTGTCTGTCTGTCTGTCTGTCTGTTTGTCTGCCTGCCTGTCTGTCTGCCTGTCTGTCTCTCTTCAGTTGTAAGGATAGAGAAATTGCCCATAATTCATGATTACAAATATAGACTCCAATAATAATGACCAGAAAAAAAAAAATTACTCGACTCTCATCAGGATAAGTCCAAATGACTCTAGAAAAAAACAGTTCATTCTTAAGCCATGAAACAACAAAAAAAATACCACCACCATCAACAACAACATAAAAAACCCCAAGCAATCTAATGGAAGAAATGCTACAGATTTATATAGTCCAATCGAGAGTTTCCGTCTTACATCGATCACTACCTCTTCCCAGAATGATGCTTTACGCTTTTAGGGAAAAGCTCCTCTATTCCTCAGAGGAAAACTCTTTATCGTTAATCCATGACAAGACGAATGGTATAACACAAAATATTCGTCATTTTGCCATCTGCAAGTCCAGACATTTTCTGCTTCATCAATCAACATGGCTTTCCCCCGCCGGAGAGCCGGTCTTTACTTTTATAGACCCGTCTGACTTTTGTCAGCTATTTACCATGCAGTGCTCCCTGGTAGTGGGGGAGGGGAGGGAGGGGGGGGGGGGGCATACACCGTGGTAACTGTCCAAATCATCGTACATTTTGGTGCCAAGACTCGACAGCAGAAGCATATTTATTTTCAGTGGATTGTCCTAGTCACTGCGACTCTAAGGGATGCGTCTGTCAAATCACTGTGAAGCCCATGCGCTCTGTTGAGTACTGATAACAACATCAATGATGGTAAACATGTGGCGATATATAAAGTTTAATCCTCCACAAAGCTCTATATTCTTAACACACACACACACACACACACACACACACACACACACACACACACACACACACACACACACACACACACACACACACTCACACACACGCACGCACGCACGCACGCACGCACGCACGCACGCACGCACACACACACACACAGAGAGAGAGAGAGAGAGAGAGAGAGAGAGAGAGAGAGAGAGAGAGAGAGAGAGAGAGACAGAGAGAGAGAGAGAGAACTGTCAATACTTATGTAACGACAGATTGTTACAAATTATATTACAAAAGAAAAAAAAAAATGAAAATGAAAATAAGTAACTAAGCAGAACTACAACCAAATCTTTATTTATGCATTACCCTGTGCATCGTTTTATGCAGATTCTCAAAAACAAATTGTGGAAAATTCGAATGAAAATTCAGAGATGGTTGAAAATTGAGGTATTGTTTTCTGACAAAAAAAACATTTTTCTTATAAAAGATATAATGAAGATAGGCGTAAGAAATAGAGCGAAGCTTATACGACAGGATGTATATGTCAAAGAAAGATTTTGGAACCGTTCCAGTGGGAAATAAAACGAAGATAGGGGCTTCAAAGCCAGGGAAAGAGACTATACGAGAGGAGTAACTGCTCTTGTTCAGATCACATGCAAACAAGACGTGGTCGCATTGAAACTTCAGGACAGCGTTTTCTAAAAGCCAGTCAAGGAACATTTTCAGTAGTCAAGTTTCGCCATTATCAAAACAAAAAAATAGAGGTTTTAGAGCGTCAGTGCAGAGGACATGTCGGATAAGAGTAATTCTGCTGTTGTTGAGCAATTCAAGACGAGCCTCGTTACAGATATGAGACGTAGTGCATGAAATAAAGAGAGGGTCAACGGTGACACGATGGTTACCAGATAAAATTCGGGGAACCATGACCACTGTATTGATGTAGATACAAGTAAACTGGCGGTGAGGATGGCTAAGTTTTGATGGTCTGAATGTAGAGGTTTTCTTTGCCCATCATTTGTTCAGCTCAATTATCGGTTCGATTAATCAAGGCCATACATCAGTGCACATCTGCAACATCATTGTGCGTGCTGATGGTCATGAGTTTATATTTTGCCATGGGGATTTACATTTGTTACTTATAGATATGAAAACAAAACAAATCTCTCGACCACAGGAAGTATGCAGAGTGTACTCTTATCCCAGAAAATATGATTACTCATATCCAAAACGACACATACTAGAATGTTTTCGATTTGGAGACAACTATCACAAAAAAATGAATCACTAGCCTAAAGCAGTAAAAATAATACAGACTAATTACCTTCCTGAAAACTGAAAACAATTTTGTGCCAAAACAATACATGTGTAGATTTTTAGTATTTTGCCAAAAACAATAAACAGTACATGTCCAGATATATTGTTCTGGCACAAAAAAACGTAGAAACTTATCTATGTTAAAGACCAAGCATCACTCATAACTCTTTCAATAATAGAGATATAAAACAATTGTTTGACACAAGGGAGCTTATCTTAAGCATACATTCACGTTGAAAAATAAAAAACCTATATATGAAAATGTACCATTTTGATTCCAAGCCATCGAGTCCATCCACAGACCAACGTCTCTCACTTCGCAATAGACCCAAAGACTGTGTATGACCAACAAACAATTACCACCCTGAGTCGAAACCAGCAGTGGGTAGTGTGTAAATGATCAGTTTGAATGGTCAGCTTTAGGGGCCTTTCGGGCCACAGGTTGGTGGTCAGTGTGCAAGATTTGGAGGAAGACAAAGTGATGAACAAACACACAAGTATCATCAAACCTTCTGCGGGGAAAGACTGTAGACCTGTAAAGTCTATGACACACAAATTCTCTGGTAAACCTCAGGTCAGACGTCAGTGATAGTTTTCATCTGTTTTACTGATGACTTCACACTCCTTCACCTCTCTCCAACTCCTCACCTGCTATCTTCCTCTGAGGCTTTTATCTCTGTAGGCTCTTCACTGAGGCTTTTTATCTCTGTAGGCTCTTCACTGAGGCTTTCATCTCTGTAGGCTCTTCACTGAGGCTTTTATCTTTGTAGGCCTTTCACTGAGGCGTTTATCTCTGTAGGCTCTTCACTGAGGCTTTTATCTTTGTAGGCTTTTCACTGAGGCTTTTATCTTTGTAGGCTTTTCACTGAGGCTTTTATCTCGTAGGCTTTTCACTGAGGATTTTATCTCTGTAGGCTCTTCACTGAGGCTTTTATATCTGTAGGCCCTTCACTAAGGCTTTGATCTATGTAGGCTCTTCACTAAGACTTTTATCTCTGCAGGCTCTTCACTGAGGCTTTTAATCTCTGTAAGTTTTTCACTGAGGCTTTCACCTCTGTAGGCTCTTCACTGAGACTTTCATCTGCAGGCTCTTCACTGATGCTTTTATTTCTGTAGGCTCTTCACTAAGGCTTTTTATCTCTGTAGGCTCTTCACTGAGGCTTTCATCCCTGTAGGCTCTTCACTGAGGCTTTCATCCCTGTAGGCTCTTCACTGAAGCTTTCATCTCTGCAGGTTCTTTCGCCACTGTCTGGAGACAATTGCGATCAGCAAATTTCACACCAAAGAAACGAAACCCCTTATCGCTCTTTTCCATTGCAGAAACTGATATTCGGAACATCTTTATTGATGTTTTTGTTGGGTTGGTAACATATTGCAGGCAATACGTGTTTAAGGAATATGCGTGTTTTTTTCTTCTCACTTTGTATCTATCAAGATGAATGTTATGATCTTTATGAAAATTATAAATAGTTTGTTTGCATGCTGAATCTCCTTTAATTTGTAAGAAAAAAAAAACCTTCTAGAACAGATTTTGCATTGCGTGCCCACTGTTAAGGACTGCTTTGAGGTTAGTAGTTTGACAGGTGAATTGTGATTCTGCAAGCTGAAAAAGAAACATCGCAAATATTTGAGCTGGCAATTTGCGTAGGGGAAAATGCACAGAAAGTACCTTGGATTATTGTCGTAAGAAGCTTTGAAAAAATAAGAATCAACCAATAAGTGGTTCTATTTTGTTTTATGGAAAACAACTGATATGATTCATTTTTTTTCTCTCATCTAAAGCATACACATAGAGTTTTAAATATGTCATACATGATCTGTGTTTAATGATAGAAAAAGTTCAGGCGAATCCTAGGAGAGAATCCACAAACAACAACAACAACAACTTTGCTGTGATTTGTTTGGCTACCAAATGAAAGATCGTTTTGATGTGACTTTATTTAATTGCCACTCTCTCCCATATGTTATTCTCCAATGTCGCTTTTTTCTTCTTTCTTTCCACACACACTGCCGCTCTCTTCAGCAGGATTTGTGTGTTCCTTTGTTTCTCTCGTGTCTTTTTTGTCTTGTTCAAGTGATGGATGGAAAAGAAGCCTTGAGGCGGTCTGGCATCTGGGTGAACATGTTCCTACCACAATGCCTTGAGGAATGATGCTTTTACACTTCATATCACCAGCAACACATGGCCATTAACAAGCCAACATACAGACATGGCAAGTGTCGCATAATAGACGAGCACCAAACGAAAGGTCTTTTTTATGTTTTGTTTTACTCACCATTCTTCTCCCACGTTTGTTCTCTGTCATTCTTTCCGCAGGCATTTCCGCACCTTTTCAGCGTGGCTTTTTTGGGGGTCTTATTTTTTTGTTTCTGTGGAGTATGGTTTGTTGTCGTTGCACACAGTGGTCCCGGAAGGTATTTGTCTTTTAAATGTAAAAGTTCGTCCTTCGTGAGGGAACAGAATGGATCTGTGCTTTAATCACTCTAACATTTACACAGGACACGCACGCTGCCATTGTTGGTTAAAAAAAAAAAAAAAAAAAAAAAAAAAAAAAAAAAAGCTCTTGTTGCCACAGTGCCGTTAATGCAGTGAAGCTGTACATGATTGCCTGGTTATTTTGAATAAATGGGAGTTTTATGTTTCAGTGTGTTTGTTGAGCTTGACATTGTCATTAGTGCCATTGTGCTTTAGGCGAGAAGATCTGCTAAAGCATCAGTGTATTGTGTGGATGTCTGAAAATCATTATTACTGGTATTCTGAATGTGAAAATTTCTTTCCCTCTTTTTTCTTTTTTTTTTTTTTTATTTTATATTTTCCCTTTTAGCCTAAAGTAAAAAAACATGTGTATTGTAGACGAAACAAAAGTGCGTATCTCACACATACACATGCGCGCGCGCGCGCACGCACACACACACACACACACACACACACACACACACACACACACACACACACACACACACACACACACATATACACACACACAGAGTAACTCTGATTCAATCTTAATGAATCCTGTTGGCCACTGCTGCGGTCTTCTCAAAGGACTATGTATAACTATGCATGCTCAAGACATTACTGCCGTACATTCCAATGAATTAGACTCTACATTAAATTAAGTATGACTTTAAATAACCAGTGTCAATGGCAATCACAAGCCCCGCGAATGCATTAAAACTGAACGCAAAGAGTAAACTGGATTGCGTAATCACTTCTCTGCACAGTCGAGAGGATATTCAAGCTAAGTTTTTTATTTTTTTTAATTAAAAAAAAGCCTCATAGAACTCATAAGTATAAATGTGAAGGTCTTGTTCAGCGTAAACCTCAATAAACAGAAGATAAGTTAATGCTACGAACATTTATCGAAAGCTAGCTGTCATTGTCAACAGCCTTTTTTCCTGTCCCACTGCCTGTAAAAAATGTCAGGGAATGGAACACTAGATCCTAACTGGACATGGAAACACTAAACGCTAACTGTTTTGTTATCTTGAATGGGAGACATTTTTGTCATTGACACTGTCATTAGTGCTGATAGAGAATTGCTGTGCTGACTGTTAGCTGTGTCTTTCAACCGATGGAAAAGATAGCAAAATATTTCAACACTGAATTAGAAAGAGAGAGAGAAAAAAAAATCATGGTGACTTCTGATGTGTTTTACAGACGCATGTTTACTGAGTTATCGTTATTACTGTTAACTGGGATGAAAAATGCATTGGGGCAGTCTGTTATTTGGGTGGACATGTTGATGTCACAATGCCGATAGGAAATGATGCTCTTACATTCCATATCATCAGCAACAAACGTCCACTAACAAGCATCGATTTGATCTTCTTTACGGGTCTCTGGTTAAAATGCATAGAAGGAAAATAAAAGCTGTACTCTCAGAACCGTTAGCTGAGAACAGACTGCAGACGACGTAAGGCGAAAGGTATCCATCTTGACAAATATGAAAATGAGAGTCAAGTTCTGTCTGACTCATGCACACAATTGAGTTTGCCGCCACTTTAGCCAGTTCTGGTGTAGCTAGACTATTATGAGGGTCCTTAACTGATATGCTGTGTTTCCTTTTCATAAGTGTATGGAGATGTATGTGTTGAAATGACTTAAGTGGTGTGTTTTTTTTTTTTTCGTCTAATATCATCTGCCGGATGGAAAGACGTAAAAATTAAACCAGCAACCAACCAACAGACTGCAGATCTGTGATGTTACATCTGAAAGAATTTCTCGGAGGTCCAATGCTGGAAGTCAGTGACAATTTTTATTCGTTTTGTCTGTCTATCATCCTCCCCATCGTCCCTATCAAACTCCTCCCATCTTTTTGTCTTCCACCTTAACTTTTAACTTAGGAAGCTTTTACATGACTGGACAAAGTTTCTTGATCCTGAAAAAAAAAAGCTTTAAGAAATTTCTGGGAATTCACGCGTTAAAAGTGAATTTCATACTGCTCAGAAAGACACTCTGGGAACTACGCTGTGACTCTAAACTCCCCCCCCCACCCCCACCTCCCACACACATACACATGTCCTAGACACTTAAAGCGAAGAAGCGCTACACATTTGCATAGACCAGCCAAGACTTTCCGCGTGTTATCGATTACTATGTCTTCCCAAAGTCAGGCTTGATTCTCGTAGGGAAACATCTTTCTATCCTCCTCCGGAGAAACTGTTCGTCGAAAAGCCAAATAGTCGAACACAGTATATTCAAAATTTTGCCGTCTGCAATCCAACCTTTTTCTGCTCCATCAATCAATAAGTTCCCACCCCCCTCTCCCCCCAGCCTTACAACAAGTTCTTAGGCTGCCTTCACTACCACAGGCCCCCCTGGCCCTCCATGCAGTGGGGGAAAACCATCATGTGTCTGGTGGTCAAGACTGGACAGCACGGAGCCATTGTCAACAGTCTTTTCTAGTCTCTGCACTTCTAAGGAAGGTTTGTGATGAACATATTAAGTCATCATTATGCCCGTGAGCTTTGTTGAGTAACGATAGCAAACAACGATGATGGTAACAGAATGGCATTTTGTAACGCCTGATCCACTAGGGATAATCTATATGTTTGAAAAGACACACTACATTCATGAATACGTACACACATCCACAGATTGTAAAATGAATCATAATTTGTTAAAAAAAAAAAAAAAAAAAAAAAGGAATAGTGGAAAAAGTATAATCAGCGCCAACGTATAATTCCCCCCCCCAAAAATATTTCAATGCAGATACTCCAAAAAGAAAGAGTTTGTGGAAGATTCGAATCAGAGATTGTTGAGACCTGAAAACAGACAGTTTTTCTGACTAAAAGGTGTAATCTCGACAAAAGAATGCGATGAAGACAGGCCAAAGAAGCAGAGCGAAGCAGGTGGGATGGGAAGTAGGTGTGACGGATGTTTTGAAGACTTTTGGAAACGTGCCAGTGACAAGTCAAAATAAGACAGAGGCTAGTAGAAGGCCAGGGAAGGGACTGTACAAGAGACAGATGACGTAAGAGGCCAGGGAAGAGACTGTACAAGACCAATGACGTAGAAGGGCAGGGAAGGGATTGTACAAGACCAATGACGTAGAAGGGCAGGGAAGGGATTGTACAAGACCAATGACGTGGGAGGCCAGGGAAGGGGTTGTACAAGACCGATGACGTAGGAGGCCAGGGAGGGATTGTACAAGACCAATGACGTGTTCTCTTTGAGATCACCCACAAACGAATTCAGTCTCATTGTTCTGGTTTCTTCTGAAAACTTTGGGAGAAGCATTCTGTAGAATTTTAAAATTTAATTTGCAGAAGTCGATCTTTGACATGAAAAACGATACACCCGAAGGTCCGGATGGGACCCAGAGAAGTACTGTCATCAACGACCAAACAAACCATTCCCACTGGTGTACAAAACCAAACAACAGACGACAGTTTCGTTGCTTCAGTCTGAAGGTCTGGATGGGGCCCAGAGAAGTACTGTCATCAACAACCAAACAAACCACTTTCGCTGCTGGTGTACAAAACCAAACAACAGACGACAGATTTGTTGCTTCAGTGCAAAACAAATATGGAGTCAGGCTGACTAACTGTCTGATGGACACAACAGACCTGGTGCATGACACAAAGAGCAGGTCAACAGTGAAACAAAGAGCAGGTCAACAGTGACACAAAGAGCAAGTCAACAGTGACACAAAGAGCAGGTCAGCAGTGACACAAAGATTACTGGCTAGAGGTGATCAAACCATGGCTACAGTACAGATGAAGGTAAAGTAAAAAGAGAGGGGTGACTTTTCGGTTACATGCTTCAATCTACATAACTTCTTTGTTTTCATAATTCGTTACTTCATTGATCAATTCTTCAGGATCAAACCTCCTGCACACCCCACCTTTATTGATTATTCCTCACCCCTTCACGCCTCTCAAACACCCCACTTTATTGATTATTCTTCACCCCTTCACGCCTCTCAAACACCTCACCTTTATTGATTATTCTTCACCCCTTCACGCCTCTCAAACACCCCACCTTTATTGATTATTATTCACCCCTTCACGCCTCTCAAACACCCCACCTTTATTGATTATTCCTCATCCCTTCACGCCTCTCAAACACCCCACCTTTATTGATTATTATTCACCCCTTCACGCCTCTCAAACACCCCACCTTTATTGATTATTATTCACCCCTCATGCCTCCTATACACCCCACCTTTATTGATTATTATTCCTCACCCCTTCACGCCCCCCAAACACCTCGTTGTTCTCTTCCACTAGAATATCAAACTTTGTAAACTCTTTCAGTAGAGATAACCACCAACAGGGGGATAACTCTAACCAGTAAACATCACCTCAAAGAAAAAATTGTCCCATAGCAAACTGTGTTATTCTCGATGTTCTGCTCGGTGGTTGATATGTCTCAGACACTAAACGTTTAAAGAATATGCGTTCTAAAATGTAGGCTTGTCGATAACAAGCTAACAGAAGAAACCTGACGATACCAACGTCTAAACAGGCAAGGATATTAGGGGTTTTGGTCATTCGGTCTTTATGGAATATAATAATAGATGGTAGACATGTCAGATCCCTTTAACTGGTGACTGACAACAAACCGTTTAGTGTAGCTTAATGGCCGCAGTTCGACAAGTGAAATGTGCAAGATTAACAGGAAATGCAGCAGATACTTCAGCTCGTGTTTTGCACCAGAAAAAATTGCACTAAAAGCACCTTGATTAGAATTATTGTCACATCATCCTTAAAAAAATTGAAATCAGTCGATAAGATGTGCCTATTTAGTGTGTTGATTGCAGTAAATCTCTCTCTCTCTCTCTCTCTCTCTCTCTCTCTCTCTCTCTCTCTCTCTCTCTCTCTCTATATATATATATATATAATATATATATCCACCTTGTAAATAGCATGCATGTGAAAAGAATTAAATGTTTCGGGAGAACTTTCATAGATGAGACCTTCAAAGTCAGCTTGGAGCCATGAGAGAGACTCTGACATAATTCTAATCCACCGTGTTGTCTTTAACCACATAGATCACGCCACACTGTGATTTATTTTGCTACCGAAATCAACGGCCTTTTCATGGTTCTTTACTCCATCACCACTCTCCTTCCACGTGTGACCTCTAAGGGCCCCTTTCTCTTTCATCCTTTCCACAGACATTTCCGCCTTTTTCAGCTTGGCTCCTTTGTTTTCCCTGCGTCGTCTTTGTCGCTTTTGCAAACAGCGGTGCCCAGAAGGTATTTGTAGTTTAAAGGTCAAAGGTCAACCTTCGCGAGGGGAAAAGAATGGGGATGTTTGTTAATCACTGTAACATTTACACAGAGACACATTGTCATTGTCAGAGGATGCTCGTTGCCGCCGCAGTGCCGGTAGCGACTGCAGGCAGACGCGGTGCGTTAATTGCCTTGTTATGTTGAATGAATGAGGGTGGAAAGCGGGTTATGATTCAAGGTGTAGTTTGTCGTTGTCATCAGTGCGAGTTGTGTTTTAAGGATGAGAAACTGCCTATTCATCGTGACAGGGCGGGTGTATGAAAGACCTTTCTTACTAAAGTGTTTTCTTTCTTTTTTTTTTTTCCTTTTTTTAAAGCTCATGGTGAAACTGTGTATTGTAGACAGAATGAAGAGGCGCATCACACACACACACACACACACACACACACACACACACACACACACACACACACGCACACACACACACACACACGCACACACACACACACACACACACACACACACACACACGGTATGTCATTGATACACCATTCAATTTCTATGGTGCACTCTTTTGTAGACTCTAAATCAGTTCTCCAAGCTTTAGAATCAACAAATCCGAAAAAACCGGGCTGAAATCATCACAGAAATTAAAGTACTTATTCATGTTCTTATATCAAGGGGTATCGCAGTTGATTTTGTTGGATCCCATCTCATTGTCAATATCTGGAAATGAATGGGCTGATAGTACAGCTCGGGCAGGTGCAAAAAAATCTTTAAAATCCAAGGATATTCCCATTCTTTTAAGTTTAGAAGAAGGTTACTCTCTATTACAAAAAGTTTCTTTTGAAAATTTTGAACAGATATATAAAGACTAAATGCTTACCGCAGTACATAAGCACGCTCGATCACAAATTTTTTTTTCAAAAAAGAATTCATTAATGAAATATTGTATATTTTATTAAAAAAAATGTCAATAAAAAACCCAAAACACCGCAAAAAAAATTGTTTCACTGTTTTAGAGACTTAGGTTAAACGCTTTCAAACCCAAGTTCATAAAAAAAAAACAACAACAAAAACATTCAATGTGTATGCGGGGCTGTTGATACAACAACACATATTTTGTACTTTTGTCCTTATTTTGAATCAGCTCTATCAAATTTCAGAAAAGGTGAATCTAAATACATTTTTCAAGAACCTGTATTTCTTTTGAACTTTGTTCAGGACTTAATGATAGGTCCAGTCGGCTGGTTTTTATGATTTCTGCAGATTTTAGACTGTTTTGTTTTGACTATTGCAGTTTGATTTGTTAATGTTGATTTTTGCTAAGGATTGTGCTGATGTAATGTTTCCGCTAATATTTAACACAAACACAGGTGCACACATACAAGCGCGTGCGCACACACACACACACGCGCGCGCGCGCGCGCGCGCGCGCGCACACTCTCTCTCTCTCTCTCTCTCTCTCTCTCTCTCTCTCTCCTAACTAAAGGTGCCACCTAGGAAGCAAAAGAAAATCATGAAAGAGCAAAACAAGCTACATTTTCTTGTGAAAAGTAGAAAATATATAAAAAATATAAAGTTAAACTCAACAAACATATTATGGTATTGCACACCAGCCTTTTTCTGGTATAGCATTCTTTCTAAAACCGAAAAGGCAGAGAGGAGTCAAATTACCACTTTCCGCGGTCACTGAGGAGAAACAATCAGGTTTCGAAATACCGGTATCTGACCAGGAGTTATATGTTAGTGAGCTTTCTCCCCATTGGAGATGGTCTCTCTCTCTTTGGAGACTATAAGCTTGCTGAAGGTTCATTTTGAGAAGCATTTATTTATTCCCCATTCACCCACTCAAGCACATACTGTCAGATAGGCAGAATCATCTACCACCACTGCAGATATGAAGGCTTACCACCCCCCCTATTTCTACAATCTGAGACATAAGAGCAAGCTTTGTTTATAATTCAATATTTCTTGCAGTCATTGCAACACCTAGCTGCTCTGTAAGTTGCTGGAACGGTGCTCGGTACTTATCCTTGGAATTTATTGTTTCATTGTAATTTAGTCCCTTGCGGATTCATTCCAAGAACTGGCCCTCAGCACTTGTGTCTTAAGAGGTTATATTTTTATATTTTCTACTTTTCACAAGAAAATGTAGCTTGTTTTGCTCTTTCATGATTTTCTTTTGCTTCTTAGGTGGCACCTTTAGTTAGTTTTTTTGAAAACTCAACAAACATACTATGGTATTGCACACCAGCCTTTTTCTGGTATAGCATTCTTCTTAAAACCGAAAAAGGCAGAGGAGTCAAATTACCACTTTCCGCGGTCACTGAGGAGAGAAACAATCAGGTTTCGAAATACCGGTATCTGACCAGGAGTTATATGTTAGTGAGCTTTCTCCCCATTGGAGATGGTCTCTCCCTTTGGAGGACTATAAGCTTTTCTACAATCTGAGACATAAGAGCAAGCTTTGTTTATAATTCAATATTTCTTGCAGTCATTGCAACACCTAGCTGCTCTGTAAGTTGCTGGAACGGTGCTCAGTACT
>JADBJO010002556.1:285271-287771 GCA_016801955.1 Conus betulinus
TTTTTAAAATTTGCTAACAAATATACAAAAACATAACAGAGGCTGAGATGGAAAAATCATCTTCCACACTAAAAAAAACTCTACTCCACAGCAGTAATGATACTTGGACAAAAAAAAAAAAAACCAGCAATAATTCCACATTTGATGTCACAATGGGTTCATATGATGGTGCCGAAACATGTGAACTAGTTGACTATTCATGTTATCAAACCATACCCAATGGCATAAACAAAAGACCTATCTAACTGTCATGCAACGAGAAAGTATTCAACAGTGCAGCAGTTGAATACCAAGAGGCACTGAAAAAAAAAGTGGCTACAACTACAAACTACAATACAACCCAGATAATAACATGAACAGTAATAAGAAAAACAGGAAAAAAGGAAGATCATATGGTATAATCCCGACTAATGTAGGAAAAGAATTCTTTAAAATTCTTATAACATCATTTCAAAAGAACATGTACTATCTAAAATATTCAATAAAAACACCGTCAAGCTATCATATTCATGTATGCCCAACCTCAAAAACATAATTGACTCATCTAACAAAACTAAAGGCAACACAGCCAAAAAGGGTAACAAAAGGACATCTTGTAACTGCACTAAAAAAAGATCAATGCCCCCTGAATAATAAATGCCTTTACAATAATATTGTATACCAAGCCACAGTAACAACTGATAGTGACAAAGAAACATACATAGGGATTACTGCAAAACCATTTCAAAACTAGATATGCAAACCATAAACAGTCCTTCAAAAATGAAAAATATAAAAACCAAACAGAACTAAGCAAAACACATTTGGAAACTTAAAGATAAAAAAATAGACTATAATATATCATGGAAAATTATAAAAAGAGCAGCACCATACAACAATATCTCTAAAAAAATGCAACCTATGTTCTACAGAAAAGTGGCTGATATTATGCAAACCTCATCTAGCAACTCTGAATTCAAAAGTTGAGATCATAAACAATTGCAGGCACAAATGGAAATTCTTGTCAACACACCATTCCTTAACACACCCTCCCTGAACGCACCCCCCCAAAAAATCAAAATTGTAAAAAGATACAGGCCGCGTGAAACACATGCAGAACTCACGCTTACACACACACAATATATATAACACCGGTAGCGTGCCCAAAATGAACACCCTGAAGAGAGCAGAGAGCTTGAAACAAGTTTGTTGGTGTTTTTTTTAATCTCTTTTTTAATCCGCGCGCGCGCGCGCGCGCGCGCACACACACACACACACACACACACACAGATATATCACTAAGATAAAAGATGCGAGTGATTTTTTTTTTTTTTTTACTTCGTCTTTTTTACAACACAGGCAGGGGATGTTTCATCTGCTCAATCCCCATCAGCGTTTAATGAATACAAAAGCAGCTGATTATGTTTCAGACCCCGTTGTTTTACACTTATCGCTACAGGGGTGGGTTGTCCAGCAGTTTTGGTTCAATGGAACAGTATGTGAAACGATCATCTGCATGTGAAAAATGTGACCCATCGACATTCGCTCTCTCTCTCTCTCTCTCTCTCTCTCTCTCTCTCTCTCTCTCTCTTACACACACACACACACACACACACACACACACACACACACATTCATATCCACAATTATCCACTCACACACTTCGCCATTTTTCCTTCCCCTGAACACAGAACCCACGCAAGGTAAAAAAAAGGAAATCTTGCTCAAGACACAAAGAATTGCATGCTACAATCTTTGAACTTTGACCTCAGAGACTGCCATCTTGCTGTGTGTGTTGGCAAACTAATCCCATGAAGGTTGAGTCACATGCTCACGGAACGATTGATAGTGCAAGTGAATGTACAAGCTTCAGCAGGGAACAGACTTGCAGCCCACAACGTCAGAAACATGCTCACAGAAAGCTTGGTGGTGCAAGTGAATGTACAAGCTTCAGCAGGGAACAGACTTGCAGCCCACAACGTCAGAAACATGCTCACAGAAAGCTTGGTGGTGCAAAGAAATGTAAAAGCTTCAGCAGGGAACAGACGTGAAGCCCACAAAGTCAGAAAAGTCAATGGTAAGCCTATCTAAGACTATCTCCATCCGCCCCCTCCCCCTTTCCGTTTCCTTTGTCAACAGAAATATTGATGGTTTCAGTGAATGCAGCACCTCCAGCTAGGAGTAGGCTTGGTGTCTCTTTTAATCGAAAGAAAGATGTCTAGAATGCTCCGGACTGGAAGCCTGCTATAATCTTATTCATCTAACTTATCACTCTTTCCTTCCCACCCAGACCCCCCCCCCCCCGCCCCCCACCTCCCCCTCCACAATCCTCTGTAGTTCCTCACTTCTCCAAATTCATTCTTCCACTATAGATAAATGTGAGCATTGCCAGGGTTTCCTGTGGTATGCAAAATTCTTGACAGATGACTGTACTTTGCGCATCGCGAATCGGACTCGACGTAAACATGATGATAAAATGACTATGTGCAGTGGCAAATAAGGTGCAAAGGACACGTTTATT
>JADBJO010002556.1:302771-303803 GCA_016801955.1 Conus betulinus
TGCTTTGAGGTTTATATTTTTGTTTTCGAACATTAATTCGTTTGTCTTTTTTTTAAAAGAAGCCATCCAAAACAAAAGATAATTTATATAAATGTGTTATGTTTCACATTTTTGAACATGATCATATTTAGGCCTTAGGTGCCTTTAAAACGGGCGTAATGGAAAGAAAAACCCATTTTGAACGTTACGTTTCTGCATTTTTTTCTGCGTTTGTTTATTTCATTAAACTGGATAAAAGCTTTAGAAAAGAAATCGATGATCCTTTCAACCAAATACTATGTTAATGATTTCAAATCACGGCTTCCTTGGAGCTTTGAATTCCTTAAAAGGACTGCAGTAAAACAACCAAAGCCCAAATGATGCCTGAAGCTCTACATTATGGCCCTCTGATAACTTTTGGGTTACTTGTGACTAAAATGGGTTTACTTTGACTCGTTTGTATATTCATGATTTTAAGTGCCCTAGAAGCACTGCAATTAACAGCAAGACAGCTGAAACTGTCTGTTCTGCAATTTGGCTTGTATTAGCTTTTAGACCCTATTATGTTTGTGTTTCTGTTCTCTGACAATTAAGGATAGTCATTTACTCTTTAAGTTTAGTTCATGAATGTGTTGAAAAACTCCGGTGCCTTTTAAACGGATTATCGAACAAGTTCACACATCTTATATGGACCAACAGACAAACAATATTGGTTTGGGTTTATGAAATATGCGTGTCGATTAATATAGGCCCGTGGTCCAATAGTTACCACTCCGTGTGGTCCATTTAACCCGAAATGATGTCTAACCATTTGAGTGCTGTACTATAACGAAGCTTTTATGGTAAGCTTTACAAATACTTAACCTTTAGTGAAGTAGAATTAGTAGTAGGAGTATAGGGCTGCATTTTCTTAGGGGTTCTAACTTACCCAATCTCTTCCCCTACTTTTCGTTGCGCTGAAAGGTTCTAGGCCTATGATTTGATAACATAGCACATTTCACCAGCATACACATACACGCGCGCGCGCGCGCCGCGCGTATTCACGAACGCACA
>JADBJO010002557.1:0-27500 GCA_016801955.1 Conus betulinus
TACTTCATTGCAGCTGGTAATTCACCGATCGCATGGCCCAGATACAGGCCCATTAAACAAACAAACAAATAAACAAACAAGCCCAGTACAAACCTAGAATCTGGTTGAAGAAAGCATGTGTAAATTAATACTTCATTAAATTCACATAGCTCCGTAAATTTAATAATGACATCCATACATAAACATGACATCCATACACAAATTTCACCTTGGTTGCTCGGATTCATGACTATATCGTCTAATTCAATACAGTCATGGGCCCACAAGGATTACAGAGTCAGGTGAAACATGTTTGGATCTGGTTCTCACACAATGCCCTGACATTGTGCCATCCATTGACGTTTTGCCAGCTGTCGGCAGTGGTCACAGCGTTATTTGTGCCATGACTTGAAATACAGCAGCCAAGGACCAGCCGTTCATGAGGACTAACTTTAGTCACAGCAAGGTAGATGCAAAGCTGCTTCGTAACTTGCTCGGCACTGTAAACTGGAACGACGTTATTTATAACAAAGCAAAATACTGAAGTGCTGATGTTTTCAAAAAACCTGATTGAAAGAGCAGAACTGATCCTGTTAATGAATGTCCCTACGAGGTCCTTTGGATGGTGGAGAAAAAACACGACTGCTGAGGAGGACGTGAACGTGAAACGTGACATCTACGGTGTTTTTTTTTTTCCCTTGTCTCTGAAATAATCTCCGTAACTGTCTTCTTACGCAAGAATTTCCTTTTTTTTTTTTTTTTTTTTTTTTTTTTTTTTTTTGCTCTTTCTTCGTCATTCGTTTTAATGGTTCACTTCATTCAATTTCTATACCTTAAATTGTAAAGTTATCATATAGAATGTATTATATTTGTAAATGCAGCCGTCAGGCCAGTCCGTTTCATTATGATATTTTAGAGTACAGTAGAAGCTCTTCAGCTTGTTATAGTTCGTATTGCATTGGATGTTCTATACGTAACATTTGTTTAAACCTAAAAAAAAAAAAAATAGAAACAGAAATACTGCATGACATACCATACAAATAAAGCCTGCTATCGGACGCTGTAGTTGATCTTTGTTATGGACGGATGGATGTCGGCGCGTACAGTTACGTCCTGTTCCCTGATGTTGTTCTTATACCAGTGTGCCATGAGCTTCCGATGTCATGTATTGCTTTATCGATTACAATAAGGAACAAGGGAACGCAAAACCAAGCAAACAAACAATATTGTAAGTTGTTTCGTAAGCCATTTGTTTCTTGTATTGGAAACTGTACAAATCTTTGTCCCGTAATGTCGTGCCACTTGAACAGATGAGGGAAAGATGATTTCAGAGTTATTGCCCAGCTGGTCACAGAAAGACCCATTCAGAACTGCAGAAAACGCGATGAATTCACCGGGGGGGGGGGGGGGGGGGGGGGGGGGGGGATTTTAAGTTGCACAGACATATAGCCAATGAATAACACGCGTTGCTAAATTATGGCACATGCGTCGGTTCAGTATCCCCTGTATTCTCCGAAAACAGTGGAAATGGTTATAAAATTGTTTTGGAAAAAAAAAATGCGAATTTCCTTTTTGCATGATTCCTAAATTTACTGTGTCTGGAAAAACTGGTATACGTGAGACGCACTCTCTCTCTCTCTCTCTCTCTCTCCTCTCTCTCTCTCTCTCTCTCTCTCGATCTCTCTCTCTCTCTCTCTGCTCTCGGCGGGCGGCCTCTAACCATACTTTCACAATATTGACTCAGTTCACATTAACGTGGATTATTCATCTCTTGTTGATGTATGTGCGGGGGTTCACACACACTTTGCTTTCTGATATCAAAGCGGCTGAACCGACAGTTTTTCCCCCTCGTGAATAAGATGGCAGATTTGCACCGGGAATCCCTCCAGGTATCCGGCGTGTCTGTCCTTCTTTTTTTTTTAATCTGCCCGACCTCTGCCCCAATTTCCCCTCCCTTCCTCCCCATCTCCCTACTGCACACCCTCTTCTCCCCCTCCCCCCCCCCCCTTCATCTTCTCATCTCTCTCTCTCTCTCTCTCTCTCTCTGTCTGTCTGTTCTCTCTCTGTCTGTCTCTCTCTCTCTCTCTCTCTCTCTCTCTCCTCTCTCTCTCTCTCTCTCTCTCTCTCTCTCTCTCTCTCTCTCTCTTCAGACCTTGTGTTGCTCAGTATCGTTTTCTCATCTCATCAGTCTCTCTCTGTCAGCTTTCTTTCGGCGCTCGGTGCAAACGGCAAGCGTCTCGCAGGGGGCCCACGCAGTTTCTCATTTCTCCGTGCATTCTGTCCTGGGGGATAAAGTTTGTTGGGGATACGTCGTTAACCTCTTGACCGCTAGTGAGGAAAATATTGGTCAGGTACCGACTGGAGGATCCTTGTGATGGGACGGATGGAGCAGAAAGATCAGGTACTAGATAGCTCTTTACTCTCTCTCTCTGTCTCTCTCTCTCTCTCTCTCTCTCTCTCTCTCTCTCTCTCTCTCTCTCTCTCTCTCTCTCTCTCCTCTCTCCTTGAAACCGGTACACACGAATAAAAGTTATCACCAAAAACTATGCTGCCCATCTGATCTTTCGCTCCTATACATTTTAGTATATTACTCCATTATCAACTTTTCTTCTTTGGACTCCTCCTCAGCAAAGGATCGCCATCAAATCTCTGCTATAAATTCATCGAATCATACTGTGCTCAATATTTGACTTATCCGTTGCGCCTGTATGTCCCATCACGCTTATCGTTCTTTGATACTCGTCTTTTCTTATTTCTCTCCGCCCATACTAAACGTTGTGGAAGACAGGTATGGTTGTTTTCAGAACTGTAAAGGCATGTTTCGGAAAGGGTTAACTGTCCAGTGTACAAAGGAAAGAACTTATCACCTGTGTCACTGAATGTAACACACCCAGACCAGATTTGGACACCAAATTCAATGTTCAGTGTGTAAAATCGGAAAGCATCTTGCCCATCTAAATTCAAATTATGATGACTTCTCGGGCATATAGTCCGTTTGGTTTCTGATGATTAACTGCTATAGGTAACTGCTGCGGTATTTAGAAAATTGTGGAGTGTGCAGATCTGTTCGTTTCCTTTAAATGATTATGATGTTGAAGTTGGTTTCTTGTTTTCTTTAACTCTTCCTCTTCTTTCTTTTTCAAATGTTATCAAATGAATGTGAAAAGCATTACTGTAAAACAATGCTTTCGGACGTCCAAAACCCATTCCTATATCAGTCTGTCTCTTTCTACATGTGTTCCTGTATGTTTCTGTGCGTCTTCTCTGTCTCTGTCGGTCTGTCTGCCTGTCTGTCTGCCTCTGTCTGTCTGTCTGTCTATGTCTCTCTCTCTCTCTCTCCACCCCTCCCCTCCACCCCATGCCTCTCTCTGTCTCTGTCTCTCTCTCTCTCTCTCTCTCTCTCTCTCTCTCTCTCTCTCTCTCTCTCTCTCTCCTTTTTTTTAACCTCTTCTTTTCTTCTTCTGGTATACGTGACATCTTAACATAGTTATTGTATTGTTGTCTTCATCAAATTGTATAAAAATCCAAAGTACAAAGATGCTAAATAAAAATAAAAACGAAAACAGAAAAAAAAAAAAGAAAAAAACTAAAAGAAAAGAAAAGAAATCTCACGGGGAAAACGCTCCTCCGCCCATACAAAGGGCTTTCGTTCGGAATCCACCCCCACATCGCTGTAGACACGCTGGCTTTCAGCCATCTTTCAAACCTCACCTGAACACTTTTCTTTTTCCTCACAGACTAATTAGGTGACACACGAAATATGCGCCGGCGTTAGCTAGGAATGTGATATGCTCTTGGTTGCTGCTACTAATTTGTAGGTTAATCTATTAGTGATCGCTGCTGATTGACGGGTGAGGGATGGGTGGAGAGAGGGAGGGGAGGGGGGATTAAATGGTGGAACGGCTGGATGTGGGGCGGGCGTTCGGTTGCGGCGGCGTACATCGTGTGCATCGCTGTTTGTTTGTGCGACCTGATGAGTGTATTAATGAACTGTGAACGCCGTGCCAATTTCTCAGGTTATGCATGTTAAGTTTTCTTAACAACACAAACAACAGCAACAACAATAGTGGTAATCATAATAATGATATTGATAATAATAACAATAACTGTGATAATAATAATAATAATGATGATGATGATGATGATGATAGCACCATGAAGAATGATGATGACGACGAAGACGACGAGGACGACAACGACGACGACGACGATGATGATACTGCTGCTGCTGCTGCTGCTGATGATGATGATGATAGCAGTAACGACGATGTTAATGATAATGATAATACTTCAATGATAGTGATAATAATGATAATAACAAAAACTGTGACGATGATGATGATGATGATGATAATCATAACAGCAACAGCAACAATGCTAATGATAGTGAAGATAATAATAATAGCAACAACTACAATGCCAATGAAAAGGATGATCATAATAGCAACAACAGTGCCAATAATAGTGATGATAATTATAACAGCAACAGCAACAATGCTAATAACAGTGATGATAATCATAATAGCAACAACAATGCCAATAATGATGATGGTAATATGGCTCAGCTGTCAAAGAATTGAGACGTGCTGGTAATGGTCTACATTCCGTTAGGATCAGTACATTGTCGGCTACTCTCTGTCTGCTCTCACAGGGAATCTCAAGATTTGGGTGCACGTGTAATTGATTGCAGCTTTGCGGGTAGGTGCCCGAGTACAATCGCGCGAATGTCTGTGTGTGTGTGTGTGTGTGTGTGTGTGTGTGTGTGTGTGTGTGTGTGTGTGTGTGTCTAATATGGAGAGAAAGAAAGAGAGAGAGAGCAGACGGAAGGAAGAGCAGAGAGAGAGAGAGAGAGGAGAGAGAGAGAGAGAGAGAGAGGGGGGGGAGGGAGAGACAGACAGACAGACAGAGAGAGACAGACAGACATGATAAAATAATGAAAACGAAGAAATACAAAGAGTGAAAATCAGCGGAAAGAAAGGGGCGAGGGGGAGGTGGTGGGGGTGAAACCTAAGATGGATGAGGAGGGGAGAGGAAATAGGAGGAGGGAGGTGGTAAGATGGAGGCGTGGGGATGGAGGGAGAAGGAGTACAAAAAAGAATCCAAGCCTTTTATAGTTATCATATCAAGGAAGTCAAGAGAGAGAGAGAGAGAGAGAGAGAGAGAGAGAGAGAGAGAGAGAGAGAGAGAGAGAGAGAGAGAGAGAGAGAGAGAGAGAGAGAGAGCTAAGTTATGCACAATATCAATACATTGTCTACAAGGCATACACACGCATAAACAGACATGTACATTGGCATAAAATATATACAAGGATACATCATGTAAAATCACTGAAGAGTTATTTCAAGGGAATTTGAGAAAATATTGATGGCTAACCATCCATGAGATGCTTTTTCAGATTTTTCTTAAACTGATTTTTGTTCTTTATGTTTTTCAAAGTGATTGGTAGCTTGTTCCATACATTTCCACCAGAGTATAAAAGACTAGATTTATAAAGATTATTTCTTGGTCTAGGAAAGGATAATAAAATGACTATGTCTATAAGTGTTAGTTGTAAATGAATCTCTTATCTTTTTAGGTGCATATCCGTTTGTAACATTATGCATGCATACTGCCTTATGAACAAAAGTCTGTTGTAGAAAGTTAACATATTAAGTTGTTTATAGTCTTCTGTAGTTAGGGTGCTTGATTTTAGTAACACTAATTTTAATGCTCTTTTATACATTCGATGAATAATTTTCAAGTTGGTTTCACTGCAGTTATCCCATAGGGTTGATGCATAATCAATGATTGATAGAACATGAGCACAGAAAAAAGAGCTTCGAGAATAAATGTCCAGGAAGTTCTTAATCTTGGCTAATTGAAGTAAGTTTTTTTTTGAGAGACTTTTTCCCATTGACGTTATATGGTCGGTCCATGTTAAATCTTTATCTATTATTACTCCTAATATTTTATGTGAGTCGACTTCTTCTATTTTTAGGTCAGATATAAACAATGGTGGAAATTTTAACTTCATCTTTGTCTTTTTTTGTCGGGCACATACAAACATGCACTTGGTTTTGCTTGCATTTAAGGACATATGGTTCAACTGAGTCCATTCGATAAGTTTTTTAACATCATTTTGGAGTTTACTAGCTAATCTTAATGGATCTGAAATCACTGGAATGAAGAGATGTATCATCGGCAAACATTTCGCATTTACTTTCAAGAAAACAAGGTAAATCATTGACGTAGACACAGTAAACAGTAGAGGCCCAATACAGAGCCTTGTGGTACTCCATATTTGATAGACATTAAGTTTGACGTTTTATTGTTGACTGTTACTGACTGTTTCCTATTACATAGAAATGAGGACATGAGATTTATGAATTCTGGAGTTAATTTGTAGAGTTCCAGTTTACGCAACAGGAGAGAACGATTTATTACATCAAAAGCTTTTTCAAAGTCTATAAAAAGAATGCCAGTAAATTTATTTTCATTTATACTACATAAGAGCTATCAATAAGCTGTACAAGGGTTGTATGGCAGGAATGATTTTTACGGAAACCAGATTGATCGTCGTGGAGTAAATTGTTTTTAGTAAGGTAAGAATATAGTAAATTTTGCAAGTGTTTTCAATAGGTTTAGATAAAGCAGATAAAATAGAAATTGGTCTATAGTTTGATGGAATTGACTTATCGCCAGATTTATAAAGTGGAATTACTTTGGCTTCCTTAAATTTCAAGGGAAAGGTTTGTTTCTCTATGCATAAATTGTACAAATATGTTAGTGTATCAGTAATTATTGGACACGAAATCTTAGTATTTTTGCATCTAAACCATCTAAATCGCGTGTACTTGATTGTTTTAGAGAGAAATACTTTTACTAACGTCCATAACAGTCATTGGTTGGAGGGTAAAGGAAAAGTTAATTTCTTTTAAATCAAGGTAGTGTTTTAAATGCTCAAGGTCATTTTCATTGGACCTATCGTGTGATATAATTTTTTCTTTGATACTAGCAAAATGGTTGTTTAATTGATCTGCAGTTACATCTGTGATAATTTCCTGATTTCTTGAGACTTGTTTATTATTCAACATGTTAATGGCTTTCCAAATCTGACGTGAATCCTTTGTAGAAATTAACATCTTTTGAAAGTAATTACGCTTAGATTTACGTTTCATTGAATTTACCTTATTTCTTTGTTTACGGAATTCTTTATTTGTTCCGGCATTGCTTAACTGATTTCTTATGTTAATTTCAATATCTATTTCTTTTGTTATCCACGGTGGTTTTGTTTCTTGTCTGACTCTTTTTTTGATGAATGGAGCATGTTTGTTATACACAGAAATAAATGTGTTAATCCAAAATTCAGTTGCATCATCAGGATCTCTTATTTGGTATATATATTCCAATTGTGCTGTGGCAAGGTCTGAAAGGAAATCTTCTTCCTTAAAGTTTCTAAAGCTCCTATAATATATTATCTTGTACCCTACTTTTGGAATTTTTATACGGTTTTTGAACCACGTCAGACAAACGGGATTATGATCGCTACATCCACATGGCGGAGAGCATACTTCAATGATGGATTGTTTTGTGTTTGTATAAATGTGATCTATTAAGGTACTTGACTGTTCAGTTATACGGGTTGGTATGTCAATAGTTGTTCAAGACCGTGTAAGGTGTAGTTTTGATGCCACTTGGGTTTAGGTTTCATTAAATCTATATTAAAGTCTCCCAAAATAATAGTTTCAAGGCTTAGCATTGTTACTTCATCCATGAGAACATGAAAATTTATCTTGCCAGTCCAAAGTTTCAGATGGATTTCTGTATAAAAATCCTATAATAAGTGGTTTATTGTTTTTCATACTGATTCAATCCATACAGATTCAATCCCATAGTTTTCAAGGCTGTTTAGTTTTTTACAGTTTAATGAAGATGCTACGTACAAAAGTAGGCCTGTACTTTTAGGTTTGCACGGATCAAGTCTAATTATTTTTTATATCCCGGTATGCTCATATCAGCATTTGCTATTTCTGAGGACAAACGGGATTCCGCAAAACAAAATAAGTGAAAGTTGTTACCATTGTTATGGAGAATAGTTGCAACACATCGTCTTTCTTATTTCTTGAGTTGTTGATATTCAAATAGCCTATTCGGAGTCCCTGTTTAGTAGGCCATGTGTCCAAAGTTAACGACATGTTGCAGTTAGTTGTGGACTTAGTGAAGAAGAGTTTTCTTAAATTTTAACTATATATAACAAAAAAATGAAATGGAATTTTTAAGAATCTATATGTATCTATACATATATATGTATATATATTATCATACGTACACACACTCGCTCGAGCCCTGAGCAAAGATACCGAGGCCTCGAGCAAGTCTTATAGTCAGACTAAGCAAAATTAAACAATATACAAAGAAAAGACTAATATAATTTATATTAATCAAAAGCGAAAAGCGAAAATAAGCGAAAATCACAATCAAAGTGCTAATAGAAAATATTTCTAGTAATAAACGTTTGAACACAGAAACGTGTTCGTTCTGAGAAAGCAGAAAAAAGATAATGTTTGTGGATTCTCAACACATACAACAAATACCCATATGATACCCAGATAAGTGTAGGAGAGGCAATTGATCGACACCTAAATATCCACACACAGTTGTACAATTACCAAGATTCTAAGTATGAAAGTGGTGAATTGAGGACAAACACGACCTCAAAGAGAAAGAAAAGAATACAAGTGTTACCTGATAAATTCAGACAAAAACAACAATGTAGAAATGTTAACAATATAAAGAAGAGGGGAAAAAATCAACAAGATGAGACAGATAGTTAACAATCAAAAAATGCACTTGGGTAGAGTCACTTGGCATCAATTACCAAAATGCAGCCCAAGCAATATCAAAATGCGAAAACAACAACAACAACACAAACGATAAGCAATTTTGTAATCCAAATCCTACAGTCAATAGACCACTGCAAGTCAGGTGGTCCGGCAATCTGTGACCCACTGCATAGTACCTGTGGGGGTACTCATAGACACACACACACACACACACACACACACACACACACACACACACACACACACACACACACACACACACACACGCAAATACATGTACACACACAACTCTCATAGAGCGCAAGCACTTTTATCATTTTGCGCCATTATACACCACCATACACACACACACACACACACACACACACACACACACACACACACACACACACACACACACACACACACACACACACACACACACACACACACACACACTGAAATAGTCTATAAGACTAACAATAAATATATTCTCCTATAATCATTTAACCCCGTACTCCTCCCATGAACTTTCCCTTTTCTCCTCCAATCATCCACTTCTACTTCACACCCGATCCAGCCACATGTTATACAATTTGGCACCGACATCACTGGACAGGCACTAGAGAGTAGTAACAAACAATCATGTAATATAGGCGGAAATCTGATAATTTTGATACAATTTCCTTTTAGCACATATATGATGCCAATTAATATATTAGCAAAAGTCCATTTTGTTGGGTTTTATTGCTGAAAGGGAGGTTGTCTGTCTGTCTGTCTGTGCGTGTGTATGTGAGTGTGTGTGTGTGTGCGTCTGTGTGTGTGTGTGTGTGTGTGTGTGTGTGTGTGTGTGTGTGTGTGTGTGTGTGTGCGTGCGTGCGTGCGTGCGTGCGTGCACGCGCCTGTGTGTATTGTGTTTTAAACTTCGCACGCGCACCAATCCAGGGTTTCAAAGACGTCGATTCCCACCACCCGCTGAAGATTTGCATGCCGGGCCAAATGGAAGTTGCATAGTTGAGCCTTTGAAAGATCTGCACGGCCAGACCGTCGACTGTCAGTCAGGGCACATCCTCATCAACCTCTTTCTGCAGGCTGCTGCCAGCTTCTTCCTTCTTCTTCTTTTACCCTCTAACCGCCTCCATACCCTTCTTCCCCTTCCCTCCCCCCCATCTACTCCCCATGCATCCGTTTTTCTCCCTCTTCCTTCATCTCACCCTCCCTCTTTACTTCATCACCAGCGGTGACGCAGACAACTTAAGGTCACTCTTGCCTGAAATAGGGCCGTTTTTTTTTTTTTTTTGCTAAGGGGACGCGTGAGCGTCGAAACGAAGCAAGTCCACGTCAGTTCTGGTTAGGATTTCAGTGTTTGGCTCCTGTGATCTTGGGCGATGGTTTTGGCGCAACCGTTTGGCTGGCGGTGAGCAATGGGGTAACATGCTTGCGTGCAACGGGCCCACACAAAACACATTCACAATTTGAACGTACATTTTTACACACACACACACACACACACACACACACACACACAACGTACACCTTTTCCCTTGAACCTTTGTAACATTTTTGTATGACTTTACAATCTGCCTTCTCTCTCTCTCTCTCTCTCTCTCTCTCTCTCTCTCTCTCTCTCTCTCTCTCTCTCTCCATTATTTATAAACTTCTCATTTCATTTATTCAGTGCAAGCCATACATTTTTTTCCATGTGCTTTCTCTCTCTCTCTCTCTCTCTCTCTCTCTCTCTCTCTCTCTCTCTCTCTCTCTCTCTTTCTCCCTCTCGTGTTTTACATCTTATCTCTGTTTCCTGTATTCATTACGAGCCCGATGATTTTCCCATGTGTTTGTGCGCAATGCAGTGTAAAAGACCGGTTACTCCATTGACTATCAATCATCCTCCACGATACAGAATCTTGTCTTGTTTTGTCTGAGACTCTTTCTCCAACCTTCCCTTCCTCCCTCCTTCCACTCCCCCCTCCCCCCCCCCCCTCCCCACACACACACGCACGCACGCACGCACACACACATACACTGTCTCTCTCTCCATCCCTCCCTCTCTTCTTCCCCCCCCCTCTCTCTCTCTCACTGTCCAGCTGTCTCTTCTCTCTCTTCCTCTCTCTCTCTCTCTCTCCTCCCTCTCTCTCTCTCTCTCCCTCCCTCTCTCTCTCTCTCTCTCTCTTTCTCTCTCTCACGCTAATTTTGTACCGTAAATGTAAGTCTGTGAGAAGCAGGATGGAGGGACGTGGGGGGGGGGGGGTGGGGGGGTGGGGGGAAGGGGTCGGTGGGAAGGAGGGAGGAAAAAAGAGAGAGAGAGGGATGGAAATATAGACATAGGGGGAGAGATTAGTTTACAAATACGAACAGGGGTACATATTTGATTCATGCATACAACATTGCCAGCTTCGAAGGGATGAACTCAACAACCATTTGACAGCATCATGTCTGTTACTATTCATTACTTAAAACACAAACAAACCGGATCGTTTCTTAAACATATCAGAAACGAGACGACTGGTTTCTTACTGTTCATGCATTATTTCATGCTCAAAGAAATCTGAACAGAAAAGAACTTGCATACTTAAAGTGCATAAAATGTGTTCACTGTGATCTTCAATCAGTTAGTATAGGACAGAATATAACAAAAATGCATGTCGTTTTCTTTCCGTCTCTCTTTGCATAGTTAACGCGTTAACTTATCATCATCTTTCTTGTCTGTATCAGTTGTTACGTAATCCAGTTCACTAGACTCCTAGTTTGAATCTTGTAATAATTTGGGATGAATGTCTGCGTACAGTCAACCGGAAGTGCTTTTTTATGAATAGGTATTGTGCGAAAAGTCATATTGAAGTAGCCGCCCCAGAAAGATTACATTAATTAAAGTAGCCACCTCCACCCCCACCCACACCTCTCTTACCCCATCTCACCTACCCTCTTACCCATACCTCCAAGTCTCACCCTACCCTTACCCCCACCTCCTCCGTGCCTCTCCTCCCTTTTCTCTCCCGTCCCATCTCTACCCGCTCCCTCTCTCCTTCCCCCCTTCCCCGTCCTCCTCCACAGAGGGGGGTGGGGGGGTGGTTGCGGGAGTGCAGGAGGACGGGGCTTTTCAAGGGAACTTTTCAAGGAAAAAAAAAGAGATGTGAGGAGAGGTGTTGGAACCTGAAGTCATCCAGGGATGTTGAGATTTTCACACCAACGCTCTCCCAGCTGAGCTACTCAGGCTGACCTGAAGTGTAATTTAAATTCAATAAAAAACACAAAACACCGTCTTTTTTTCAGCGCAAGCTTTCGAGTCGCAGATTACCGCGAAAAGCATATCACACATTAGAAAGACTAATCGGGCATCTGATATTCGTTGTGAATTGCACACATTTGATTGGCTGAACCCTAACTACAAAGAAACATTAGTACGATGTAGATGACATATTAGGAACAGAGAAGAGAGATAAAAAAAACTGAAAGAGATATAACTTTTTTACATGGAGAAAAAGAGAGGGTGCGATGGATGAAGAGTGGAAGGAGAGAGAGAGAGAGAGAGAGAGAGAGAGAGAGAGAGAGAGAGAGAGAGAGAGATTGACCTGAAGTATTGCAGTTTTAAGCTGTATGTATGTAGACCAATGGAAGGATGGATTAAAATGCGACTAATGCGACTTTATAACACAAAAGTAGTAATACTTTCATTTTTTATGTCTTTTCACAAATTGATGTGATGTCAGAGAGAGAGAGAGAGAGAGAGAGAGAGAGAGAGAGAGAGAGAGAGAGAGAGCGTGTGCTTACCTGCATGCATGCGTAAGTGCGTGTATGTGTTTTCAGGTAACACGAAAGCGATTCGCTCTTGATATGCCCAGTTTGTTGTTGAGTCACTTCGGCAAATTTGGAAAAGATGCATTTATAGAAGGAAAAACAGACGAGACACAGCCACACACGCACAGGCGAACAGACAGAACACATACATTTTCGATGTCTCACTGTTCCTAATATGTCATCTACATCGTACTAATGTTACTTTGTAGTTAGGGTTCAGCCGATCAAATGTGTACAATTCACAACGAATATCAGATGCCCGATTAATCTTTCTAATGTGTGATATTATGCTTTTTTGGCGGTAATCTTGATTTATTGATTATTGACAACTTACTGTAAATACCTCACAGCCAAATTGATGTTTATCGTGTATGATATTTGTTGCTCCGTGTTTATAAAGTCATATGGCGTTTGTATTACTCCCAACATCTGTTTACACTGAAAGAGATATAACTTTTTTAACATGGAGAAAAAGAGAGGGTGCGATGGAAAAAGAGTGGAAGGAGAGAGAACTCGTGAACTCTTAAGAAATGAAATGAGGCAGGGAACAGTAAACAATAAACCGTAAACAAGTGGGGTAGTCTTTGCTCCTATAGGAAACCTAACACAGAGTAACTTTTATTCAAGACTGGCACAGCCTTTTAAACTTGAATAAAGTCAGACAAATACAAAGACAAACAATCTAATAGTGGGGGAAAAATTAGTTGTTGGCCTGCGCTTGTTTCCCCCACTATTAGATTTGTTTGTCTTTGTATTTGTCTGACTTTATTCAAGTTTAAAAGGCTGTGCCAGTCTTGAATAAAAGTAACTCTGTGTTAGGTTTCCTTATGGGAGCAAAGACTACCCCACTTGTTTACTGTTTCGTGAACTCTTAGCTATAATGTGAGGCCTCCAGCCTATCCACATGAGATACGTAACTTGAAATTGTTTATGCTACTGAAAATGAATGATTTATACAGAAAAAAAAAATTCAAAAAGAAGAATGCTCATTAGGCGATAACAAATGTAACAAAACTTAGGTTTTTATAAAATTTCGTTTCAACTGTTCCTCTCTAAAACGTAAAGCGTAAAGTACAAACAAAGCAACATCTCTCATTATGACAGCATTTTCGTTTTGTAATGGCGTCTTCAGCTGGACAGGAAAGTTATCTTTATAGTGTTTACGAATATATTTTTCTCGTAATTTTTTTTTGTAACTTGGACATTTTTTAAGTAAATGTATTTCGGTTTCTTCTTCACTGCAAAAAGGGCAGGTGGTTATTGCTGTAGTATCGGTACACTTTTTATTTGTTCGAAGCTCATTTACACCTAATCTGATTTTTGCTAATGCCCATCTGAATTTTGTAATTGTGATACCATATAAGTATTTCTCAGGTTGATGCAGTGATTTAAAGGATCGGTAGACGGTATAACGATCACTGCCTTCTAATTTACTGTGCCAGTGCTTTGAAACGGTCTACCATTCTCTGTCTAAACACTGATAAGAATGCCTTTTTTATCTCCAACTCCTCCATTTATCCACACTTCTGAAAATCCGTAGGAGTCAAAACAATGTTTTAGGTCTAAAGCCCAGTTGGGGGATTTGCTAACTTCTTTCAGTTCTTTTTCGTATGCTTGTTTCGGTTTTCGGTTTGGCGCCATTTTTTTTTTTTTTTATCTTGAACCAGTATTTTATTGCCTGGAAAGCACTGTCAATATGTATAGGGTATCTGCAAGGAGAGAGAGAGAGAGAGAGAGAGAGAGAGAGAGAGAGAGAGAGAGAGAGTGTGTGTGTGTGTGTTATGTGTGTGGTGGTGGTGGTTTTATTTTACATCTTTTCATCCGGCAGATGATATTAGACGTGGGAGGTGTACGTGTGTGTGTGTGTGTGTGTGTGTGTGTGTGTGTGTGTGCGCGCGCGTGTGTGCGCGCGCGCGAGTGTGTGTGTATTTGTATGTGTGTGCGTGCGTGTATGCGTGCGCGCGCGCACGTGTGTGTGTGTTTATATGTTTGTACGTAAGTGTGTGTGTGTGTGTGTGTGTGTGTGTGTGTGTGTGTGTGTGTGTGTGTGTGCATGCGCATGCGCATACACACGCGCATGCGCTTGCGTGTGTTGAACGCCTGTCGTTGGGATGACATTATCAGTCAAGAGATAGTACTCCATGCACCCGACCCATACCCCACCCATTCCCGGCAGCTGGCCTAGTGCTTAGAGTGCCATCCATCCCGCCTCCCTTTTCCACCCTGCCTTCCATGCCATTCCGACTCGATTGGTGACAGATTGCCGAAGGAAACGGCTCCTCTAACGATATCACAGGTAAAGGTAATGATAGCTCAGATCAAGCGGTGTAACAGGTAAAGATAACATCGCCTCTTGAAGATGCCGTAGGTAATAGAACCATTAACTGTACTGACATCTCAAGTAAAGGAATCGTCCACTCAGGTGATGTCACAGGCAGAGTCATCTGAATGGATGATTCCTTTACAATATTACATTATAATTATCTGATTTTTTTTTTTCTCAGGTAAAAAATAACGCAATATTATCATACTAGCAGAAAATCAACCCACACAGTCTTTGCCACTTTTTGTGCATTGATAATGGTATAGTGCCAGAGATGTGGGACAACACCTGCGTTAAATCTGGCAGTGCTTTGTCCAAGATTGATGATGGTGCCATAGTGTGAGAGAAGTGGACGGCACGTGGGTCCGTTCAGCCAGCCGGGGCCTGGTCGGCCTGTTCCAATGTTCCGCTAGGTGGACAGAGATTTTCTCATGACGTCCGTGCGAACTCCAATCCCATGTTAGTCCTCGGAAGAGACTCTAAACTGAGATACCATATGTGACTGCATGCGTGAAAATTCTAGTACGTGGAATATAATTTCCACCTTTCGCATGAGAGCAGGGCTGGTGGGAAAAGATGATGACGCGGGGAAAACGCAGCCGCGCGCGCGCGCGCGCGCGCGCGAGCGCGCGCACACACACACACACACACACACAGGTGGTGTCGTGTTTTCGACAATTTCCGAAGACTAACCAAAGGTGAACCACAGAGTTCTTTCTAGCCTAGGAATGAAGAAGAAAATTCAATCAGCGCTCCCCAGCCCCATATCGATATCAGCGTCCTCGTGCCAGACAGGTGGACTACCTCTGTCTTCATTTAGTCAGCACTGTTTTGTTCTACATCAGTGATGGTGCCATAGAACTCGAGTAGACCACACTTTGTCTTCATTCAGTCAATACTGTTTTTTGTCCTACACCAGTAATGGTACCATAGAGCCAGAGAAGTGGACCACACCTATTTTCATTCAGTCAGCGATACGTTGTCATACGTTGATAATTGTGCCATAGCACCAAAGGAGACCTCATAGCTGTCTTCATCCAGTCAACATTACTTTGTGCAGCCTCGCTCATTTGGTCGTAGCTCTACTACAGAAGTGGGTTTCCTCTCGTCTCCATGCAGTCAGCACTACTTTTTTGTTTTGTTGTACATTGATAATGGTGTCAGGGTGCCAAGGAGGTCGATCACATTTTCTTTATTGAGTCAGCATTACTTTGTCCCACACTGATTCATTCTACCCAGCGCGCAGGTGTAACGCCGTTGAGCAGGGTGTGATCTGGGTGAACCAGCTGCCCAAAGGAACAGTTATGTCGTTCAAGCCATCAGCGCCCACTGGAGCAAAGGCCATCAACAACAATCCGCCAGCGCGCCCTCTCCTGGGCTGCCCTTTCCAATTCTCTCCAGGTGTATCCCACTCTCTCCTCCTCTCTGCGTCCAAGTCTCTCTTCCATGAATTCCTAGGTCTTCCCCTTCTCCTGAAGAACAGCCATACGCTTGGCTAAATCTAACTACTTTTGTGCTGGTCACGAGTCTCCAACTTTGCTGGGTGCCTTCCTCCGAACACGGGTTGTCGCTGTCTATGTGGTGGCGTGCTCAGGAAACGGCAACACTCGGCAATCCTCGTAAAGAGACAGTAGACGAAAGCGCGAAAATGTAGCAGAGGCCAAGGAAAGGTAGGACAAAGGAGGAATATAGAGAGAAAAGCAGTAGAGTGTACAAAAAGGTAAGAAAGTGGGGAGATGTAGGAAAGGAGAGGAAAATGCTCGAAAAATATGAGGAAATAGAGGAGGAAAGTAGAAAAACAGTAGGAACAGGCAGGGAACAGAAAAACAATAGGAACAGGCAGGGAAAGGTAGAAAAAACAATAGGAACAGGTAGGGAACAATAGAAAAACAATAGGAACAGGTAGGGGAAAACAATAGAACAGGTAAAAATAGAAAAACAAAAGGAACAGGTAGGAGAAGTAGAAAAAACAATAGGAACAGACAGGTAAGGAAAAAAAAAACAATAGGAACAGGTAGGGAACAGTAGGAACCATCAGGGAAAAGTAGTAACGAAATAGGAAAAGTGGACGAAAAAAAAAAAAAGAAGAAAAAGTGGCGGGAAATGTGAAAAGGGAGGAAAAAAACTAGGGAAAGGATGTGGAAAGGTACGAAAAATATGAGGGAATGTGAGAAAACGAAAGAAAATGTAGTTAAACATTCCAAAATGGTGGTGACAGAAAAATGGTTGCCGAGCGTGCACCAGTTTAATATTTCAGACGATCCATTTTGACTCGCGCGATCTTTACTACCCTGTTAATGTCAGGGGCGTAGTGATATTTATAGCCAAGTACGGAGGGGCGTCTGTAATTGGCCCAGCCCCAGTTTATGCTCCGCCAATCACCATTCATCTCTCCGGGATCTGAGTCATTAGCATAAATAAGTCTGCCTCCCGGCGTTTTAGCACTGAGAGATGAAAGAAAGCTGAGTGTAGTTGTTGTAAGGCGGAACACAGTCTAACATACGCAGTGCTGCCACGTGCTGTTTCCTTTGATCAGGAAAGACTGGGGGAAGGGATTGTGGGGAGAGGAGAGACTATGAATAGTCATGCAAAAGACAGAGAGTGTGTAGACAGAGAGATTGGGGTGTGGGGCGTGGAGAGTTTTATTCTGAGTAGACACGTTTTGTTATACTGCACTGTTTACTGTACGATATTGTTCTAAAGTGTAAGTTTTTTTTTTGTGTTCGTTGTCATGCAATGTACAGTACAGTATATACTGTGTTGTATTGTGTGGCATCATATTGCGCAACATTTCACAGTTTTATATTCCACGAAATTTTACATTTTTTTTAAACTGGATCTTGTTTCATAATCATGCTGGCATCAGTCGGCCTCGAGAGACAACGTAGTTTGCGCGCCGGATGATTGGTCCAGTGGAGCAGTTCCGCAGAGACATCTCATAGTCCGGCAGTCCCTACCACACGGCGCACAGGCGAAGTTTAAATTAACAGTAGTTTCGCAAGTCTCTGGCGGTACCTACCTTCTCTGTGTGTCTCTCGCTGCCTTACTTCAGCAAAATGCTCTTCATATCGCCGAAGTCCATGATGACGTTTTCACTTCCAGATGTCTCTGTCCTTGGCAGCTGCCTCTCAGGTGTTGGTGCTGATGGAGAGGGCGTTAAGGTTACGTTTTGATCGCAGGTGTCGTTGATGCAAAGTGAGGTATTCCAGTTGACGTCTTCCCCTCAGCCACTTCTCTCTGCAGGAGGTTCTGAGGGTGGCGACCATCTTCCCTGTGCTTGACTTGCTCTTCTAGTCAGCGCAAGCGTCGTCTCTGCGTCTTTGTGTTTCGTTGTGTTGTGTTGTTTAACGTTGCATCACGTTGCTTTGTGTTTTGTTACAGTGCATTGCATTGTGTCGTGGTTCACTGCATTGTGCTGTGGTGTGTTTGTATTGTGTTGTAATGTATCGCACTGTGTTTACGCTGTACTGTGTTTGTGTTGTTTCTGTTGGCAGTCTGTTCTGTTTTCACGCTCGGGTTTCGCTGTATTACAGCTAGTTGCATTGTGATGTATGGCATTGGCTTGTATTCTGTTGCACTGCCTCGTTTAGCATTGCTTCGTGTTTCATTGTCCCTTGGTATTTTACCCCCGAGCATTCTTGTAAAACGAGGAAGCAGAAAGTGAGCAACAATGCAGTCTAACCCACAAATAAGAACAAAGATAAAGAAAGACAAAAAAAAAAAAAAAAAAAAAAAAAAGAAAGAAAAGCAAACAAACCAAGTGTTTCAGGACAGAATTCACACAAAATTATGAAATAGCAAACAGGGGTATTATTAAATCAGTATTGCTGTGTGTAACTGAAGTATCGGTGCGAGAGGAAGAGTGAGAATACCGGTTGGTTCGAGCACCAGTCAGAGGACATGGCTATTCGTGGTGCGTGGAAGAAAAAAAACAGTAATGGCGATGAAAGGAATAGAGTCCCAGTTTGACCTCTAGTCCTTACAGACAATATTTATGTAGTGTGTATGGAAGGTGAAATGGATTTGAAACGGAGAGAAACGGAACAAAGGCTGGCTTGTGAAAGCTGTGATTTTCTTCCCAGTCTCTTATTTCATAATAAAAAGAAATCGCGGTTCTGCGCTTTGCTAGATTCTGTAAAACTTTCTCCCGACACAGTGACCTACACACGTACTTGAGTCATTAACGTTGGTTCAGCAGTCTTCTTTGTGCAGTTTTTTTTTTTCTCTCCAACCTCCTGTTGTTTTTTTTCCCACATTTCAACAGTTGTTTTCATTTAACATTTTTATCCTTTTCTGTTGTTGAAAAGATGCGGCTTCCATCCTTCCCTCTTTTCCCATCCTTTTTTTTCTCTCCAAGAAGTAACCACACCTCTTGCCACCATGCAAGCCTCTAAGTGATAGTACTACTGGACATTCTCCGGTGAACTTTCGGTGTTTTGTGTTTGGCGTGTGATACAAGTCTCTGCGTAATCTTGCTTACAGATAGACAAAGAAAAAAAACAAAGCCGCCCCCCCACCCCCCCCCCCCCCCCCCAAAAAAAAAAAAAAAAAAAAAAAAAAAAAAAAAAACAACCAATAACGGTTGACATCATCAGCTCTTTGATGGAGGTAATTATGGCACAGTGTGTGGCTATAGACTGTTGTCTCAGTAAGGGGAAGACACTTAAGGGGCCCACACATGTTCCTGCGTTCACGTTTTTGCATAATGTTTGTGTGTTCGTTGACGTGTATTTGTGCTGATCTAGGTACAAACGCGTCTGTAGGTGTGGATATTCTCCTGGTACCTCTCAGGAATCGGATAGCACACTGGAGTCCTTTGCCTTTCCCTACAAAAACAAACGTTGGCAATGAACATGAAGAAAAAGGAAATTCCCAGATGAGGGGTTTGAACTTTTCTTTGTGTGTGCTCGCACGTGTCAGACAGGAAACAGCGGGCGCGAAAAAGAGGAAGAGAAAAAGAAGAACAATAAACTGAAACCAGAATCCCATCCATCATAGTCTATTGGCGTGTGGGAAGGGAGACACTCAGGAGGCTAGGAAAGAAGGAAACACGGAGAGAGCGACGGGGCAGAAGAATGAAAAATGGGTACCTCTCTCCAGTGCCTGGGTTCGTCCTGTACTTTTCTTCCTCTCCCCATTTCTCGCGGTTAATGCTTGAGGTTGATGGAGCGGTGAAGCTGTGGGGGTGGGGATGGTGCTGGGGGGGGGGGGGGGGGGGGGGGGGGGGGGGGGGGGGGGGGGGGGGGGGGGGGCGAAGAGAGAGAGAGAGAGAGAGAGAGAGAGAGAGAGAGCAGACAGACAGACACAATGAGACACAGAGAAAATCAGCTGCAGGAAGAGTGAAAAAACAGAACTTAACAGAGACAGAGAGACACAAAGAATTTGGGAGAGTGGGAGAGTAAGAGATGGGCAGATGAACAACAGACAGACACACACACAGACAGACAGACAGACACAGTGAGACACAGAGAAAATCAGCTACAGGAAGAGTGAAAACAGAACTTGACAGAGACAGAGAGACACAAAGAATTTGGAGAGTGGGAGAGTAAGAGATGGGCAGATGAACAACAGACAGACACACACAGACAGACAGACAGACACACAGTGAGACACAGAGAAAATCAGCTACAGGAAGAGTGAAAAACAGAACTTGACAGAGGAGAGACACAAGGAATTTGGAGAGTGGGGAGTAACAGAACAGGAGCAATGCAGAGAGAGAGAGAGAGAGAGAGAGAGAGAGAGAGAGAGAGAGAGAGAGAGAGAAGGGGGGAGAAAAAGGAGATACAGACAGACAGAGAGATGGACACAGACAGACAGAGAGGCTGAAAGAGGAGCTGAGAGAGAGAGAGAGAGACAGAGACAGAGACAGAGACAGATACAGAGACAGAGAGAGAAGGTGTACGCGCGCGTGTGTGTGTATCTCTGTGTATGTGTGTGTGTGTGTGTGTGAGAGAGAGAGAGAGAGAGAGAGAGAGAGAGAGAGAGAGAGATGTGAGAGAGAAGGAAACTAACGCTTAAAGAAAGAAGGAGTATACATATTCAGGTATAAAGACACAAAATGTCGGGAGACACGCTGATTGGCTGACTAAAACCAATTTATATACAGAATTAGCTTTGGTCATGCAAACGCGCGCGCGCGCGCAGCGCCAGCACACACACACACACACACACACACACACACACACACACACACCACACACACACACACACACACAGGGGGGAGGAGACAGGAGAGGGAGGGAATCCTATTTCCTCCGAGGATTTCTACTGATGTGGTTTCTACCCTCGGTCATCGTCATCATCATCACCCCCATACCCGGCGTCACAAGCAATTGCGGCGCCTCTCTCTCACTGACACACACCACACACACACTACACACACACACACACACACACACACACACACCAGCCTTCAGACACACACATCTGGGATGATTAATCCTGCATTTCCCTCCGAGGATTTCTACTGATAGTTGTTTCTACCCTGTCCGCCCTCCCCTCTTCCTCCTCGCCGGATTTCTCTCGATCAATCCTCTCTCTCTCCTCCCTCCTCTCTCTCCTCTCTGGGTCTCTACCCTCTGGGTTTCCACAAACCCTCTCCTCCGACTCTCCCCTCTCCTCTCTCTCTCCCCTCCTCTCTCTCTCTCTCGTCTCAGTCACAAGCATTGTCCCATCCTCTGGTCCCTCTCTCTCTCTCCTCTCCTCTGCCTCTCTCTCTCTCTCTCTCTCTCTCTCTCTTCCGCCTCTCCACACTCCTCTCTCTCCTTCCCTCCCTCTGTCTCCTCCCTCCTCCCTCTCTCTCTCTCTCTCCTCTCTCTCTCTCTCTCTCATCTCTCCCATCCTCCTCTCTCCCTCCTCACTCTCTCTCTCTTCTCTCTGTCCCTCCATTCCTCTCCTCCCTCGCCTCTCTCTCTCCTCTCTCTCTCTCCGTCAACTCCTCCCCTCCCCTCCTCTCTCTCCCTCCTGATCTGTCCTCTCCCCCTCTCCTCTGTTTCCTCTCTCTCCCTCCCGTATTATCCCTCTCTCTCTCCTCTCTCTCTCCTCCTCTCTCTCCTCTCGGCTCTCCCTCTCTCTCTCTCTCTCAGATCATGACGGCGTGTCATGATTGATTGCGGTTGTGTCATCCTGATCTCCGTCCACGTCCAGACCACGACTTCCGCACTGTCCTGGCACTAACGCATCCGAGTCAAAGGTCGGTCAGATGCGCAAGTCCCTTGCATGAAAATTTTGCATTTGAAGGACGGGAGGAGTGGGGGGGGGGGGGGGGGAGTATGGGGAGGGGGTGGTGGTGTTGAGCCGGGGGAGGTGCAGGGAGGTTTATCAGCACTACAGACGTATTGTGTTAGTTGGCCTCTTTCTTTTCTTTCTTTCTGCGTATGCAGGCTGATACTCCTGCGGACACTGCCTGTATAGACAGGCAGTGGTGTTTTTGTGTGTATGGCCGTTTTTATCCCGCCATTAAGGTAGCCATGCCCCATCTTCAGGGAAGGTGCATGCTATGTGTAGTGTGTCATCCATACCAACGCCAAACTGGCCTTCTCTTCCGAAAGTTGGTGATGCGATTTCACGTGTGTGCAAGATGTTGAGCGTGCCTTCACACACGGAACCTCGGTTTGTAGTCTCATTCGACGTACTGTATGGGAAATGGACTCAGAAGCAATGTTAACTCCGAGGGAAAAATCACCCTGTACCGAAATTCGAACCCGGGAACCCCAGGATCACGAGTCCGGCGCTCTACCAACTGAGCTAGTCCCGGCCCCCCCCCCCCCCCCCCTGTGTTAGCTGGCCTCAAGGGTGGGTCACTTCGTCCGGGCGTTAGGGGTGGGGGTGGGGTTAGAATCGGGGTGAAAGGAGTGGGGTGTGGGGACATGAGAGTGCCTATAATGTTTGACTGTCTACAGCGCTAACAGATGGAAATATGAAACATGAAGACATTGGTGAGTGGGAAACAGAGGGGTGGGGTCGTGGGTTCGCAGCTGTGCGCGGGTACATGCGCGCGCGCGCGCGTGTGTGTGTGTGTGTGTGTGTGTGTGTGTGTGTGTGTGTGTGTGTGTGGTGTGTGTGTGTGTGCGCGCGCGCGCGCGCGCGTGTGTGTGTAGGTCAAGGTGAGGCTGGGTGGATATTGATCGATAGTAGAGGAACTTCTACAATATCCACCGGCGAGTAGGTGATGATGGGTTTTGCAACCAGACTGTGGCGTTTTTTTTTTTTTTTTTTTTTTCCCCCCTTTTTTTATGATACAGAATTTGCTGTTTTTTTCTTTCCCACGGAATTACATAAGGAGGAGGAGGGAAGAGTGTGTGATGCCGGGGACCCACCCTGTCCTCCATCCTCTCACCAGCCCCGTCCCTTCCCTCAATCTACTTAAAGATCTTTCTCGTTATTGCTTGTGCTAGTTGCATTTCGCTATTATTCTATAGCACTGTTCTTGCACATTTGAAGCCCGTCCCCTATCTATGTCATGGAACTGGTCGTGTATGCTGCCAACCGTATATTTTGTTATGTTTGTTTATACTGTATTTTACTGTGATGTGTTATATTGCGTTGTATCATATTGTGTGGTATTGTGTCGTCAATTCATCTTGAGTGCAAAACAATTGTATTTCCTCAGCGTGAATAAGTCTCATCTCTCTCTCTCCTCCCTCCTCTCTCTCTCTCTCTCTCTCCGTCTCCTCCTCTCTCTCTCTCTCTCTGCTCTCTCTCTCCCCACTCTCCCTCTTCCCTCCCCTCCCCTCCTCTCTCTCCTCTCTCTCCTCCCCTCCCTGTGTGTGTGTGTGTGTGTGTGTGTGTGTGTGTGTGTGTGTGGTGTGTGTGGTGTTTGTGTGTGTGTTGTGTGTGTGTGTGTGTGTGTGTGTGTGTGTCCCCGTCCGTCCATGCTCTCTAGCGCGGGTTTGTGTGGTGTGCATGTCTGTCTGTCTATAATATGTAGAGAGAGAAAGATGTGAGAGAGAGAGAGAGAGAGAGAGAGAGAGAGAGAGAGAGAGAGAGAGAATATGCATGCTATCAATACCAAGAGCATGACGACAACGGAGATAACAACGACCCCAATTCGCACAATGGCTTTTAAGGGAGAAAGGGGAGAGCATTGGGAGAGAACACTCGTATCTAAACTACATCTTGTCAGTAAAGACCCGCAGAGTGTTCGGGAAAAAAAAAAATCAACAACAAAAAAAACGTTACAAAGAAATGAAAGAAAAGAAAAGCGGGGAGCACCCAGTTTCTTCTAAATCTACATACGTAATATACAGGATGAGCGGAAAGTAGGTGGGGAACTTACTAAGGAAGAAAGAACAGGTTTTTTTTTTTTTTTTTTTTTTTTTTTTTTTTTTGGGGGGGGGGGGGGGGGGGCGGGGGTGGGGGGGGGGGGGGGGGGGGGGGGGGGGGGGGGGTGGGGGGGGGGGGGGGTTGGTCACGGGAGAGGAGGGATCTCACTCGTTATGCGGTTTTTAAGACGACAACAGAGTGTGATAGCAGAACCGGGCAAAACAGCCCGTGCGGCGACAAAAAAATAAAATAAATAAAATAAAATCAACGAATTAATTAAGCAAGCAAGCAAAGCGTTAGCGCACCTACGTGCGCACACTGACACACACGCGGGGACACACACACACACACACATGCACGCGCACGCACGCACACAGGAACGCACACACATATATACATACACACGCACGCATACACATAGAGACAGGTACAGAACACACACATACACACGCGCGCGCGCGGAGAGAGAGAGAGAGAGAGAGAGAGAGAGAGAGAGAGAGAGAGAGAGAGAGAGAGAGAGAACCACACATTTTCCCACAGTGCACAGTGTTGCTGATCTTCAGACTCTTGATGATTCGCTCGTCAAGTCGCCGACGGACCGTAAAGGAACAGAACCGGTGTCGGGGCACGGCACTATCTCCCAGTCATTTTTTCATCTCTGGCATATTCTTTGGGGAAATGCCCGGTTTATATCTGTGTTGCTGCTGCTGCTGTTGCCGTTGGTATTGCTGTTGTTGTTGTTATTGTTGTCGTTGTTGTTGCTGTACTTCTTCTTCGTCGTCGTCGTCGTCGTTGTCCTCCTCCTCCTCCTCCTCCTCCTCCTCCTCTCTCCTCCTCTTCTTTCTGTTTTTTTCTTTTCCATCAACACCTCCACTCCTTCTTCCTCACCACCCTCATTATCATCCCATCTACCCATCCATTATTCTTTCTTTCTTTCCTACCTTCTTTCTTCTTCGTTTGCTTTTTCTTCCTGTAATTTTTTTTTTTCATTCAGTTCCTTCTTTGTTTTGTACTTTTCTTTTCACTCTTCCTTACTTAATGTTCTTCATGCTATCTTGTTCCCCCTCCCCCCCTTTTACCCTTTCACTTCTCTTCGAACTTTAACGTATCTTTATCTTCATCTTTTGTCTCTTGCCCCTCCACCTCCACTCTTTCTCCCGCCATCCTCCTCTTCCTGCTTGGTTTTTGTGTGCGCAGTGAGAGCGGCCCAAGTGTTCTGGGCGCAAGAAGGTCTGTGGCAAGAAGGTCTGTGGCAAGAAGGTCTGTGGCAAGAAGGTCCTGTGGCAAGAAAGACGTAGAACACGACACGAAGCAGTCAGTGCTGCCCAGCACACAACAATAAGGTACAGGACAGTACAGGGGAACACATCACAGCAATGTTCAGTTCAAAAACAACGTTATTCAAATTCTACTACAATTTCATACAATATCACACAACCTAATGCTGTACCATGGAGTTCAATATTTCATGTCATAACACAAAGCAACACTGTGTAAAGCCGTGCAGTAGAAGACAACGTCTCACGTGACAGCATGGTACAGTGCAATAATCAACGTTAGGCTGTGCAGTGCAGTGCCAGAAATCATGGTACAGTACAGCACGATACAACGTGATACAGTACAGTAGAAACAACTCGATGGGATGCGACGCAATGGTGCACGCTGCAAGCCAACTCTGTGCGGGACAAACCATCGTGACACAACACAACCCTCAACACAAGATACAACTCCTCAGAACCAAACATAACAGGGGATTGATTATACCTGGTGTGTGTGTGTGTGTGGGGGGGGGGGGGGGGGGGGGAGGGTTGGGGTGAGGATTAGAAAAGGGGTCGTCTCTACCTGATTTCAACCCTTCCACCCCAACGCTAACACCCCCCCCCCCCCCCCCCCAACCCATCCACCCCCCGACCCGCCTCTCTGTTCCTCCCCCCACCAGCGAGTCTTTGAAGCTGATGGTGGAATGCGGCTGGCCGTTTTCCTGTTTGGTCACATGATAGGCCAGGAACGGGAGACTAACTGTGTGTGTGAACTGCCGGCGAGGAATGGTAGACGGGGTAGGCGTGTATGTACAGGCACGTGCGTCTGACCTCACCGTCCCACAGGTATCGTATGCCCTGTCCAGTTTACTACACACACACACACACACACACACACAGAGGCGCGCGCACACACACGCACACGCACGCATGGGGGCACGCACGCACGCACGCACGCACGCACACACACACACACACACAACACACACATATCAACGCATACACTCACAAGCACGTAAGCACAGACGCACGTGCGCGCGCGTACGTACGCACACAAACACACACACACACACGCGCGCGCGCGCGCTCACGCACACACAAACGCACGTATACAGAGAGAGAGAGAGAGAGAGAGTAGATTGCTGCCATAATGAGGAAACGCGCTCGCCAGTATTGCCAGAACTGTACAGGTCCGTGGTTCCAATCCGGCTCAGATGGAGGGAGGGTAGAAGGGGAAAGTGGGGAAAAAACTGCCCCTACCTTCCACCCCTAACCACCCAAGGCAATAACCAAGATCCATTGCGCGTCATGTACTTAGCATACTTTCAGATAAAAAGAAAACAAATAAGATGCAAAGCATCTAAACGTACTCCCAGTTTAGCTTTAATACAAGAACGTTCTGAGATATTCCATGAAGAAGAATAACCGTTTTGGGCCGTTATAGCCGTTAGTAACGGCTATTCTGGTAAAATAAAACATCGGGTATCATCCGTGACCCGGAATGAACATGCGTACAAATTTTCAGAAAGATCGGCCCAGAAGTTTTGTCTGGAGCGAGTGGAATACATTTTGATCACGGACAGACACACAGACAAACACACGGACAGCATTTCTTCTTTCCTATTGTAAAGTACTTCTGTTCTATAAGAACTAGGAGTACAAACACCAAACAAACAAACGAAAACGCGACAACAAAGGAAGTCCTCCTGGACGCATTTCCGTAGAAAACTTCACTGTAATGAGTTTAGAACCAAAAACTGCATGACGAAGAAAAAAAAAGTCAGTAGTTGGTGCTGTCTTGCAGCGACTTGCTCTTCACAAGGAATGCGGTCTTTCTTTCTTCTTCGTTTCTTTCTTTCTTTTCTCTTTTTCTTTCTCCTGATGATATTGTCAGGAACTGTGTTGCATTCGCATGCCTAAGGAGAAAATGACTAGAATTCCAGGCAATTGACGATCAGGATCACACGCCGCACATTTCCGAACTCTTCGCTTTACGCATCTCACCCAGCCCACAACTCTCCTCTTCCTCCCCCCCCCCCCCCCCCCCAACCCCCCTTTATCCTTCCACCTCTTACC
>JADBJO010002557.1:35000-47500 GCA_016801955.1 Conus betulinus
ACATTTTATGCTTAATTACTACCTTCAGTTTCTGTTGTTCCCCTTCTTCCTCCATCCTCTCTCTCTCTTTCTCCTCTCTCTCTCTCTCTCTCTCTCTCTCTCTCTCTCCTCTCTCTCTCTTTCTTTTTTTTTTTTTTTTGCTCCCCCCCCCCCCCCCCCCCCCCCCCCCCCCCCCGCAATTCCATCTCACGTTGCTAAATACCTTCTACGTATTTTCATGTCTTTCTCTCTCTCTCTCTTCTGTGTGTGTGTGTGTGCGTGTGTGTGTGTGTGTGTGTGTGTGTGTGTGTGTGTGTGTGTGTGTGTGTGTGTGTGTCTTCCGAATTCTGTAATACTTTGTCATAATCATTTTTACTGTCTGTTTTTATACATACTAATTGTTGTACGTTTTAGTACATTTCAATTTCAAATTATTACATTTTTATGCTTAATTACTACGTTCAGTTTCTGTTGTTCCCCTTCTTCATCCATCCTCTCTCTCTCTCTCTCTCTCTCTCTCTCTCTCTCTCTCTCTCTTTTTTTTTTTTTCTTTTGCTCCCCCCCCCCCGCAATTCCATCTCACGTTGCTAAATACCTTCTAACGTATTTTCATGTCTTACAGAAAATGATTACATGTTTGCTCTTGCTCTTCCCCTCTCTCTCTCTCTCTCCTCTTCTTCTCTCCTCTCTTCTCTCTCATCCTCCTGATCTCCCTCTCTCTCTCTCTCTCTCTCTCTTCTCTCTCTCTCCTCCCTCTCTCCTCCTCTCTCATCTCTCCCTCTCTCTCTCTCTCCTCTCTCTCCTCCTGGCTCTCTCTCTCCTCTCTCTCTTCTGTGTGTGTGCGCGCGCGCGTGTGTGTGTCCACAATGCATTGCGAATGCTTGTCAACCGACTTCTGTTCCTTTTTTTTTTTGAATATTTTCTTTTCTAAAGGGACATGGAGGCGCTTCTTGACATCACATATGTCCCCGGAGCATCTATGTCTCCCGCCCCCTCCTTCCACCCTGCCCCCCACCCCCACCCCCCCCCCACCACTCACCTTTTCGCCTTTCCATGCCGTTATCGTTTGCCTTCTCCATCTCCCCACCCACCCCCGCTCAACGTTATCTCCTTCCCGTTCATTTTTTATTTCCTTTCTTTTCCGTCTCCATCCTCTCTGTGTTTTGTTTACTTTCTTTCTTCCTTCTTCTTTTTGTTTCTTTTCGTTTTTTTTTTTTATTGTTTAAGCCACAACATGTTTGCCCTTTGTTGACTCACTGTCACTGATTGTGTGTATCCGTCACGGAGATGCTGCTGTCCAGGCTCAGGACTTGTGTGTGTGTTTGTGCGTGTGTGTGTGTGTGTGTGTGTGTGTGTGTGTGTGTGTGTGTGTGTGTGTGTGTGTGTGTGTGTGTGCGTCCTGTTGTGCGTGCATGTTGAACCAGCCAGCTCCAGTTGTCTACACGGTCCTTGTGTTTCTGGAGGTGTTTTGACACTTGTTATTGCAGCAGCTTTTGTTGTCGCGCCTCCCGCCTCCTATTCCCTTCCCTCTCCCCCGCCCTGCTGAGGGCTTGCAAAGTCGCACCATACGTCAGGAGCTTTTATGGCACTTGTGTGCCTGACGTGGACACCATGATACAGGGCCACAAAACCTGTCTTCCCCCTTCCTGCAAGAGACTGAAAGGCTGCCCTCGCTAAATACACTTCGTGACGTGCAGAGAAGAAAAAAGAAAATCAGCAAACATCGCTTTTTATAGAGTACGCAAATGTAGCGGTTGGATTTAACTAAATACGCAAACGTAACACACCCTTTTATTGGAACAGTTCAAAGCGGTCTTTGCGGGGGGTCAGTTTGTAGTACACGTTTGGCCGACTTCCCGCTAGTCGGCCCCATTTTGCACTCAAAGCAGTATGGAGAATATTGGAGTAAAGTGAAGGGAACCATTCGTGGGTTTAAACTAAGGGTCTTCTTCTTCTTCTTCTTCTTCTGCGGGTCGATTGTGTTTTTTTTTGTTGCGTCAGATCTTCAATCCTGTCGCCACGATGAATCCCACAGTCTTCTCCAGGTCTTGACGGCTGCCCCAAAGCTGCATCTGTAATTCTGCACCCTCTGGCCAGGTTTGACGCCGTAGAACATCATAGGCTGGACAGTGGTGGGGAATGTGCTAAACTGAGGGGTCAACATCTTGCATAGATTTGTGATGCCAGTAAATAATAAAACTATCATAGCATAACTCACAGTTTGCCTCAAACCTGACCCAGTGATACAGGCACCAACTTGCCTCATGTTGGGATAATTTTGGTCCGCGGTATGGGGCGAGTCGGCCCCTCATTTTTCACTAGGCAGAAAACTATTCACAAGAATGCAGAGCGCTGCGATTTGTGTATTCTTTAGGCCCTGGGAACATGTAGAAAATAACAGTTAGCTACAATGTTAACAGCAACAAGATCTCTGACAGGACATTATGATATTGGCACTCCATCGGTATGCGCATTTAAGTAAGAAAATGGGGAAAAAAAAGAAAAGAAAAGAAGTTCTTTACATTCCCGTGGGCTATGACTAGAGATTAACAGATCCATATCGTGTCCTTGTGACCGGATACTTTTTCTGCAAACATGCGCGAGAAAAAGAACACACTTCGACATTCACTTGTCTGTGTACTAGAAAATAAATCAAGTTCTTATCACAGTTCTTAAAACACCTTTAAAAAATGTCACCAAATGAAATGATACATAAGCACATATTTGGCAGAGGATTTGGGATTCTCCACAGTATTTTGCTCAAAGTAAATCTTTTTGTTGCACTGGATTTGGGTCATTTTTACTCTTCATCTTCTCCCCCTTCTCCTCCTCTTTTTGTTCATCTACTTTTTCTTCTTCTTCTCGTCCATCTCTTACTTCCTTTTCTGCTTTCACTCTCTTTTTCCTTTCATCCTTCTTCTACTGCTCATGTGGGTGTGAAAGACATATCACCTGCATACGTATGCGTGTGAACATGTGACTGTGTAAAAGGTTGAGCGGAACGTGATCGTTCTTTTCTTCAGTTGCTTGCAAAAATACCAAATCAGGTTGTTTGTCCACAGTCTCCAGAGTTTCCTCCAGAATTATCCCTTGTGCAGACGATGCGCACAGCTGGAACCTTTTAGACTGACAGAATTCAGTAAAGAATCTTGATTGCCGGTATGGAACCGTTTAGACTGACAGAATCCAGTAAGAATCATGATTGCCGGTATGGAACCTTTATGACTAACAGAATCCAGAACAAGAATATGACTGCCAGTTTTTTTCTCTTAGAGCCAGACAGCAGGACCCGACCTAGCTGGTACACAGTTAGAACTTGGTTGATGCCTTCTGAGTGTGTACAGATCATGAACTGCGAGTCGGTTGTCACCGTTTCAGCTTTGGGGCAGATGTTCACAGTCACGTAATGTTCATGAGCAAGCTATGTGTAGACTGAAGATCTGGAAGGGAGAGGAGAGCCTGAAGCTGGAGGTCAGAGACCTTTCTCATGGATATTGTCTCGCCCAAAAAAAAAATGAGGGGGGGGGGGGGGGGGGGGGGGGGGGGGGGACGGGAGAAGAGAAGGGAGGGGCAGGAGAGGGAGACAAGACAGAAATCGAATGAAAATGAGCACCAACACATGCCACACCATCTCCTCCCCTCCCCATCCCCCCCCCCTCTCCTCCTAAAAAAAAAAAAAAAAAAACAGGATCGCCTCCATACAGGTGAAATAAAATCTGGATTTCTCAGTTGTTGAAGATTGCTATCTGACTTCATACGGCGCCAGGCATTAACATTCCGGAGACTCACGGATGTCACTTCTCCTTTCCATGTAAAAAGCCACAACCCTCACCCTCTCACTAACAACTCTGACAGTTGATTCCTCACACATTCCTGGAGCCATCAGGGTTGGAGGGAGGGAGGGATTAAGGAACGGGGTGAGGGAGTGGGGGGATGTTAACCAAACAATGACATCACACACCTTCTCTCTTTGCAGGACAACTCCAGGAGAAAGAAGGGAATATTGTACAGGCAGGCAAACAGATAGGTGATCCCCCATTTCCGCCATTGCATGTAAACCAAACAAGCTCCATCACAGCCCTCTTTTCTGCTGGCTGTTAATACGAACAGAAAGAGTGGAGTTTAGCCAGAGTGTGTGGGGGGGGGGGGGGGGGGGGGGGGGGGTTAGGGTAAACCAGACCATTAGCCCCGCTAGTGTAAACTGCAGCACCGCTCTGGCGTTTCTTGTCAGTCTCCAGGGAAGTTCAGTTTTGAACTGAAGGACCGCGGGTGGGGGTGGGGGGGGTGGGGGGGAGAGGATGGTGATGGTGGTTTTTGACACGTCGGTAAATATACGTCAATTGAAGGGAAGTCAGTGTTGGCCGGGGAGTATTATGCTTTGCATGACAAGTGACGTGGGTGAGAGGAGCCACAGTCCCACCAGACACACTGACAGATGTCAGTGGTCCCCCTGTGCTCCGTGTCCCATCTCTCTCTATCTGTCTGTCAGCCTCTCTGTCTGTCTGTTTGTCTGTCTGTCTGTCAGCTGTCTCTCTGTTTGTCTGTCTGTCCTCTGTCTGTCTGTCTGTCAGCCTGTCTGTCGGTCTGTCTGTTTGTCTGTCTGTCAGCCTCTCTGTCTGTCTGTGTCTCCTTTCTCCTCTCTCCCTTCTCTCTCTCTCTCTCTCTCTAATCGCTCTCTGCCTTCTCTAACGCCCCCTCTCTCTCACTCTCCATCACTAAACCCTCTCTCTCCTCTCTACCCTCTCCCCCTCTCCCCTATCTCTCTCTCTCTCTCTCTACCTCTCTCCCTCTCTCTCTCTCTCCTGCCCGCTCCCTCTCTCTCTCTCTCTCTCTGTCTCTCTCTCCCTCTATCCTCTCCTCTCTCTCTCTCTCCTCTACTTCCCTCCCTCCTCCTCCTCTCTCTCTCTCTCTCTCTCTACCTCCCCCCCTCCTCCCTCCCTCCCTCTCACCTCCTCTCTCTCTCTCTCTCTACCCCCCTCCCGCCCTCCCTCCCTCCCTCTCTCTCTCTCTCTCTCTCTCTCCCTCTCTCTCTCTCTCTCTTTCTCTTGTGGCAATAAGTAACTCAACATAGAACAGATCTTTAGCGAACATTAGTATAAAAGGAGCGGTATATGCGTTGGTAGCTGAGCAAGACCGAAAAAAAAAAAACTGAATCATAGGCGTATCTTCCTAATTTTCGTATACCACGTATTGTAATTTTCGCGCGGGATTACGATACAGATTATGGCATGGACATGTTTTATTTTCCGTATACCACGATCAGGATTCGTCATGTATGCACATTTATTTGCTAGCAGATAATGTTTGATTTGTATGTCTTTAGGGCCAAAGGCCAGATAATACTATTGGTCGCTTGAAGTCTGAAACTCTCTCTCTCTGTGATGTGATGTGATGTGATGTGTGTGTGTGTGTGTGTGGTGTGTGTGTGTGGGGGGGGGTATGTATGCGTGTGTGCGCTCGTGCCTGCTTGTCTACCTTCTTCCGAGAGTGCGTGTCTGTGTTGTGTCTGTACTGACATTTTTCCTCACCGTGGGCCAATTTGCTGTTGTGTTTGTGTTCGTTATTGTTTTGTTGTAATGATGATTTATCTTTTTGATTATTTTTCACGTCCGTGAATAAAAGAAAAAATGTTCTTTTTCACTTTTTATATATTATCCTATAGTGAGGGCTTGGTTTGAAAAAAAAATAGCCAATAGTTCTAACGACATGAACGAGTGTGTGTTGGCCTGTGCAGTGTGGAGAAAGGTGCAAATCCCAGCAAAACGTCATGGGTGGAGCCCCCCCCCCCCCCCCCCCCCCCCCCCCACCTTTCCATTGCATTCACACTCACACCAGCCAGTGGCCAGCCTCTTGCACAAGTTCTCCCTTCATGTTGCCATCGCCGTCATTGTCACCGTTATCGTAGTCGTCTTCGCTGTTGTTGTTCTCTTCGTCGTTATCGGCATCATCATCACCATCATCATCATCACCCCTTTTCATCATCCCCCCCCCCCCCCCCCCCCCCATTCGCCGTCATCATCACCACCCCACTTTGTCATCTTCTGTGTCGTCGTCGTCATCATTATCATTTTTCGCCATTATTTCTACTACTGATAAAACTGCTACTACTGTTACTGCTGTTGCTATCATTGCTACTGCTACAATACGGGCCATGCCCACTGCTACTACTACTTCCACTGTTGCTACTGCTACTGCCGCTGCTGCTGCTGCTGCTGCTTTGATATTTTTCATTGTTCATTTTTCCTTTCCAATTCTCCATCATCTTTTTTTTTTCTTTTCCTTTCCTCGTCTTCTTCCGTTTCTTCTCGCTTTTCATATCTTTCATTCTTTTCTTCTTCTTCTTCTTCTTTCTTTCTTTCTTTCTTTCTTTCGCCTTTTGCGGGATTTTATTTTTCTGTCTGTCTGACTTTGGGGCTTTGTTTCTTCAGCTTCTCCTTCTTCTCCATCATGTTATTTATTCGTTCAATTTAGGAGTCCCCGATGCTGTTGCCGATAACGGCTTAGAGCGGTGTAGTTGGGGAGGATGGATTGGCTGATAATGCGGGTGGGAATGCCAAGGGCGGTTCTTTACTAGGTCTTCACTGACTAGTCCTAGTGGAATTTTCTCACAGCTGGCTGTGGCAGTACTGGCGCGCGCGCGCGCGCGCGCGCGCGCGTGTGTGTGTGTGTGTGTGTGTGTTTCTGTGGTTAAGTTACGTTGACGCCTGCTTAGGCACGTGAGATGCCTGTTGGGTAAGACAACGAGCAAGCGGGCAAGCAAAGAGAGAGAGAGAGAGAGACAGAGAGAGAGAAAGAGAGACAGACAGACAGACAGAGAGAGACAGACAGACAGAAAGAGACAGACAGACAGACAGACAGCACTTGAGGCTTGAATGAAGACAAAGAACTGAACGTAGAGATGACCAACAGAAACCATTCAGAAGCGACATCTGCAGGCCCCTAATGCACACCCCTCCCACAGCAGCACTACAGCTGAATCGATCATGTTCAGAACGGAGCCGGGGCAGTGCAACCACTACGGAGATAGCTGGCGACTGCACACGCCTGTAGCAGCGAACCCGACTCGCTTTGTTCAGTGGTCTGCAGTTTTCGCAACACTAGCGAATAGCGGGTGACGGATTAGTGGGACTGCGCGAGGCAGTATGCATCATCACATTGCTGACCAACACTGTATTTCCCTCTCAGCTGTCCCCAGAACTGTACTCATTGCGTGCCTCACACTATAAGCTTTTGCGTCAAATTTGAAAACGTATTGGGAGAAAATTAGTGATATAAACGCTGTATATGACCTCCAGTACAGTTTAATGGTTTGATGCGGAAATGAAGAGCGGACAGAGGAAATCAACACTTTATTCGTTCGAATGAATGTCCAGGAACTTTCTTATCCAGCCAAGAATGATGTGCTGTTTTGTTTTCGGTCAAAGGAAGCGAAGAGGGAGGATATTGTATTGTATTGTATTGTATTGTATTGTATTGTATTGTATTGTATTGTATTGTGTTGTATTGTATTGCATTGCATCGTATAGTATAGTATTGATTACGATATGTGTATTGTATAGTTACATTGTCACATCTCTCTGTGTGTGTGTGTGTGTGTGTCTGTCTGTCTGTCTGTCTGTGTCCGTGTCTGAGTGAAATTCGTATTTTGATACTTGTCATTTGCGCGACTCATCGTTTGCATGAATAAAGCTTACATTTGCACGACTGTATTAAATATGTAATGCAAAGCCTATCCATTTGAAGGCCCTGTTCTGTCATAGAACATTGGATATATGCGTTCAGTTTCGACTAGAATTTTTCTTAAAAGAAATCATTTCATTCATTTTCAACACAGACATGACAATGCCACTGAAGGCCAAGAAGGATCTTTTCTTACTGTGTACCACTACATTTTCCTCCAGCGCACCACAAATTCCAGGGGCGAAACCGTGCGCTAGTATTACGACGAAACGTTACCCTGTAGAGGTCAGGGAAGGCAACACTCGCTATCACTGCACGAGAACAAAGGACCTGGCGAAACGTGACTGTGGGAAACGTGACGTACCCGGTTAGTCAGGCCGCCGTCAGCGGCGTTCAGCCAGTCCCCGGAACTCCCCAACCCTTTCTCTCTCCGTGACAGACAACAGGTTTGGGCCGCTGTGAACAGCCCGTCCACCCCGGGACTCCTTCGGTCAATGACCTAGTGGAACTGGGAGAAAGAAAGGCACCACCCGCTCCATCCCCACCTACCCTCCTCGCCACCACCCGTCCCAAACCCTTTCCCTCCTCCTCCTCTCCTCCCCTGCCTAGTTAGGCCCTGATGTATCTTTGATGGAACAGCGGGGGATCCGTTTGCCAGCTGTCGGAGAATCGATTGTGTTCTGACAGGCCGCTGTAGAGCGTCCATTGATCGACTTTCTGCTCTATGTGTGTGGTTTGTTGAATGGCGGTAAGAGAGAGAGAGAGAGAGAGAGAGAGAGAGAGAGAGAGGGGGGGGGGGGTCAGGGTGGAGTGGTTGGATGACTGCGGGGAGTGGGGGGGGGGGGAGTGGTTGGATGGCGATGAGGGTGGAGGCTGGGGTGGAGACATCACTCTGCACAAGAGAACACACACGCCCGCACACATACATGCACACGCGCGCGCACGCACGTACGCACGCACACACACACGGGCGCGCACACATGCATGCACACACACAATGTGCGCGTGTGCACGCAATCATGCACACACGCAAGCATGCACGCACACACACACACACACACAATAGCACACAAGCACAATCATTCTCTCTCTCTCTCTCTCTCTCTCACACACACACACACACACACACACACACACAACCTCTCTCTCTCTCTCTCTCTCACACACACACACACACACACACCTCTCTCTGCCTCTCTCTCTCTCTCTCTCTCACACACACACACACACACACACACACACACACACACACACACACACACACGTGTGTGCGCTTACAAAGAAAGAGATAGAGGAAGGAAGTCAGCGGTGCTGAATTCATTCAGTTTCTTGTGTATCTAATGTATGTGCATTCCGCCAGCATTAACCCCCAAACAGATTACGGGCGAAATATCAATCTTAGATGAAGTATGGACATGCATCTTAATCGCTTATCATGCAGATTTTTCGTCCAGTAAAAAGTAGAAAAGAGAGATGTTTCATCCAATCAAACGGATTTATCCTCCGTGATCACACTCCCGCCCTTACTCTTCCGCTAACCACATTCGTCGAATCTGAGAGAAAATATGGAAATTCGTCTCCATCATTTTAGCATTTTTACATCTCACAGCCCCCGTTGTTTTGTTGTTTGTGTTTAAATAACCAGAACTTCATGGAGTAATAAATGCATTATGTTTCAGTGACCATATTTTATTCCTTCTCTCTCTCTCTCTCTCTCTCTCTCTCTCTCTCTCTCTCTCTCTCTCTCTCTCTCTCTGTGTACTTGGTCAACTGAACAGTCCACCGTAATTCTAATTAATGTGCAAAGCTCATTGAACGCAAGTCTGTTCTCGGGTGCATCCGCGCATGCGCCCCATCTGGGTAGAAATCCTGTATATTTAAACCCTTATGTACGCTGCATTTAATTTTGGTTAAAATTAACTCGTATGGTAGAACACAGATTGCCGTATAAGGCATATAAAATGTTATGTTTCCTTGACGAAAAGGGAAAGCATACGTGGGTTACAAATGTTCGTACAACTTTAGACAAATATGTTTTTTCTTATGTTTGGGATAATCAGGATTGGTAGAATCGGTTCCAACGTTTATTTTAAAAATTTAGACAGAGAATAACTGATTGCATGTGACAGGAGTGGAATAATTACACGCAAACAAGTGAGAGATATAGATTTTATAGAACGTTGAAAAATAGTTATTTAAGGAAGTGTTATGTGTCTATGAATATATATATATATATATAAATTTGTAAAGAATGCTCTGACTAAATTTAGATTTGGGGTTTCATCGATATTCACACATTCTTTAAGGTATACGAGAACAACTGAGTCACAGTTGTTACGTCCACTATGTTCATCTGCTGAGGAAGATGAAATCATTTTTTGTCCTTGTGTGTCTAGTGATTTAAGAAAAGAACGATTTATTATTATTATTATTATTATTATATTTGGGTATTTATAGCGCCTGTCCTCGGTCACACAGACCACGCTCTAAGCGCTTTACAATGGACACACTACCTCACTCACTCAACGGGCTGCCTACCCAGGTAGAGCCGGCCGAAGAGCAGCTACTAGCGCTCATTCAGTCGCTTCCCGTACCATTCAAATTTCAGTCACTCATTTTCATTTATCCCTCAGTTTCTCACATAGGATGCATGCGATGTTTATACGTGTCCTCCATTTCTACCGGTACATGATGGCACACACGATAACAGTAAGTGACAAGAAAGTACTATATGAATCCATGTTTTGTTCAGGTTATGCCTCTTACTTTCATCCGCTAAAGTTGTAATGATGCGAAACTTTTCGTTTATTTCTTACTGTCATTATCAATAGTCGTTGGACGTTGATTTTGACCGTCCGCATGACTCACACAACGGCTAGAATGGTGAACATCCTACAGCATTTCAGGGTGTTCCAGGCTGTTTATGTTCCAGCACACACGTTTGATCCATTGATCTCTAGAGATGATGATGAACTGTTTTGATCATTCTCTTGTTTATTACGCTCTGGAGTCGGATCATCTTGATGTGCTGTTCCTGAACGCTGCTAAACCTCCCTAATGACCTATGTTCCGGACAGTCAGGAGTCGTCCTTCCATTCCACTCATTTTGTCTTCTTGTCGTTGACATCTCCACTCGTCGACGGACCACTGACGAGGAGAGGAGCTGAACTCTCAGCTCAGGACTGTCTTTGGTATCCTTCAGCTTCGCGCACTGAAATGAATCAGAGCAGTACTTCACCCAGGCACGCACCCATTTCTCTTTGAGTGAGCGCAAGAGAAGTCCAGCAGAGTGGCGTTGGCTCACCAGTGGACGTAACGGCGCAAAAGCAGATGATGAAGTCTGTCAAACACAAGGTCACCAAGCTGATAGAAAAGGCTTAAGACCTACAAAGCCAGAGTGGCGGCGTCGAGAAGTACAGGGTACTGAAAGCCTGAAAGAAGTCTTGATTTGGAATGTAAAACCAAGTCCTGTGCGATCAGTTTATTCACCTAACCAGCTCAGAGGCTGGCTGATTTTTTTTTTCTGTGACAAGATTTATGGCATCCGTGACTCTCTGGCCAGAAACTGATTTTCTTTGAAAGTATGCTGTGAATGAATTTGTTTCATTTGTTTGATTTTTAAGCTGTTTTTCGAGATGTGCGCTAAAACATTAATTATGACTTGATCCGCTTCCAGCCTTTTTGTTCTTCAATGTATTGGTGAGATTCCTCCTGCTCTCACAAATGGCTTGGATGCTTCACTGTCAACTAGTGTTGCACCTACATGCATGAAAAAAACGGCTGTTATGACCCCCCCCCCCCCCCCCCCCCTCCCCCCTCCTTTAGACAGCTTCGCTGGATCCACATGTGTTGAAGAACTTCAGAACAGTTTCAAGCATTAACGGAAACAGCGTTACTGAGAGTTTTAATCGTTTGCTTGTTGTGACCTGTTCCAGTCAGACTTCTGCTCAGATCCCCTGAGATCTAAGTGCTGCATTTGATGAAACTGATCATCACATTTTGTTTAGCGCGCGCGCACGTGTGTGTGTATGTGTGTGTGTGTGTGTGTGTGTGTGTGTGTGTGTGTGTGTGTGTGTGTGTTGTGTGTGTGTGTGTGTGTGTGATCTTAGTGTACGAAAGCAGGTTGTTTCCGTGCAAGGATATTTGTCGGACTCCTATACTTTTACGGATGGAATACCACAGGTTGAATTCGTTGGCCGATTTTTTCCCCCCAGTTTCCCAGTTTAGTTTTCCTGATGTGATTTCTTACCACTGTATTAAGCACTCCATGTCTGCTGCCAATAGATAACTGTACAAGAGCGCCGATCGATCACATGCTGGTGTTTGTTTTCCACTGTCCTGTCCTGTATCAGACGTGCGTACTTGGAGTCTGATATGAGGAAACAAACTGCAGTAAGCTTCTATGAAAAGACCAGGTGTTAAGGATCTTCCAGAACGCCGATCTTGTGATCAGAGGGATGGCCTCTGTCAGGTATTTGGCAACTGAAGCAAGAAGAACCGTAACGTCCATCCACGTTATCTTCAGGTCCGAATACTGGTCATTCCCTGCTAACTGCCATTTCTCTAAAATACACGGACAAAGTTCAAGAAGTGATTCATTGTGCACTACGCTTTTATTTCAGGGCGCGAAAACTATACAGTGTAATTCCCGTCCTAGCTTAACTTCAGTTGTGAGAGTGGAAAACAAAACCGCTTTTATTAAATTGTATCTATATCTGCACGTGTATATTTTCATGAGCTTCTTCAGCGTTGTTGTCCATCTCGACGCAGCATTTTTTTTTTTCCGATATTAACCATGTCATGTGAAAAAAAACCCGCGATTTTTCTGTCCGCCATGTGCA
>JADBJO010002557.1:50000-57500 GCA_016801955.1 Conus betulinus
CTTGCGCTGAAGAGATCAAAGCTAAGTGACAAACTCGTTCATTTCATTGTCCTGTTTGTTTGTGTCTTGCCTGAAGAAGACCTAAGAGGTCGAAACGCGTCGTGTTTGTCCACGTTTCTCTTGGCGGTTCGTTAACATTTATTTGAGATTTGTAAAGTAGGTAGTTGAATCAGTCTTGTTAGTTTCCAGAGATTTTCACAAAAGGGAGATTTACGTTAATATTCATTTAGAGTTATTTCCATTGGTTTTGTTTGTTAAGTGTGTTTAAGTCTTGGTCCTCTGCTAAATATTTCATCCACTAGAAAGAAATTCAGTGCTCTTTCATCCAGTCATACGTTGGATGTCCTCCTCCGTATGCAGGGTAGAAAACACTGAAAAGCGTTCTGCTGCCAGCAGATGGTCACACAGCGCGTATTGATTGACCTGCGGGAGATAGGGCAGGTAGGGGGCTCCTCTTCCATCCCTTGGATGCGATCATCTTTCACAAGACCAAGCAGTCTGTAACTGACCTGTAAAAAAAAAAAAAAAAAAAAATGCAGCTCCTGCCACAAAACCTACCTGTGTTGGATGGAACCGTCTCGTTGTCACATGACCATATGGTCTGCGATTGATCTGCAGGAAACAGGAAAGACATGAGGGACATCTCACACACCCGCACGTGTTGCATGGATCCATCCTGTCACATGATCAAAAGTGGTTTACCTGTAGAAACCAGGAAAGGTGTGCTGCATCTCTCACACCCCTATATGTATTGTATGGACCCTTCCTGTCACATGACCACACAGACTGTGATTGGTTGAAGGACAGGAACCAGGAAAGACTTGAATAAGTGTCATACCCAGACATGATTGGATGGACCAGTCCCGTCACATGACCACACAGATGTGATCGGTTGACCTACAGGAACCTGGAAAGACTTGAATAAGTGTCATGCCCCAGACATGATTGGACGGACCAGTCCTGTCACATGACCATACGCACTGTGATTGTTGACCTAGAGGAACTAACTAGAAAGACATGCAATAAATCTCACACCCAGACATGACTGGATGGAACTGTCCGGTCACATGACTGTACAGGCTGCTGATGTACAGAAACCGCAAAGACATGCAACATTTCTCCCACCCCTACAACTGGAGAGAACCGTCCTCTCAAAGGGGCTGCAATTCTATAAGAAAGGGATATGCTAATATGGATCCAAGTCCAAAATTATGTTTTATGTTTTGAGAGCCCCGCCGATCGCTTGATGGCCCTATCAGGGCTGTGCACCGTGTCATTAAACCCAGATGAAGGGTAAACATAAATTTGAAATGGGTTAGTTAGATCTGCCGTTATCATTCAAAAAAAAAAAAGTTCCTTTTTTTTTGGTTTTAATTCACATCAGTCTGTTATCTTCAGTATTGTGCTTTTAGCGCCCTTATGCGTGAATGATGGGGAGGGGGGGGAGGGGGGGGGGGGGGGGGGGGAGATAAAAGTCACAAAAATGACGTTTATCTAAACCTTAGCGTTGTGTGGTCATGATTCTCTCTCTCTCTCTCTCTCTCTCTCTCTCTCTCTCTCTCTCTCTCTCACACACACACACACACACACACACACACACACACACACACACGCACGCACGCACACATGCACGCACACACACACTCACCCACACATTTCCCCTCATAAACGCCAGCTGTTTCTATTTCTCAACAGTGACCAGCATCAAGTTGCTGAAGGAGCATATCTTTAAGAATGAGTACAGTTAGTTGTTGTTTTTGTTTTTTAAAACGTGTAAAGCTGCTCATTGATGTGTTTCACGACTGTGGCTAGATTTATCTGGCAACTGTGGTGGTGTACAGCCGACCAACAAATATCATTCTACCAACAAAGCAAGCGTGGCTGCCAGCATAGTACTTACAATAGCGGACTTGCCGAGTTTTATGACGTTACTTCGGCTCTCCTAATCAACGGAACCATCCAGCTCTTCAATCACGGGTGCCTTCCTCTCCACACGCCTTCATCTCCACCGCACGCCTTATCTCCTCTTTCCCTTTACCGTCTGCCACTCGCTAAGGTGGCACCAGTACCCTGTCTCTGACAGTATCTGGTATGGCACTGCCATTTTAGTCAAGGTAACGGTTTTCCATCTTCGCTTTCCGCCTCCGTTGTTCTAACCCCCACCCCTTGTGCACCATGCATACACCTTATTCATGTAATCTCCTTTTACTTACCCCGCCTTCTCCCACTTCAAACCTGTCCTCATCGTATGGCCTGCGTACACTCATGATTGCCATCTTTGTCTTGGTATCTTCGACTGAAAGCTCACGTGTTTAAAGTGTCATCAACAGTGAGAGATGGAACACATGACGTCATACCCTAACCTTACGTATTTGACGTCTTATCTTTTTGACGCGTCATGTCGGCTTTTTTTTCAAACTTAGTGCCATCTGTCTGTCATTTATGCAACAACCCAAAATTCACAATCTATTCGTACAGTTTTTGTAAATATTTGTTGTTCACATAGTAAGACTGTTTATAGCTGATATAATGTGGCTTCACTTGCTTTATTCACAATACATCGTAATCTCATCTAGTGTTGTCTGGCTATACTTGGCGAGATATATCTATGCAGAGCCAATGTTGATCCTATAGATAGCCTATATATTTTTTTATCTCTACCTCTTTGTGGTGGAGACCGCTGTCAGTGGCCAAATCTTGACTTAGCATTAGTTACAATGTTTGTGTATATTGTATTTTTTGTTCTGTTTTTACATTTCTTTTATCAGCGTGAAAAGCAGTTGCTGAAACTGATCAAAACTTCTGACAAAATGCCGTTTTTTTTTCAGTATTGAAGTTGTTGCTGATTTTGTGAACAGTCAGTACGATTTCATAGCATCACACATCGGATGGCCAAAAATGTCTGAACAATATTTTTGATTCGGCCAGCTTAATCACGTAAATTCTTTTACTTCCCGAGAAAATGTTTAGGTTTCAGTTAACCATGCACGTACACGTGCGCACACACACACACACACTTACGCGCGCACTCACGCACGCATGCGCGCACACACACGCGCGTACGCTCGCACACACACAGACACACACGCACGCACGCACGCGCGCGCACTCACACACACATACACACACACACACACACACACACACACACACACACACACACACACACACACACACACACACACACACACACACACACACACACACACACACACACACACAAAGTTTTTACCCATCGATCCGCTTTCTTTATTTGTTCTGAGATAATGATTTCTGTGCGTAGCAAAAAAAACATGATTTTTTATCCGGTCTTATCTTATGTTCCGCTTTAATGGCATGACACACAAATCACTAATTCCTTGATGTGTGGCAGTGTCCCGACACCAGCAAAGCCACGAAGAGCAGTCAATGTCAAGTCCCTTATAAGGGTGACCTACCAGAGGAGACACTGCACTGCTGCCGAGTCACTTCAGTAATGTTCAGTGTTTGTCTCTTCTGATCCAGAAGACACAGGACACCGACTAAGCCCCCTTCTGCTTAGCCAAAAAGCCAACATGAGTGTGCTTCCCTCACCGAGGGCGCCATTACGTCTAATGTGTCCCCATGAACTTGCCGACCGGCGACCTTGACACAAACAGGCAAAGGGCACAGAAAAAGACAGGAAATCGAGACTGAGGAAGAACTTGATATCTTTGCTAATCAATGCAGGTGAGGATGAAGAAAATCATGCTGAGGAGTTCCCGTTCTGGTCTGAGGCTGCATGACAGGACTGTAATCTGTGCTTTTTCATGATGCATTCCGGAGTCAGCCAGGCCTGAGAGATTCAGACACCTGCAGTGTTGGTCAAAAAAACAGACTAATGGTCTTATCTGTCATATATATTTGATCGCCCACGGAGAAATAGTTTCTAATAATTTTAACTCTTCTCTCTCTCTCTCTCTCTCTCTCTCTCTCTCTCTCTCTCTCTCTCTCTCTCTCTCTCTCTCTCTCTCTCTCTCTCTCTCTCTCTCTCTCTCTCTCTCTCCATTTTTTTTTTTTTTTACCATGTTTGCAATTCATGGAATTTAAAATTCTGGGATTAAAGAAACAATCAGGAAATATACGAGAGTGAGAGAGAGAGGGGGTTTGGGTGCTATGTGGGGGAAGGGAGGGGGTGGGGGGAAGTGGGTGAAATCGATTATGCCTATTTTCTCACTTTGCATATTTCCACATCATAAGGATACGGTCGCTCTTTCTGATCAAGTTGGAATTCTTTTAGAAAAAAAAAATCACCCAAGAGTAAGGAGGATGAAGGAAGGGAAGGGGGTGGTGCGGGAGAGAGAGAGAAAGCATTTCCGAATTAGAGAAATTGTGGAATGCAGGAACATCAAGATTACCTGAAAAATGAAAGTTTTCTGATTTCATTCTGTCAAAATCACTTATCATTTCCATCAGAATAAGTTAATATGACAAGTCTTCTCACATCGCGATATCGGCATTCCGCATATTTTTCTTCCAGACAGTTCGTGTATATAATTTGCTTGCAGGTAAGTTTCATGGAGCAAAACAAAATCAGTGTTGCTTGTTTTGTCAGATGGTACACTGGATTGCTTGCGTCATCCATGCAGACAGAAAAATTAATGTGTTGTGTATGATGAGTTCTTACAGAATTAGAGAAGGCATGATAAGCCTTTTGCTCTATTCAGTCATGTTTTTGCATCGGGACCCATCTCGGGGAGAATTCGTTCCGTTCTGATGCTGTCGTAAGCAGATGGACAACGTGTGTGGATAGCTTTGAGTACCTGTAAACACTGTCCATGTCACAACATTGTCTCAATTGATTGGACGCTGAACACTGTGTCATTATTTTCATTTCTTGTTTGTCGGTTTACTCTCTCTCTCTCTCTCTCTCTCCTCTCTCTCTCTCTCTCTCTCTCTCTCTCTCTCTCTCTCTCTCTCTCTCTCTCTCGGAGAGGGTGATGTGTGTTAAAAGTACAAATTCGTTTTATTTCATTTTTTTTTTTTTTTTTTCATTTCTATGTCGTGGCGATTTGGCTGTCAGTTTGACTCCGCTCTGAACATTTAAAAGGGAATTCCTATCATCAGAGACTCACCCAGTTTGTTTGTACATGTAGACAGGTATCTAAATGTCTAGATATCTTTCAGCTTGTAGAACCATCCCCAGTTATCTCCCTTTCAATCAGAGCCATTCAGTAGCTCCCTCAAATTACAGGCAAACGATTCTTACAAACATTTCAACCCTTGTCGCCTTGATTCACTAGATATCAATTTAATCCAGGGTACGGCGTTTCATCTAAATACGTTCGTCCAGAGAATGTCCTTTAGAAAGCTCTTATACAATATTTTTCATCCATGGAAAGATCGCAGCAATTTTGTTTTTCATTCCATCAAAACACACATCCGCACTTAATGCCCATTCCCATCGTAGATCGATAAAAAAAAATAAAAAATAATAATAAAATCCCCAAATGAAGGACGCTCTGCTTCTGTCCCATCCACACACACTTTGTGGAGGACCTGTTGGAACCAGGGGAGACACGAAGAGCCTCTTACATCCAGTTCTGCCTCTCCTGGAAGGAACCGTCCTGGCAACGGGCTCTAGTCTTGTGGGAGTTCTTTTCTGTTCCGGGCGACAGACAGATCGATCATGTTTGTCGGCATGTGATGAACAACTTGGGTGGTCAAGTGATGGTAGTTTGGGAGAGTTGTACCGTGTGAAGAATGTGTGTACATTGGGTTAACAACCAACTCTCTCTCTCTCTCTCTCTCTCTCTCTCTCTCTCTCTCTCTGCTCCTCCTCCTCTTCCTCTCCTCCTCTTCCTCCTCCTTCCCCTCGTCGTCGTCGTCCTCCTCCTCCCTCCTCCTCCTCCTCCTTCTCCTCCTCCTCCTTCTCCTCCTCCTCCTCCTCCTCCTTCTTCTTCTTCGTCTTCTTCTTCTTCTTCTTCTTCTGTCTCTCCCTCGCTCGCTCGCTCGCTTGCTCGCTTGCTCTTGTGCCCTAATTCTTCTTTCTCTCCTTCTGCCCTTCTCACTCTGTGTCTCTATCCATCTCTCTCTCATACCTAATGCCGCTTGGGTATGGGATGAAATGTGCATCTGGCATGATGTGATATGTGATAGACCAAGGTTTGTTCTATTGATTGAAGACTCCCGCTCCTCAGACAGTTTTCCGCTGCTTTGGGTATTTTTGCTTATTGTTTGATTTTTCTTTATTTGTTTGCTTTATTTTAGCTGCTGTGCTTTTATATAGATCCTCCGTTTGCTTTGCTGACCGGTTCTCTCTCTCTCTCTCTCTCTCTCTCTCTCTCTCTCTCTCTCTCTCTCTCTCTCTCTCTCTCCCCCCTCCCCCCCCCCCCCCCCCCCCCCCCCCCCCCCCCCCCCCTATTCTTCTCTATTCATCTCGCGTTCTTATTGTCATTGAGTCCATTTTTCTCTCTCTTCTTTCTTTGCATGGATTTAGGGCTCTTGCCTGTTCCTGAGGAACTGTCGTCTCACCCAAAACACGCCTTGACCCAATCATTACTGGCATACTCAAGTACTTTGCCAGTTTTTTTGCTCCTATATTTGGACATACATACAAACAGACAGACAGACAGACAGATGACATACATACATACATACATACATACATACATACATACATACATGCATGATACATGCATACATACATACATACATACATACATACATACATACCGACTGATATGTATTAAGACTTGATGCTGTTGTTTTGAGTTATTTTCCTTTTATTGCTGTTTCCTCCGCACTTTTCATTCCGCTCAAGACTGTGTTTGACCCGTGTGCCTGTTGTTCTGTTTTTCCAATTGTGTAGTGTCCTTTTAAATATATCAAGGGTTGTGTAGTGCCTAGTGTAGTAAATCAAAAAACGGCCAAAATCGAGAGAATGGTATATTTAACCTAGATCTTTTATTGTTGTAAAATAAAGAATCTCTTCAATAAGAAATCCCCATTTTACGCTGCCACAAACCCTACACTTGGCTTGATGTAAGAATCCTGTTCCTGCTTTCATTCTCTCTCCATGTTTTTTTTCTTTTTTTTTTTCGTATAATTTACTTTACATGTATCCTTTGTTTCTCTTTTTGCATTCATGCATGCATGCCCCCCCCCCCCCCCCCCACCTCTCTCTCTCTCTTCTCTCTCTCTCTCTCTCTCTCTCTCTCTCTGTTTCTTTCTCTTTCTCTCTCTCTCTCTCTTAAAGAACCGTCAGAAATTTTATCAATTTTCTTGCACAAAGCGTTTCAACTGCGTCAAGTCCTATCTCGTAAACGCTGTCTTCTTTAATCTTATATTTTGTATAAAAGTGAAAAAACCGTGTGTGTGAAATGATTGTTCAATTATTCCCCTTCATGAGGGGCAATGGCCTATACTAAGAGAGAGAGAGAGGAGAGAGAGTGGGAGAGCCGACGAGGAGAGAGAGGAGGAGTGAGAGTGGTGTGGTGTGTGGTGGAGGGAGAGAGGAGAGAGCAGAGAGACAGAACGAAG
>JADBJO010002557.1:85000-92500 GCA_016801955.1 Conus betulinus
GTCTGTCTGTCTATCTCTCTCCCTCTCTCTCCCACCCCTTTCCCTCCCTCCCCCCTCTCTCTCTCTCTCTATCACTCACTTAGATGGAAATGGTGTTGTACGAAGAAACAGTTCGAAAAAAAGGGGACTCAAAGCAGCCAACTCATCGACTGTGACTGATGATCAGTCTGGACGCCCAAAGAAATTCAGTCAAGGCTCACTTGGTCTTTGCTCAAGGGGGCATTATTTGATCAGTCTACTGAGAGATCTCTCTGTCATACTGATTATTAATCTTCAAGTATATTTGTATCATTTTGCTTTGGTTTGAAGAGAAAATGACGTGTTGAATGATAGTATAATGTCTGCTTTGTAGCCTTGCTTTATAGTCTAGCAGCAGTTGGAGGAAATAAAAGATAATTGTCATTCTCTCTCTCTCGTCCTCTCTCTCTCTCTCTCTCTCTCTCATTTAAATTTCCTCCCATTTAAAAGTCCAATCACCATTATCATATCTTTATCAACGATGGACAACGATGGACAAAAAAAAAGAAAAGATTCAAAAACACTGTCACACACCCCACCATCAACAGAGAGGAGCTTTTAAGTCAGCCAACTTCCCAAGTTTTCGACATATCAAAGTCACCATCAGCACCACCACCACCACCACAACAACCACGTCCGTCTTCTCTACCTACCTCGCGCTCCTGCATGTGATTCTGCCTCAAGAATCTTAGATGGAATGGTCTTGTCGGATTAATGGCAGATTTTGTCATCTCTAGGATTGGGATGTTTTTGCTTATTTGTTTGTCTCTCTTGGTTTCCATCTTCATCTAATTTTTTCATCCCGCCTGCCAAAATGGAAGATGAGCTGTTACCATTGCCACTACTTCCTATTTTAATGCGTGCGTGTGCGCGCGCGTGTGTGTGTGTGTGTGTGTGTGTGTGTGTGTGTGAGTGTGTGTGTGTGTGTGTGTGTGTGTGTGTGTGCGTGCGTGCGTGTGTGTGTGTCGGTTTATTGATTGATTAAATCAGGTCTGCTTGAGGTAGGAGCAAGTGAACCTTGATGGGACTGGAGTTTCTTGGGGCGAGACGAAGACAGCTAGTCAGTGACTTTGTAGGTTGTGTCTTCTCTCTCTCTCTCTCTCTCTGTATTTTACGTCTTTTCTCTCGTTTTCCGTTGCTGTTGTTCTGTCTCTCCTCTCTCTCTCTCTCTCTCTCTCTCTCTCTCTCTCTCTCTCTCTCTCTATCTATCTATCTGTGTGTGTATCTCTCTCTCTCTCTCTCTCTCTCTCTCTCTCTCTCTCTCTGTCTGCCTGTAGTTTGTCTGCCTGTAGTTTGTCTGCCTGTCTGTCTGTCTGTCTGTCTGTCTGTCTCTCTCTCTCTCTCTCTCTCTCTCTCTCTCTCTCTCTCTCTGGCCGTCTCTGCCTGTAGTTTGTCTGCCTGCTCTCTCTCTCTTTCTCTCTCTCTCTCTCTCTCTCTCTCTCTCTCTCTCAGCTCTCTCTCTCTCCCTCTCTCTCTCTCTCTCTCTCTGTCTGTCTGGCCGTCTCTCTCTGTCTGCCTGTAGTCTCTCTGCCTCTCTCTCTCTCTCTCTCTCTCTCTCTCTCTCTTTCTCTCTCTCTCTCTCTCTCTCTCTCTCTCTCTCTCTCCCTCCCTCTCCTTCTCTCTCTCTCCACCCCCGTCTCACTGTTTGGTATAACTTTATTATATTGCATGCCTACCCCCAACCCTCCATCTGTAGCCATTAGAGTGGTCAGGAATGGGTTCTATGGTGCTATGGTTGCAACGTCCACGTATGATTATTTTGACTGTATCACTTTTGGCAGATGCCATAGCCCTTCTGTCTGATAGGGGCGCTGTCCCCAGACCCAGTTAGATCATTCATGCAGGACAGTATCAACATTCCATGTTTAATGGGAGTACCAACCCTAGCATTACTTGTATTAAGGCAAAGGTGGCAGCCAGACAACGTTGGGCTTCTGGTGGAATTGCTATGCCCACTTCATTTGTGTCTTTCTTCGATCTTAGCTACTACTCTCTCTCTTTCTCTCTTTCTCTGTCTCTGTCTGTCTGTCTGTCTGTCTGTCTGTCTGTCTGTCTCTCTCTCTCTCTCTCTCTCTCTCTCTCTCTCTCTCTCTCTCCCTCTCTGTCGCTCGGTTCGTTTCTCTCTCTGTGTCTGTCTGTCTGTCTGTCGGTCTCTCTCTCTCTCTCTCTCTCTCTCTCTCTCTCTCTCTCTCTCTCTCTCTCTCTCAATCTCTCAAGTTTCTCAAGTCTCTTTTCTCCTCAAGCTCTCCCTCAAGTCTGTCTGTCTGTCTGTCTGTCTGTCTCTCTCTCTCTCTCTCTCTCTCTCTTCTCTCTTCTCTCTCTCTCTCTCCCTGTCCTTCTCTCTCTCTCACTGTGACTTCCATCATTTGGAATATCTATTTGAAGATTTATCTAATTCCCGTGATGATGAATAGTACATGAAAAAATACATAAACTGACAATGGTGTTGACAGTCTCAATCGTCCCCTGTCCAAAAAAAAGACATTTCCATGGCTTCGGCAACCATAAAACCCCAGATGGCTGTTTGTCCAGGTAGTATTGTAGTTGAGCTCACGAATACGGCTTTCTAATCAAACTTATTTGTAAGTATTATGGTTAAATACTTTAGCTCCTTAATTGATCAAGAGATATATCCGAGATAACGGTCAGAATCTGTTTTCTTTCCACTGTGGTAAAAAGTAATGCAAGCAATACGATAACTACAGAGGAATTTCGTTGCGTGATGTCTGCAGTAAACTGTGCTGTTATTTACCGGAGATTGCAGTAGTAGTTGGATGAAAAGAACAATGTAGGAAAGTATGAAGAAACACTATTCTATTGCTGAGCACGTATTCATATTGACGGCGTTTATTCAAAAAAAGCTTTGTTTAAATCGAGGATTAATAAGTCGCATTTCTTGATTATGAGAAGATTCTTGATCCAGTTAATAGAACTGTAGAGCGGCCTGTCCTGCTTGAAAGTGGCGTTCATGGAAAATCCTCATTCAGATGTTGTAAGTGTCTACGATCGTGCTAAGGGAAAAGAGTGCGATCTTGTCGCCCAGGGTTTTAATTCATTTATATATGATAAATGAAGTGACGCTGAGAAAACATTGTGGAAGACACGGTACAAATTTGGTTAATAACGTTTAGGAGATTTTCAGACTTCTTTTAGCTGATAATGCGGTCTTGATATTAGAAACAGTACCTGGACTTCAAATTTTCTTAAACACTTTTAAAAGAATTGCTACTTCTCACGTATAAACGTTAACATAGCAAACAGCAGAATGTAGAAAAGGTGGATATTATGCGGGTGAGGGAAAAGATAGGCATAATTAGATTCGTAATGCCTCTTCTCAATGTATACGAATATGTAAGTACATAGTGTGTTTCGGAGGACATAGCCGGCAGCACTGAACATGCATTATTGTGTACACTGAAGTGATCATCATTGCCTATCCCTTTGTCTCTCCACTTTGAATTTCTCAGTGCGCGGATGTATCCCCAAACGTAAATTCGATGTCTGCACACATTGCATGTTTGTACTTAACGTATACCTTCACTACCCCCAACCACCCCCATTCCATTCCATCCCCCTAGGTTTCCCCTACCGCATTCTGTCTGTGTGGGCTAGAGTAGTATGTAATAGAAAGCCACTTCAGCTTATGCTATACCTTCAAAATTAAACCTTTTCTGCCCCCCCCCCCCCCCCCCCCCCACCTCCTCTCTCTCTGTCTCTGTCTCTCTCCCTGTCTCTCTCTCCCTCTCTCTCTCTGTCTCTCTCTCCCTCTCTCTCTCCTCTCTCTCTCTCTCTCTCTCTCTCTCTCTCTCTCTCTCTCTCTCTCTCACGCGTACCAACGTGCATCTCTACCACTCAGATTTACCACCGCTCAGCAGAACCATCAAATAAAATGGAGATTGAAAAAAAAAAAAAATCAATGCTCATACTGCTGAGAGCGCTAACTCTGACAGGACGATTCCACCAAAAGCCTCCCCCGCTGTGTTCTATGCTATGTCATCGGGCAGCGACGGCTGGGAGATAGTGGTGGTTGTAGAGATGATGGTGGTGGTGGTCGTGGTGATGGTGATGGTAGTAGTGGGGGAGGAGGGAGGGTGGTCACAGTGTAAACGGACGGGGGTGGGGGAGGCTGGTTTGAGGCTTTACACTCTCCCCGGAGCCGAACACTTCAGTCAAAGATGAGTGTTGGTGTGACGGGGAGCTTTGATGCCTTTCTGGCACCATCGCCAGAGATAAACTCCAAAACACTTCTGATAGAATTGGGAACGGGGAGGAGCAGTAGGAGAGGGAAAGAGAAGTAACTAGAGGGAGATATCAAGGGTTTGTGTGTGTGCGAGGAAATGGGGAAGAGAGAGAGACAGACAGACATACAGTGAGACAGACAGACAAACAGACAGAAAGAGGACAAGGAACAGTGTTTTATTCCTTTTACATCATTTTAAGGGGGGGGGGGGGGGGGGGGTCATAACAATGCACAGTTAACACAATCGTCTTTTGATAACATGAAATGAACGGTAGCACCAATTGCAGAGTTGAAAACATCTCAAGGGTCTTCCCCAGAACCAATCATACTCTCTCTCTACTCTCTCTCTCTCCTCTCTCTCTCTCTCTCTCTCTCTCTCTCCTATCTCTCTCTCTTCTCTCTCTCTCTCTCTCTCTCTCTCTGTTGTGGTTTTGTTTGTGTAGTAGGTGCGCATGGGCATGCGTATTTGTGCATGTGCCAACTGACATGGAAACAAAGCAGACGGTACCATGTTACAGACATAGAGCAATAATGCTTGAAACCAACCAGCTCTCACTATCAGTCTACGTGCTGTCCCAAGACATTGCATTGAGGTTCATTTGCTCCTAACCCAGACAGACATGATTTGATTTGATCAATAGGCTAAAATCGTTTGCCATCTCTCTCTCTATCTCTCTCTATCTCTCTCTCTCTCTCTCCTCTCTCTCTCTCTCTCTCTCTCTCTCTCTCTCTCTCTCTCTCCTCTCTCTCTCTCTCTCTCTCTCTCTCTCTCTCTCTCTCCTTCTCACAAACGCACACGCGCGTCCACACGCACACCACACATACACATACATACGTACACACACACGTACTCTCTCTCTCTCTCTCTCTCTCTCTCTCTCTCTCTCTCACACACACACAACACACACACACACACCACACACACACACATACGCACGCGCACACACACACACACCACACACACACACACACACACACACACACACCACACACACACACACACACACACACACACACACCACACACAGAGGCACATACATTGTATTGTCTGTATATGACAATGGTATGCCTGGCATTCAACTGTTAGCTGGGTTGTTGAATTACTCCTGCTTTTGTTTGCAGATGACATTGTTTTTTTTGTCCAGTACTGCTGGAGGTCTTCAAAATCAAACAAATGTATTTAAAGAACGCTTTTGCAAGAAATTGTCTCTGAATGCCAACTAAGATCAAACAAAGGTTACGGTTGTCCAGAAATGCGGATTGGGGCATCTGAATGATTAATGAACTCTGAAGGGCAGTGTCTTTGGAGTGGTAAAAGAATATTACTTGGGCTTTGTCTTTATGACAAAAATGAGCGCAGAGAAATGTGTTGATGCTCTAGGGGTGAAAGGAGAAAGAGCTTGCATTGTGTATATGTATAATGTGTATATACAGGAAAACTTCTTGACATTTTGAAACCTTGGTGTGTGTGTGTGTGTGTGTGTGTGTGTGTGTGTGTGTGTGTGTGTGTGTGGTGTGTGTGTGTGTGTCTGTGTGTGTGTGTCTGTGTGCGCGCGTGCGTGCGTGGGTGCGCGCGCGTGCGCGCGCGCGTGTCTGAGGTTCTCTGTGTATGTTCGTGCGCGTGTGGTTGAGGTGTATGTGGGATGGGGGAGGGAGGAAGGGATTGTAATTAATTTTAGTGGTCCTGAGAGTATACGAATTCCCCAAAGAGAGCGAAGTAGCTTTTGTTCTGTCAAATTACAGCAAATTATGGTTGGTGTGAACATCAATTTACCGTGCATAAATGGAGAGCAGAAGGTTAAGTAAATAATGTGTGTCTCTCTGTCTGTCAGTCTGTCCGTTTGTCTGTCGATCAGTCTCACTCTCTCTCTATCTTGTGCTGGTCTATCTGAACGCTGCTGATGTATTCTTTCCGTCCATCCCGAATTAATCACTCAGAGTGCTTTCAGCCAATGTTTGTGTAATTAATTCCAATCGACCGAGTTTTACCCCAAATTGCCCTCCCTCCCCGTTCCCACACCTCTCCCTACTACCCTCAAGCTTGGGTGAAGAGGCTGCAAGGATAACGGAATAATGACAATGTGGAAATTGGATGACTATCAGTCAGCCTCCATCTAGAAATTCGGGGGGGGAAAAACAAACAATCAAACAAACAAACAAACGAACGAACTTGTCCAAACTCGGTTGGAAACAGGACAGTCATGCCCTGTAATTGATTTTTTTTTTTTTCTTGTCAGCGTAAAAGGCTTAACATGGCAATCTTGGCTTTCGTTCAAGTTTACGTGAGAGAGGAACGCTTGGGATTATTATTATCTTATGTGTCGACAAGATCAGAGTGTTATTTTACTAAAATGTTGTCAAGGTCAAACTTTTTTTTTATTCTAAGTGTCGTCAAGGCCAGAGTGTTATTATTTTAAGTGTCGTCAAGGTTAGACTTATCATTTTAAGTGTCAAGGTCATACTGATATCATTTTAAGTATCGTCAAGGTCAGACTGCTATTATTATTGAAAGTGCCGTCAAGGTCAGATTGTTATTATTTTAGGTGTCGTCAAGGTCAGACTGTTATTATTTTAAGTGTTGTCAAGGTCAGACTGGTATTATTTTAAGTGTCGTCAAGGTCAGACAGGTATTACTTCAAGTGTCGTCAAGGTCAGACTGTTAGTATTCAAGTGTCATCAAGGTCTGCTCACTTTACAGAAAGTTGTTAAATTACGTAACTGTTTTTGTTGCTGTGGATTTGATGGTGATAGTATTTTCGTTTTTGAAGCATGGTCAGTGTGTTTTCATGTCGTGCTTCAAGCAGTTTCACTTTTCTTCCCTCAGTAAATGCATAAAGATTTAGTGCCAAATAACCTAGACGAATGCAAGCCCGGGCGAGGAAAAAAACAAATTGAGCATAAAAAAGCAGATGTTTGTAACGCCTTTCAAGCAATAAACTCATTGAAAACTCATTGAAACCAAAGCATTCCTAAACCTACGCACATACAGGTCCTTGTCAATTGTGTCATTGCGTTGAAAAATCGATAAAATCTGTAGATGTGGAGAGAAAAAAAAATGAGAAAAAAATCAGAAGTTAAAAAAAAATGAAAGAAACAAGAAACAAAAGAAAAGAAAGCCACTTTATTATTTTTGTTTGTATGCCAACAAAGAAAACAAATGTGATGCTCCGAAAAGGGAGCTCAGTGGATTACATACAACTGAGGTACACAAGAAACAAGTTTCAGATCCCGCGATTTCAGTT
>JADBJO010002557.1:102500-110000 GCA_016801955.1 Conus betulinus
TCTCTCTCTCTCTCTCTCTCTCTCGCCTCAAGTTACCGGTGTGTGTGTGTGTGTGTGTGTGTGTGTGTGTGTGTGTGTGTGTGTGTGTGTGTTTTTACACGTTAAAGACACGGTTAAACTGCCGACTTGCTTACCAGTGTCTTGCCGACACACACATTCAAACAAGAAAATGATATGCTTCATTCAAGCATGACAAATCGCCATGCTTGTTCATTATGAGAATGAAACATTTTGTGATCCACTTGACAAATGTATCAGACGCATGGTTTGCCTCTCGAGGGGGGTGGGGACACAGCGAAGGGGCTGTTGTGGATGGACTCCTGGAAGTGTATGGGGAGTGTCGTCTTCAGAGGCCCTTCAGATGGAGTCTGTTTTAGACGTTGACCACGTGTTCTTCCTTAGAGTTCAGAAGGAACGGGGATTTTTGGGGGAGAATTTGGACAGGCGTTCCTCACATGATTTCTTAAAGTATGTTCTTTATGGAAGTTTCTGGAGGAGTCGTATCGAGATATTTTTGTGCTCTTTTGTAGAAGTATTTGGGAGGGAAGGTGCGGGAGGGTTTTTCTTTTTTCTTTTTTTTTTCTTTTTTTTTTGTTTGTTTTGTTTTGTTTTGTTGTTGTTGTGTGTTGTTGTTGTTGTCTTTTGGGGGGGGCTGTCTTGACAGGTCCTTTTGTGGAAGTTTTCTAATGGGAGGGAGAAAGTCTTCTTCAGAGATGTTCTGGGAGGAGGGGGGGGGGGGGGGGGGGGGAGGGGAGGGCACGTCTCCAATGGCTCTCTGGAGGGGCTTTCAGCATAGTTTTTCAGGGGCACTTTTTTAAAAGAAGTTTTCGCTAGGGGTAGGGGTGAGGTACTTCTTTAGAGGTTTTCTAAATGGGTCTTATTTCGTAGCATTGTGGGATGAGTCTTTTGTTTTAATTTCTTGTAAGGCTGTTCTATAGAGGTTTTGTGGAAAGATCTTTAGATGTCCTCTGAAGGGATTTTTTTTTTAAATGTTTTTCTGGAATGATTCTTATAGGACTATCAGAAAGACATTGTTTGAAGTTTTCTTGAACAGTCTTTTTTTTTTTTTTTAGAGTTTTGTGGAACTGATTTTTTTTCGACGTTCTACTGGAATGGTAATCCGCAGACGTCTCTTTGATGGGTGTTCTTTAGAGGTTTCTTGTTGAGGGTCTGTTCAGAGGTTTTCCAGAGGCATTTTTCTTTGGTTGTTGTGTGTGTGTGTGTGTGTGTGTGTGTGTGTGTGTGTGTGTGTGTGTGTGTGTGTGTGTGTGTGTGTGTGTGTGTGTGTGTAGGTCGTCTGAAGAGGGGGGTGGTTTGTTTTGTTTGTTTTTATATTTAGTGGTGGCTTTTAGATCTTTTCTAGAAGGATCCTTTTTTGAAATCTTCTGGAAGGTTCTTCTTAACAGTCTTCTATACGGGGTTTTACGGATGGGGTTTTCTTTTGAGGTCTTCCACAGTTGTTTTCGATAGACATGTTTGTGAGGAAGGGGGCGGGGGTTCTGTTTTGGCGGCTTTCAGATGAAACCTGTACAAGGCTATTCGAAACTGATCTTCTTCCAGAAGTCATCAGAACTGTCATGCAGAGCGGTCTTTTGAAGTTGTCATAATTGGAATCTGGATGGATCTTCTCTAATTTGATCTTTAGAACAGATGTTCTGTTGGTTCTGACATGTGCAAGCATGTCTGCGAAAGAAATGGACGGATGAAACAGATTGTGGTACAGAAATGTATTCCACTTGTTGGAAACATTTTGTGCAATGTATACAATTTGCTGTCATGCTGTTGGATGCATTGTCGATAACAAGCTTGTCTGGATCTGTCATTCCCTTCTCCCACCGCGCCCTTCCGTTCCTTCACTCTGTTCCACAGCGGATGTACATGCTCTCTTTCTTTATTTCCCTTTTTCTTTTTTTTTTTTTCCCACCTCCGCAACATTTTTTCTGTTTCAGTTTGTTTTGCTTGTCCGTAGAGTGCTGCCAATTTGTGAAGGCCGATAATCTCAGAGCATCTTTCAGAAGGAAGAATGTGTTGTGGCAAAACAGGAAATGCCAGACAGTCTGAGAGACAGAGGAAGAGTGAGGACGAGAAGAGGCGTGTAACAATCATTTTTCAGCCATCGTCCCAGCGTGTGACTCGGGGCTCCCAGACCGAACAGAAAGCGACGGCTCCCAGCCTCACGCCTGAGCAGGAAAATTCTATTGATCACATCCCACTCCTTGAACTCGTTAGCATCTTCCCCGTCTCTGTCTGTCTGCCCCCGACCCCTCTACCCCGCCATTACCTGACCCCCCCCCCCCCCCCCCCCCTCACACACACACACTCTCTCTCTCTCTCTCTCTCTCTCTCCCTTCTTCTTCTTTCTGTCTGTCTGTCTGTCTGTCTGTCTTCTCTCTGTTATTCTCTCTCTCTCTCTGTCTCTGTCAGTCTCTGTCGGTGTTCTGTGTGTGTGTGTGTTGTGTCTTGTATGTCTGTGTCTCTCTCCTCTCTCTCATTCTCTCTCTCTCTCTCTCTCTCTCTCTCATCTCTCGCTCTCGCTCTCTACCTCTCACTCTCTCTCAACCTCTCTCTCTCTCTGTGGAAACATTGTTACCGCCCCTCGTTCATATGGGCTTTGGCCTTATTGAATATAATTATCTGAATCTGAGTCTGATCTCTCCATCTTCTCCTCTCAAAAAAAAATCTCTCCCCTCTCCCTCATCTCTCCTCTCTCTCGCCTTCTCTCCTCTCTCTCCGCTACCTCTCCTCTCTCTCTCTCTCTCTCCTCCGCCTGATCTCCTCTTCGCCTCTTCTCTGTCTCTCTCTCTCCTCTCTCCTCCTCTCGTCTCATCTGCTCTCTCTCGTCTCTCTCTCTCTCTCTCTCTCTCTCTGTGCCTCTGTCTGTCTGTCTGTCTGCTCTGTCTCGTCTCTCTCTCTTGGAAAAGAATATCGCGGGATGGGGTAGGGGGTGGGGTGGGGGGGGGGGGAGGCGGCGGAAGGGGGATAGAAATGCACGTTTCATGCGTATGCACAGACACGCGCGCCTGCGCGTTATATACATCTAAACAGACACGATGACAGACAATGGCTAAATGGGCGAAAGAGAGACAGATGCAAACTGTCTGATGGAGAGAAAGAGGAGAGAGAGAGAGAGAGAGAGAGAGAGATATACAAAGGGAGATACAAAAACTTGATCAAATTCCACTCCTTCAGACATCACGAGCCCTTCTTGTCGTCATCCCCTTCACTCACGCACGCACACGTATGCACGCGGCGCGCGCGCGCACGCACACACACCGCACGCACGCACGCATGCACACAACACACACCCCAAAACACGACAGCACACACACACACGCGCGCAGCGCGCACACACACACACACACACACACACACACACACACACACACACACCACACACACACACACACACACACACACTCGCACGCACGCACGTACGCACGCCCCCGCACACACCACACACACACACACACACACACACACACCACACACACACACACACACACACACACACATACACACACACACACACACACACACACACACACACACACACACACACACACTGCACTTGCACCCCAGACAGACCAGACTAGGGGGAAGGAGAGATGGAGGAGAAAACGACAGGGGAAATATGCATCAGGATGGTGGGAAAGACCCCACCGGCTATCAGTTCACGTCTTCTCTCTCATCTCGCTGGTCACTCAGATTTTTTTTTTTTGGATGGGACGGAGCGGGGGAGGGGATGGTGGGAAAGGGAGTGGGGGGGAGAGGGGGTGGGTGGTACTGATCGGGTGATGGCGATGCCGACGGGGATGGTGTATAATACCATTGACATCATAACGCGGAAGATGGTGGGGGGAAAAAAAGAACAGGCACACAACACCCGACTTTGGCAGCAGTATTTTGGAGTCACCCCAGCCTTTCTCAAGCGCAGACAATTGGTCAGTGGTCTCTTTGTGTCCAGCCAGTCCCGCTAGTAGCTGACAGGCGCCAAATGACCAAAGACTGCGGTGGTTTATTTCCGTCTGGTCACCACGCTGACACAGACACGACAAGACCATTTCTTACTTTCACTCCTGTCCTAGCGTTTTTGGTGGTGTCTTCTGTGTTAACAGTTTGAATAGCTCGGTCTTCTTCTGCCTGGTTACACTGTGGGGGTAAGAGATGATGCGGTTTGAGTGGCGATAAAGCGTGGTGTTTAAGTATGTGGCGCTGTACTTAGGTTGGAGCGCGCTTCTCTCTTTCTGTCCTGGGAGAATAGCCTGAATTTCAATCATTCTGTTTGGACCATGAAGTCATGCAATACAATTCAGCCATAATTACAATATTGTTGTGTTTTTTGTTCTCCGTCGAGACGACGAAGACCATCTAGTCATCCTGGGATCGGGAGTGAGTGCGTAGGTGTCTGCTGGTCAGGCCGATCTGCGCCCGGAAAGATCTATCACAGTACGGTATATTACGTTATTATAGTTATTATTAAGACACTGACCACAGGGAAAGTCCTGTTGACAGCGGGAAAGACTGTAACCCGGAAATCTCTTCAGAGTGCACGTAAGACCTCATGACCAAAGCTTGGCCTGTCTGGAGTTGTACTGTCTTCTGCTGCCAGTTGAACAGCATCGAGTGAGGCTGCTGGATGCACACGCAGGTTCCTTGACGGTGACGCTTTTCCCGCCGGAGGTCTCTGCAGTCATGAAAAATGGGCTTGTGCATCCATGGGAACGCCCCCCGTGAGGTTCTGTCGTGTCTCAACCCGTGGCCATAACAAAGTGGCATCCACCATGGGAGCAATTACGTCCCTTGACGTCTTAATGGAATGCCCTGTGCGTGTCTGCACTCGATGTCAAAAACAGCGCAGGCTTCCAAGGGTGGTGGAAGATTGCTCCCGGCTGGTTTTTGTTCGACAGTTGACGACAGTACTTCTCGGAGTCCCACCTGCATCTCGGGTGAATCTTTTCGATTTCTAATAGAACAGAAATCGTGAGTACTGCTTCATCAGCTGGGAATATTTCACAAACTAAAGCTATACAGAAAGCAATAACAACGAGAGCCACACACACGCACACGCACACACTCACACACACGCGCGCGCACGCACGCACGCACGTACTCACTTAACTAGTTTGCGACAAAGGGCTTCAAGAATCTCTCTCTCTCTCTCTCTCTCTCTCTCTCTCTCTCTCTCTCTCTCTCTCTCTCTCTTGTCATCCATTTCGCACAGTGGCAGGGGCCATGAAAGGCGCCGAGGAGGGGATAGTGAGAACGAGAAACCGAGTTCATTTGTAAAAAGACAATCACTGGAAAATCTCGGCGCCTGCCGTAAAATACCCCTTCACTGTTGCCCTTCTCTCCCAGACCCCCACCCCCACGCCACCCCCACCACTCCCCTTCCTCTTCTGTCTTCTTCCAGTCTCCCTTTTCCCCCCCGTCTCTCCCCCCTCCCCCTCCCCTCACCCCTACCCCCGTCCCTCCGCATCATCGCCAACCACTTCCCATTTTCCTGGCTACTTCTCCACTTAGTGTTCTCCCTGCTGGGTGTTGTTCCCGTGACGTGTTCGTGGCACGCTACACGCGTACCAAAGAAATGTTCATCACAAATACTTGAATGCATTTTTTTTTTTTGGGGGGGAGGGGCTGGGCAGGAGGGGGTGGAGGTGGGAATAGGGGTGAGGGATATAGAAATGAGCTTTTAAAATAGTTTCGCGTTTGCGCGCGTTTGAACTTGAGTGTGCGTGCATGCTTGCCGCTGAGTCAGGCAGCGGTGGTGACGATCACAACACTGAAAAGGAACACAGAGAGAGACAGAGAGAGAGTCAGAAACAGAGAGAGACAGAGAGAGAGAGAGAGAGTATAGAAGAGAGAGACAGAGAGAGAGACAGAAAGAGACAGAGAGAGTATAGAAAGAGGGAGACAGAGAGAGAGAGAGACAGAGAGAGAGAGAGACAGAGAGTATAGAAAGAGAGAGACAGAGAGAGAGAGAGGGGGGGTACAGAGAGACAAAGGGAGAGACCGAGAGAGAGTACAGAGAGAGAGAGAGAGAAAGAGATAGAGAGAGACAGAGAGAGAGAGAGAATACAGAGAGAGAGAGTACCCATGTAAAGAAGGAAGAAGTAAATGATAAAAAAAAGAAAAAAAAAATCAGGAAAAGGATCGAAAACGAACCAACCAACCAACCAACCAACCAAACGTTTAAAAAAAAAAAAAAAAAAAAAAAAAAAAAAAAAAAAGAAAGAAAGAAGAAGAGAGAAAAAATTTTAACATCAACATAGTATGGGGGCAAAAAGAAAGCAAAACAAAGGATGGATGAAGGAATGAAAATAAATCAGGTCAACAAATCTGATAGGAACGAAAGCAGGAAAAAATAGGGGAAATGAAAAAAAAAAAAAAAAAAAAAAAAAACGAAAACAAAACGAAAACAAAAACAAAAAAAAAAAAAACCAAGTAAACACACGAAATAACAGTCCGAAAACCCGAGAGCTGGAGGCCAAGGCAAACAGCAGTAAAGCACAAACAAAGGGGAGAAAACGAAAACCAGAAGACAAATATCGAACCGAAACCTATCCATCTACTGGTCGACTGGAAGGCAAGCAAGGGAGGAAGACACACTGACACAGAGACAGAGACAGAGGGGCGACACATGAGTCGACAGACAGACAGACAGACAGATGGGCAGGCAGGGAAAGAAACTGAGACAGAACGGGAGACAGAGGGAGACAGACAGACACAGCTCATTGAAAGGAAGACACGTGAGAGAGAGAGAGAGAGAGAGAGGAGAGAGAGAGAGAGAGAGAGAGAGAGAGAGACAGACAGACAGACAGACAGACAGACAGACAGACAGATGGGCAGGTATAGGGAAGGAAACCAAAAAAGACGGAACGGGAGACAGAGAGGGATAGACAGACAGACACAGATCATTGAAGGAAGACACGTGGAGAGAGAGAGAGAGAGAGAGAGACGAGACAGAGAGAGAGAGACAGACAGACAGACAGACAGACAGACAGACAGACAGATGGGCAGGTAGGGAAGGAAACCAAGACGGAACCGGAGACAGAGAGAGATAGACAGACAGACACAGATCATTGAAAGGAAGACATGTGGAGAGAGAGAGAGAGAGAGAGAGAGAGAGAGAGAGAGAGAGAGAGAGAGAGAGAGAGAGAGAGAGAGATGAGATTGCAGACAGAGAGACAGACAGATGAGCAGACAGAGAAAGAAAACCAGACAGAGCGGGAGACAGACAGACACAGATCATTGGAAGGAATACACGCGGAGTGAGAGAGAGAGAGAGAGAGAGAGAGAGAGAGAGAGAGAGAGAGACAGACAGACAGACAGACAGACAGACAGACAGACACAGATCATTGAAACTGAGATACGGAGAGAGAGAGAGAGAGAGAGACAGACAGACAGACAGACAGAGAGTGAGACAGAGAGAGAGGGAGGGTAAAAGACAGAGAGAGAGAGAGAAGATAGAGACAGAGGCAGGCTGTTGTGGAGACAGAGACC
>JADBJO010002557.1:120000-135000 GCA_016801955.1 Conus betulinus
CACCAGCCAGGTTACTCCTACTACTGATACTTGCTGGCCTGATGCGGGGCGTGCCTCGGTCTCTCTTTCCAATACTTCTCCATTTCGGTGTATGAACGATGAAGTCTACGATCTAGAAAATGGATTTTAGTCAGGTCTCTGTTGTCAGTGCCGATACTGATACTTAATCTATTTTGATGATATTTCAGCCCAGTTCAGTCCCAAACAGATTCAATCTGCCTTTTGGAAACTGAGCAATTTTTTTTTCATCTTGTTCGTAAGTTTTTGTTTTTCTGTCTGAGAGACTGAGCCAGTGTCAATGTTCCTCAAATCGTTTATCTCGCGTTCATAGCCACGGAATGAAATTCACTACTTAGACCCGCATCGCTCACCGACTTGGCAAACCATAAATATGTCGATGGTTTGCTTCTGATTTGGAAACTTACGTTCAGTTTGGGCAGTTTTCCGTATTAATCATCACGCACAGCCGGCTCCCTCTGTGTTCTACAAAAATAATCTGATAATAAAGCAGATTTATTCCATGGTGTTGGGTAGATTACCCGCTCCAAGTGCAAGTTAGTAGATATGTAAGCAGCTGTGTCATAGCAGGTGATGGAGCCTTTTGTTTCCCATGTTTTCACAATCGTGTGTTATACAAACCCGGCATGGAATCAATCTCTAAGCTGTCTGCTCCATTTTTCCATGCAAACGTTAGAGTGTTTTCAAATCTTACTGTACATGTTTGAAGGTGAGTTCTAAACTGATGTCGTCTACTAAGATTATACTTCCACAAATAGTAACAACCACACACGACACTCCACGCTGTTGTGCACACAAGCACACACCACACAAACACACACACACACACCCCACACACACACCCACACCACACACACACACACTCACCACACACACAAACACACAAACACACACACACAACACACACACCACACACCACCCACACCACGCCCTCTCTCCGCTCTCTTCGTTTCTCTCTCTCTCTCTCTCCTTCCTCTCCCTCACTCCTCTCCTCTCTTCAACTATACCCACCCCCCCCTCTTTCTTCCGCGTTGTCCATCAAACCATCGACACCTCTTTCACACACACACACACAACCACACCCACCACAACACACACACGCACGCACAGCACGCACGCACGCCCGCCCAACGCACACCACACACACAAACACAAACAAACACAACACACACACCACACACACACACACAACAACACACACAGGGCACTCACATTCACATAGGTCAAAGATAGTGTGTAGTCGCACCTGTGTTCACATCTGGCCGACCAAACCATGTTTATTGAGGTAAACTGAACTCCCCTTACAACCAGATAGGAAGACATAGATGTGGGCTATGATTTTGTACGGGGGTGCACTCCGATCACAAAAACAAACAATAATCACCCTAGTACCCAGACCCCGCCTTCCCACTCCCTCGCCTCCGCTCCTCAATCCGCCCTCCCCTCCTCCCCTCCCCGCCCCCCCCCCCGTCCCCCCCCCCCCCCCCTCCTCACTTCCGCCGCCCCCCCCCCGCCCCTCCCGCCCCCCCCCCGCACCCCCCCCCCCCCCCTCTCGCCCTCTCTCTCTCTCTCTCCTCTCTTGTTATCATGTCGCTTCTCTGTCCTGTCGTCTCTCTCTCATCCTCTTCATCTCACTCCCTCCCTCCTCTCCTCTCTCGTCTCTCTCTCACTCGCTCGCTCGCTCGCTCGCTCGCGTTCCCGTTTATCTATTTGCTCTCTCCGTCTCTCTTTCCTCTTTCTCTCTGTCTGTCTGTCTGTCTGTCTTGTCCTCGCTCTCTCTCTCTGTCTGTTCTCTCCTCCTCTCTCTCTCTCCTCTCCCCTCTCTCGTCTCCTCTCTCTCTCCTCTCCCCCCTCCTCACCCCGTTCCGCCACATCTCTCTCCTCTCATCTCTCTCTCTCTCCTCTCATTGGACAGTAACATCAACGATAAGCTCCTAACCAGGAAGCAGATAGGCTTGCAGTCGGATTGTGAAAAAATGCTTGAAGACTACACACAAACGTTCGTCAGTGGGTAGCACACCGTGGGTATGTTGAAATAAGGGTGCAGCTTTTGTGGCACTGGTGTACTAAAATCAAATATCCCACCTTTTTTTGCGGTCAGACGTTCATCGTCTACTGACTGAAAATAGTTGCTGTTCTTTTTGGCGCAAACGTCCCCCCTCCTGCCGCGTACAGCAGGCTGATACTCCTACGGACCTCCCCTGATATGGACAGACAAGTATTAATTTAATTCCATCTACCCAACCCAAGCGCGCATGCAGTCGTTTAGATGGAGTGGAGTGTTTTGTGTGTATGACCGTTTTTTTCCTTTTATCCCCGCATTTAAGGCAACCATGCTCCATCTTCGGGGAAGGTTGCATGCGACACACGTCCATGCTCCCCTGGGCTTTGTGACGTAAACTTAATGCTTTCTTGGGTGTATGGAAATGGAGACCGAGGAAAAGAGGAGGGGAAGGAGAAGGAAGATTTAAATGACGAATTCATAAAGATCACACCGACGCTGAAACGAACCGCACACTGGCGTGCTTGCATTCAAGATGTTTTTTTTTTTCAAACCATCTCCTTGAGTTTCTATAGGGTACAAAGAAATGAAAATGCGGTTTAGGAAATGACTTGATACTATTTTTGGCGTCGTTGTTCCACACTGTAGAAAAGATACAATTTCCACCTTTCTCTCCCGTAGAAAAGCTCTCATTCACTTTCTCCGAGATGCAGGTTTCTACAAAAAGCTTCAAATTAAAACATAGTTACAATCAAAACGAATGAATATGTGATTGACATTATTCCATAAAAAATGAAAAGGAAACCAAGACAAGGAGAGAAAGAACAAATGAAATAGGGACCTAACACCCAGGTGCAAAGCAAAGTGTTAAATTTGAAAAACTTAAATGAAGTACATAAATCGACCGGCACATTTAAAGGTTAATAAATATAATGACATATTACACAAAAGAAATAACTAAAAAAATAGCGGAGTAGTGACAGGAAAAGAGATCAAAATAACCGAGCAGGGAAAACCAAACTAGAACGAAGGAAAAGTAAAGAGAAGAGGATAGACACTGTAAGTGGATCACAACATCTAAAATAAATGCATTGATTCTGTTCTTGTTGTAGTTGTTGTCCGTTGGTACTTTGTTGTGTGTCGTTGTTGAATAACTGACGTATTTTATTTCGCATGCTGTCTTCTACCAAAATCAGCTCCATCTCTCTCTTATGTCTCTCTCGTTATCTCTCCCTACTCTCTCCGTCTCTCTCTCTAGATATATATATATAATATATATATATATATATATATATATGATGGAGTATCCAATCCCTCTGATTTAAGCTCGAAAGTTTGGAATTGATATATATATTATGACAGTATCCACGCATATGGACACTCGAGCTGACCAAATAGGTCACATAAACGGAGACAAAATGGTGTTGTTTTTTTTTTCCACTTTGTGTTCACACTCTCCTGTACTTTCTTTCTGCATCGGAGAATATTCGTATATTCAGTAATAGGTATTTCACCCAGTTAGTGACGACAAAGTTTAATATTGTGTGGGTCGTGTTTGTGTGTGTGTGTGTGTGTGGTGTGTGTGCCCAGTGCCCCCCCCCCCCCCCCCCCCCCCCCCCCCCCCCCCCCCCCCCCCCCCCCCCCCCCCCCCCCCCCCCCCCCCCCACCCCCCCCCCCCCCCCCCCCCCCCCCCCCCCCCCACCCCCCCCCCCCCCCCCCCCCCCCCCACCCGCGCGCGCGCAGATGATTAATGGAAGAAAAAAATCGTTTTCACACATACTTACTCCTTTGCGTACTGTCCCACTTCGCGTGTGCATGTGCGTGAGTGCAATATGCTATAAAAGAAAAAAAAAAAAACAGTTTCCGTCAATGTCGACACTTTAAAACAAATTAATTTTCACTGTTCAAATGTTTGTTCTGTTCCACACAGAGTAAGTCAAAGACAAGCTTTGTTTTAAAAGTTTGATACCTGCCTGGGCAGAACCTAGTGGAAAGAAAAATAAGCAAACTAAAAAAAAAGAAGAAAAAAAGGGGGGGGGGGGGGGTTAGATTGGAGTGTGTGTGGGGGGGGGGGGGGGGGGGTCTTATTGAAATTCTAAAATCCTAAGGAAGATTATGTTCTGTGGACTCGAAGTTTTCTTTTGTTTATTATTGTTTAACTTGTGACCTCAGCTTGTGCCCATGATGACTGATAACAGCTGATGCATCAGGCCGGGCCTTGCGATAACAGTAACATGTGAAAAGGTGCACGCATTTGCCGTCTAGAGCTGCCTGGCTGTCCCATTACGTTCGTCAAACGCTATCATATGTGGGATGAGTCAGGCAGATAATATGCACTTTAGAAAAATTATGTGAAAATATGTCAAATGCGGGGTTAAACTAATAAGGTTACCTGTCAAGATTGTGCAGACACGTGTATGTGATATTGCTATGAGAAAAAGAGGCGGGAAAGGGAACTGGGTGTACCTACCTCATCAAGAAAACTCTTGAATTTGGCTTTAGGCCCAGTCTGAATGTGCCATGGAGTAGAATGAAAAAACGGATTTGCCTCAGAATTCTAGGTAGCCACAACAGCATCATACAAACAACAATGGACTGGATATATGGACAGTTCAGATGAAATAGGTTTTTTTTCTTCAATCATTCTTTCAAAACAGAAAGTACTATTGCTGCGCGTAGGTGACAGACTGCTGGTCTAACCGCAAGCATTGTGTGGCCTGAAACCGACACATGTTCAGATTCTCCATGATTAACATGTGTGCATAAAGAAAAGAAAATGGTAGTCGTTTACTTTTGGTCGAAACAGTTACAAAAAGAAATGATAAAAAAAAAAGAGGAAAAAAGTTACGCTATTTAATCCAAGAAGAGGCAAATAGAAAGGACCCGGTCACGGTTTCAGTAACAAATAAAAATGATGTAATTTCGTCGCTGCAAATGATGTGTCTGAAGCGGGAATGATATGGAGAACGTGGAATTGTTAAAGGTTGGACCCGAGAAATAGAGGCTACAGGAAACAATATCTTCGTATTTCGCTAACTGGAGTTCCAGTGCATCTATTCAAGGCATTGACCTCTTCCTGTTAGTCTGACTGGCTCTGTGTCTGCCCTTCTGTTCACGGACACGTTGTGTGTTCCTCCACACTTCACAGCTGATCGCGTCAAGTGATCAAGTCTGAAGCACGCACACGGTTGTTCAGTGGCGGAAAACCCCTACGTGCAGGCTATAGGCTGATCTCGCCACACAGCTGGCAACAAGGTGGCAGCTAAGTGTAGGCAGCCAGGTCAACTGAACAGTTCTCTAGCCCGGAAGTGATTAGTGACCCTCGTGCGCCTACGGGGACTCCGACAAAGATGCCTGATAGGAAAGCGAGGCGAAGCACCATTCCTGTTCCCTTTTCGTCTTTGGTTGGACAAATATTCACACAGTAGTTGAGTTTATTGTTATGCTGTTTTACTGTGAGCAAATGATAAAATAAAGAAGTTAATGAACTAATGAATCGTATTCTGAATGGTCGTTTTAACAGGCATGCATGGCATATGATTTTTGTTACTTTCGTATTTTGAAGTCCTATGTTTGTTATGCGCGTGTACAATTCAGTATTTCACATGCCAGTGAAATGAAAAGAATTTTGTATATGCACCCCACCCCCACCCCCTCCCTCTCTCCATCTTATATCCCTCTTTTAGCTAATGGTTGTTTAAAAAAAAAAATTATCTCATGGTAATCTTTTTGACAGAAATCACTGTGAACCTCCCATCGCCTATCCCTCTGTCTCTGTCTCTGTCTGTCTGTCTGTCTGTCTGTCTGTCTGTCTGTCTGTCTCTCTCTCTCTCTCTCTCTCTCTCTCTCTCTCTCTCTCACACACACACACACACACACACACACACACACTCTCTCATTCTCACACACACACTCTCTCTCTCTCTCACACACACACACTCTCTCTCTCTCTCGCGCTCTCTCTCGCTCTCGCACGCTCACACACACACACACACACACACACACACACACACACACACACACACACACACACACACACACACACACACACACACTAACTAGATTACGAAATAGTGCCCATGAACTCCAAATTGAGAGGGGCCGTTATACCAACACTGACAGAGAAAACAGATTATGCACGACATGCCAAATCGTTGAGGACGAACTACATTTTCTCGATGACTGCAAATTATTTGACCAACAACGTTATGACCTGATGACAAGGATCACAAAAACTGATTTTCCACCACAGACTAACATGACAAACCCTCGGAGCTCATGTTATTGGACTGCTTCCAACCTGTACTTGCCCAGTATATCCTGTTGTTTTTTTTCTTCGGAGACAGAAAATTTAATCAGACTCTGATACACACTGTGCTTTTTCTTTTCTGCTACTAATGTTATGTTGCAAGATGTGACAACGCTGGGATTAGTTTAGTTTAGTTGAATGTCTGAACTTGATCATCTGTGCCCCACAAAACCTCTGGTTTTCATATGGCAACCATCCTTTCCTCCTTCAGTTGATGTGCACACCCCCTCTCCTCTTTGACTCACTCTCCCTCTCCCCTCTGCTTCTCTCTGTAATTTTTCTCAGTTTTCCTCCATCAACTGATGTACATGTCTACCCTATAGTCTATCGGTCTCTTCCTTCCCCAACCCAGTCTCTCTCAACAGGTTAGTGCCGCTTGTGGCAACAGAGCATTCAACTCTTGGAATCGGATAAATTTGATGAAAGTTTCTTGAATGCGTGCCTCCACAGCCAATTATCAGTCCATGGCGATCCCTGTGAGAACTAACACAGTATGCGTTCCGACCCTCTTCGTCCTGTTTTTCTGAGAGATACTTCAAAGGGTCCTGTACCTCCACTCCCACGTGATCTGAACCGTGGATTAGTGGGAACTGCCGTCGGATATGTCTGCTCTCCTCTTTGCTCGTCTCTTCTCTCCTCCTTCCCTCCTTCTGTTCCGTTCTTTCCTTCCTGCTGGTGAGATGCGGAGCGCGATAGGCCCTTAACACCTGTGTTTACACCCCGCCGCCTCTCCGTGTTTATGTACGTTTCCCGTGGCAACTAAAGAGCTCAGCCACCCATCGACACATGCTGCATATAAACATCCAGGTGGGCGGCCCATGAGAGGGGGGGGGGGGGGGGGGGGGAGGGTTGAGGAGGGCGGTGAGAATGGAGGGATGAGTGAAGGGTGGTTGATTTTGGTGGTGGTAAAGGTGGTGGTAAAGGTGGTGGTTGTAGTGACGGCGTCAGTGATGTTGCTGTTGTATCAATGGACAGAGAAGTTGTACTGGAGAAATAGAGAGGGGGGGGGGGGAGGGAGGGAAAGAGGGAGCGAAAGAGGGAGGCGCAGCGGTGGGGGAGAGAGAGAGAATGAGAGAGAGGTTGACTGGTGCAGGGGAGGGAGGAGGGATGGGTGAGATCATAATCATATAAATGTATATTTGATTGGGTTGGAAGCACCATAAGATAGGGTAAGGAATCGTTATTAATGCCGGTGGAGGTGAGGGCGGGCAGAAGAGGGAGTGGTCTTGTAAGCTGAAAATCTTGGAAAATGGGGGGACGATGATTATGCAATGACCGTGTTTTTGTGTATCCTACCTTTTTTTCCGCGGGTAAGGACGCGTGCCCCCTTGTGTGTTTGTATGCGGGCGCGTGCCTCTGAGCACAGACAAAGGTACCGAGAGAAACACAGAGAGACAAGCAGACAGAGGTAGCTGTACAGACTGCCTGTGAGAGAAGAGACAGAAGGTGGAAAGCGAGACAGGGACAGAGGTACAAAGCGCCAGTCAGAGAGAAGAGACAGAGAGACAGAAAGGTGGAAAGCGAGACAGGGACACAGGGACAGGGTACAAAGCGCCAGTCAGAGAGAAGAGACAGAGAGACAGAAAGGTGGAAAGCGAGACAGGGACACAGGGACAGGGTACAAAGCGCCAGTCAGAGAGAAGAGACAGAGAGACAGAAAGGTGGAAAGCGAGACAGGGACACAGGGACAGGGTACAAAGCGCCAGTCAGAGAGAAGAGACAGAGAGACAGAAAGTGAGGAAATAAAGGACAGCGATACAGGCTGCGTATGAAAAGAAGACAGAGCAAGTGAAGGAGACAGACAGGGATATACAGTGCCCATAAATAGAAGAATTAGTGACAGAGAGAGAGAGGGGGGAGAGGAGGGGGAGAGGAGGGAGAGAGGCTGTTCTCTCTTGACACATTCATAAAAAGAAGTAAGTGATAGAGAAAGTGGAGGAGGCGACAAGGAGACAGAGACCGTGGAGGGGGGAGGTTGTGGGGGGTACATAAAGCCCGTAAAGAGAAGAGACCGACAAAGAAAAAGAAAAACACACAGGTGTTAACAACGTGGAGCCAGAACTGGGGGGAAAAAAGAAAGAAAAAAACAAGCAGAGAGGCAATCTACTTCAGCACCACTTCAAGTAGAGGATCACTTGGGAAGAGTACAGACAGTCCCCTGAGGAGGTCGAATGAACCTCAGAGCTGCCCTACGAGTCGTCTCAGGCCTTTTGTTAAAAAAGAAAGAAAGAAAAAGAACAAGATGCAAAGCATATAAACGTGCTCCCAGTTTATCTTGAATACAAGTACTTTCTGAGATATTCCATAAAGAAGAAAAAACCGTTTTGGGCCGTTATAGCCGTTAGTAACAACTATTCTGGTAAAATAAAAAACATCGGGCCCAGAAGTTTTGTCTGGAGCGAGTGGAGCACATTTTGATCACGGACACACACACAGACAGGCACACAGACAGCATTTCTTCGTTCCCATTGTAAAGTAATCCCTGTTCTATAAGAACTTGGAGCACAAAAAAGGAAAGAAAAGAACAAAAAGAAAAGAAAAGACGTCACGTTCACGTGCAGTGAATGCGTCATTGATCATGACGAAAAAAAAACGTGTCTATATTGCCTTGTAGCATCACAAAATCCATTTTGAAATAGCCAATGAACAATACAGATCCGCATTTTGATCCGGACACACACTACGGATCTGTGCCAAAATCTAACAGCGTTGTCGGTTGTCGTCAGTGGGTCACATGCCATCTGTACAACAAGTTTTGTTGAAATAAATCCTGTTGTTTATTTGCCTGATGATGTACACAGAGAAACAAAAACATGCCGGCGAAACACCTTGGTGGAGATAAAACCAGACACAAAGACAGCCAGCCACGCAGACGCACGTACAACATCAAGCAGGGAGAGGCACGCAGAGAGATAGATCTAACAGTCATAGTCCGCATTCTGTACACCTGTTCTCTCTTGACACATTCATCACATCCCCCCCCCCCCCCCCCCCCCCCCCCCCCACCCCCCCCCACCCTATCCAGACACTTTTCCACCCATCTCTTCCTCCCATCTTTCGTCTACCCACCCACCTCCACCCTGTGCCTTCTCTCCCCCACCCCTCCCCCCTCACAGCACCACACTGGGGGCACCGGGAGGGAATCTGTATCCTGCTGGTTTACCTTTGGCCGATCGAGCAGCAAATTAGATGAGAAAATAAACCGCTTTTTTCGGGGAGCGAGCGAGAGAGAGAGAGAGAGAGAGAGAGAGAGAGAGAGAGAGAATCACAAACAGATTTTACTTCAGAGAGAGCGAAAAGCAACCCAGAAGTTTATTTAGGAAAAAAGAGAGACAGGCAGTCAGTCAGAGGGCACTAAGGGTCAGAGAGATTACGTGGCAGACGCGTAAATGGGGGTATCAGAACCAGCGTTTTTCCCCTAGACTAGTCAAGACAAGACAAAAAATCTTTGTGAACGAGGGTACGATATTATAAGCCTCTGCGTCTTTTTTATTTTTTATTTTTTGGTGGCCAAGCAAATGCAAAATTTGCAAAAGAGAATATATGAAAAACAAGACGTACATTTTTTTTTTTTTTAGTTTACGACATTTAACTCCATGATTAGAGACGAATTATCAACGAAAAAAAAAGTATATAAAGATTATGCAGAGGTAGGAGTGTGTGTGTGTGTGTGTGTGTGTGGGGGGAGAGAGAGAGAGAGAGAGAGAGAGAGAGAGAGAGAGAGAGAGAGAGAGAGAGAGATGAAGAGACACACACACACACACACACACACACACACACACACACACACACACACACACACACACAGAGGTGGGGATTTGTGGGCGGGGGAGAGAGAGAGGAGGAAGAAGGAGACAGACGGAAAGGAAGAGTGTCCAATTACTGGTCGATCACTGGGAACCAGCTAATCGGCTGTGTCAGCCAAAACACTTTCATCAAGTGGTGTCACGTGGTATGCACTGACGTAGGCGCTGTGCACGTGCAGCAGAATAATAGGACATGAAGATGTCTAATCCTGCTCCCACTTTTCAGTTCAAAGCATTCAATCCTCCCAATTCCATGTTGGCCATTGAGCGTGAGGGAGTTTATCCCAAAATGTCGGCATCACACAGCTGACAAACAGATTAATCATTCAAGCCTACATGCGTTACAGAGAACAGATTTCAAGGTGTAATTAGCCTGTATTGCCAACTGGGGTATGGAGGATATAAGAAACAGGATGAAAGTAACACACACTCCACACGCACACACACACTCGCACACACGCACACACATACGCGCGCGCACGTACGCAAACATTTTGTTCTCAAAACATACATAAATTGTCATCAATACTGTTGTACGGGGTTCTTTCTTTTGTTTTTTTCTTTAAGCAAAAACAGCAAATGAGAGCACAGGGTTTTTTTTTTAATCATCATAAATAATTAATTCGCAGTGTTGCTTTACAAGAACTTACATATGAGAGAGAGAGAGAGAGAGAGAGAGAGAGAGAGAGAGAGAGAGAGAGAGAGAGAGAGAGAGAGAGAGCACTACGGGAGGTGGGGAAGGAGAGTGAGGACACGGAAGAAGCATGCCCTGAGTCTGCTAGAAACAAATCATCACCATGTCAGCAACACGCCGTCCCCAAAATATCCAATTCAAATATATTGTCTGTTAAGACACGTTTGGCTAAAAAAAAGGGATGTGGAGCTTAAATAACAGCAGTTCGTAGAAGCAACGACAGTGTCTTTTTACTTTCTACAGAGGTGTTGTAGATTTGATAAAGATTGCGTGCAATATATAGGCTCTCATGCATCTACGTTTGATTCTCTCTCTCTCTCTCTCTCTCTCTCTCTCTCTCTCTCTCTCTCTCTCTCTCTCTGTTCTACTTTGTTATCTTGTGACCTTGACCATTGACCGCGACTTCAAGTTGATTGTAAACTGTAACCTGTAGTGTGCGTTGTGCGAAATTCCATGAAGATAGGATGGGGAGACTCAAGTTCAATCACATTTACAAGCTTTCACCGTTTTTGCCTCGTGCTGACCTCGACCTTTGACCGCTGACTTTGGACTGGCGTAGATACTCTCACCATGGACAGTGACTACAGTTACGCCTCCACAAAGAATGGAAGGAAGATAACAAGCTCTGCTATTCTTACAAGCGCTCCCCTTCCCATCTACCCTCACACACCACCAGCTTACCCCGACCCTTCGCCGCCACCCGTCCACTTTACCTTGATGCGACCTTGACCGTTGACCTTGGATTTCAAATGGTAACGGGATGGCACGGAATGTTATCAGTTTCTTACCTCCTCTCTGCCGGGTTTGATTTTTCTATCACCTGCACCGCTGAGAACACGCCAACAGTCAATTTTGCCGTCCACACCTGTTCTTCCTGTGCGGTGCTTATGGCAGTACACTTGCGTCTAAAGGCGATAATAGCTTCGAGGAAAGTAGCAGCAAGACGGATAACAGCCATCATCCTTGGATCGCAATTATTTTCCTAGAGGTCACAACTCATTTCTCTGTTTTCCTGAAGATAATAACTTTTCCCCGTTTTTTCCTGAAGGTAACAATTGTTTTCCCTATTTTCCTTGAGGTAATAACCGTTATCTTAGTTTTCCTGAGAAAAACAGGTATTATCGCAAGAAAAAAAAAACAAACGTAGGTAAGGGGGGGGGGGAAAACAGCTATGATGGTTGTTCTTCATGACAAACAGGGTCGGCAAAATAGGGACCAAGACTGCGACCCCGAGTGACGTAAGTACTGTCCTATTTTCATTGTTTTCTTAAAGGATTATCACTGTTGTCTCAGCAAAAATTGGGAAATATTTCTAGGGTGATAACGCTGATGCTAACTGTTTTTCCTTGGGAAGAGAAGGAAAACACGCGTGACCATTATGGAAAACGGTGAAAACAGCTATCGTCGTGGAGAAAATGGTTGTGATCCTTATCAAGGTGAAAATAGCTGTCATCGTAGAGAAAACGGTTGTGGTCCTCGTGGATGAAAGGGTAACCCCATTTTCGTGAAGTATAGTAACTGTTTTGCCGGGAATACAGCTTTTATCGGCTTATGGAGCTTGTATGCTCCCTTAGAGGCCACCTGTCACCTCCCCCCCCCATCCCCCCCTTCCCCCAAGAAGACTGGGGGGCATCCAGGAGAGAAGGTGTATCATGCTGATTTATCTGCGGCACCGATCGAGCATCCAATTCTGGAGAAAATGATTTTTTTTTCATACTGGGTTTTTTTTGTGTGTTTTGTTTTGTTGTTTTGTTTGTTTGTTTTTTTTTCGGATCAGCGAGCGACGACAGAAGAAGAAAAGTGGAGATAAAAGGGAGTGTGTGGGTGGGTGGGGTGGGGGGGGGTGGCGGGTGGGGGGTCATGTATGTATTTTCATATTATACGGATGCACATGTATTGGTGACTGGATGCGTATAATATGTGTTTAGTACATTTTGTATGGAATGTGCGTGAGTATTGTATGGTTGGATGGATGGATGGATGAGTGACAATGTTAGTGGATCGGTTCTAATACATGTATGTTAGTAGGTAAGTAGGTAGATTCGCATGTGTCCATGTATGTATGCATGTATGTTTGTATGTGTGAATGTATGTATATGTGTATGTCTCTAGAAGGGCATCAGACACTTTAGTCTTGGCCTGAAGTCGTTGAAGGTTAAAGAGTTTGTTATCTGAACGAAACTTGATGTATACCCCCTTGCCACAGTCCCGGAATGCGTCAATCAGCATTGCAGCAAACAGAATGGAAAAAAGGTTGGGGGGGTAAAACGCATCCCTGCTTCACTCAGTTTTTTTTTTCATGGGGATGAATGGTCAGAGGTCTCTCCGTTTTCTTGCCCCCTCGCCTGCATGCCATCATGAAATGAAACTATCAGTGAGATGAGCTTTTCTGGACAACCAAACTGGTGAAGGATCTTCCACAAGCCAGTCCCATTAACGGTGTCGAAGACCTTCGTGAGATTAACAAACACCATGTGAAGCTCCCAGTTCTGCTCACGACACTTCTCCCTTTACCTGGGCCCATCCATGCAGGACTCTATTCCATGCAGCGCGTGTGGACGACTTCGTGCCTCAGGAATTGGTCTTCATTCCCACTCGAGGACCCACACGAGCAGATGACCTGCCTGCCTACTCGTCCATCGGACACGACGGGAGAATCCATCGTCGTGTATGTATGTACGCGACGACCTGGCGATTTGGGAAAAGAGAGAGAAACTGCAGCAGATTTTTGCCAAAGAAGAAAAGCTTGCGGGAGCTCTCCTCTCTCTCTCTCTCTCTCTCTCTCTCTCTCTCTCGCCATCACGGACCCAGTCCCGCCCCCACCCAGGGAGAGTTTCCAATTAATGAATTAAAGGCAACGATCACAGACAGTCAAGTCATCAGCACCCTCCGCTAACGAGCCGGTCATAAAGTGGTGTCGCGAGAGGGGGGGTCACGTGGTACGCCGTGCACGTGCGCTGGTGTGATTCACAACACAACCAAAAGGCTCGGGAAGGGGGAGGGAGGGGTTGGTTTGGTTTGGTTCGGTTTGGTTTGGTTGTTTTGTTTTTGTTTGTTTTTGTTGTTTCTTGTTGTTGTTTTTCAATGGTCTATCGTTTCAAAGTACTCAGTCCCGTCAATTATGTTTTCCCTTAGAGGGAATGGACGGGAAGGGCAGCAGAAGCTTTAATGAGGTGTGGTTTAATAATAACGACGATAGTAGATATGATAGTAACAACAAGAACAATAAACACCAGCAACAAGAACAACAACTATGATGATGATGATGATGATAGTAATAATAACGATAATGATAATAATAATGAATAAGATAATAGTAATAATATTAATAATACTAATGATAATAATAATAATAATGGAGGTGGTGGTTATGATGATGATGATGATGATAATATGCCATTCCTTCATTCACATCCGATTAATTCAGCATTTGTATCTGCCTTTGGTTTTTTCCTGTGGCTGTATGGTGTTTCATTGGTCAGCTTGTGATATGGTGTAACAGGGTAAGACGTACATTGGGCTCTGAAAGAAAAGAGTTTGGGTGTTTTAACTGGTTGGTAGTAAGATGACAGCAACAGACTCCTATTTTCTAAACGCAAGCCAAAATACCAGACACCACAGCAAGGTGAAAAGTAACGCCTATGTCAATGAACAATACCAAAACAGAACAGTAGATTTTTTAGGAATTTGTCTTTGTCAAATATTACAAACGCCAAACACACACACTCGCGCGAGCACACACTCACACACACACACACACGCACGCACGCGCACGCACGCACGCACGCACGCACGCACGCACGCACGCACACACACACACACACACACACACACACACACACACACACACACACACACACTATAAACAATAGTCCCCAGATGACAGCATGAAAAAAAAATAACAAAGTCGATACTAAAGTCCGTACAGATCTCAATGCCAATGGGCTCCACGTCCACCTGAGACAGTCTGATCACAGAGCGAAAATTATCTTCCCCTGCACCTCAGTTTCAGATTGGATTTCTAGAAATATGTCAAATCAGACAACTTCCGAAGCTTAGTATGCTTTCTTTGAAGGTCATTTTATTATGTGACTTCATTTCATGCAGTACTTCACTCATGGGAGACAGAGGGGGGAGTGGAAAGGTTGGGGGTTGAGGATGGACAAGGGGG
>JADBJO010002557.1:150000-152500 GCA_016801955.1 Conus betulinus
CCCTCCCCTGGAGGCTTCGGTGGTGCGAGGTCTGAAATTGGCTTTTCTTGCTGAGGCGTCCCTAAACATAAGTCAAGGAATCAATCAGCGAAATGAAGGAATAGATATACGGAGGAAGCCATTGAAATATGCTTTCATCAACAAAGAATGCATTCATATCTCTGAAATATGTGGAAATGAAGTGTCTGAAAATGGTCCTGTGTTAGAGCAGATTATTGAAACTTTTCGCTCTAAAATGTTAATACATTGATTTGTTCTACCTTTACTGGAGGTAACTTATTTTGTGTCTCGCTTCCTATTCGCTTGGACTAGGCTAGAAGATTTACAAAGTGTACAAGGTGTTTAGTTAGGGAACACTTCAACAGTTATAATCATTCTAACAAATATAGGCACAATCTTTCATGCTTACTCTTGTCAGTGCGCAAAACATTTTGTCCGGTTTTTTTTTTTTTTAATCAAGCACAGTAATAGAACAATACTTGGACTAAAGTGACCATCGACAAACAGATTTAGTCGTGCTATTTGCTCTGCCTTCAGGCGACAAACAAAGTTGTGGTTTTTAAAAAGGGCGCATAGGCTTCGGGTCCAATGTTAAAGAAGGAAATGTAAACTTGCGAAAATACACCACTTCTCTGCAACGGCTGTTAGTGAGAGTGAACACGACCCAGGTGATGATGATGTGACAGTGAGAGTGTAGTATTTACGTGCTGACGTGGCAGACCGATGCCGGTGCTTCACTAAAGTGGATCATGTGTTTGTGCTGCTCCGTCTGGAGAATGTCACTTAGACCGACTGCCATCATGGCGGAGGCAAATAATGAAATAGAACGGTAATTATAGAAGACATGCTCTTTTAAAAGATGGTCTGGGGAACGTAAACATTGTCGACAGGAAGAGTGAGAAGACACGAGCTTCTGGATGATGAAAATCTCCAGACGTTTTATGCCTCCAGCGTTCCGTGCTGCTAAACTGATGTCAGGGGTAAGGAATGTGATTTGAATAGGTATTTATAGAAGAATTGGAGAGAACCTCGTTAGACGCAGCACGTATCGTGCAGTCTTAGAGAGAGGGAAACGTATTAATAGAAGAATTAGAGAGAAACCTCGTTAGACGCAGCACGTATCATGCAGTCTTAGAGGGAAGAAAACCGAGGAGCTGGATTCTCACCCTCGCCATCCTGTGAGCCAGGCTGTGGACTCACCACACGTGACCTGCCCCCCAGGATGCTGCAGGCCAGCGCCAGCGCCCCCCAGCAGCCTTCCCGAGTGTCCCCAGTCATGGAGTCCGAGGACGACTACACCTACGACACGGACGACTACTCCTCCATCCAGAGCCCCGCCAACGGGGAGGCCTACATGGTCACCGACGTCTACCACCAACCCATGCCTCTGGCCACGCCGCAGGGTAGCAGCGACTCCGGGCCTGAGTACTCCACCCTTTCGCCCACAACGGGGGCTCCCCGGGCAGTTTGCGGCGGGTGTTCTCCCCGGCCCCTACCGCCTTCAGGCCGGGGGCAAACACAAACCCAGGATGGGGGTCATGGCTGCACGCACCGGCGGGGTTCGCACCTTGTCTTCGGAGGACACCGACAACCCCTCCCTCCCTCCCGTCCCGGACGAAGACTATGAAAGTCCCGTGTACGATTCCACCCAGTATATAGTCACCCCCACCAGACGGCGAAACTCGGAGAACGAGAAAACTGTCAACGGAAGGACCTTGAATAGGAGGGAGGCCGGGGGTGGGGTGGAGTACCCGGAGGTCAGAGGTCGGCTGGGGGAAGGGGAGGAGTTGGCAGGTGTGCCGCCAGGTGTGGTGCTGCTGCAGCCCAACGTGTACCAGGATGGGCAGTCTGGATTCCCAGGTGAGTAACCTCTCTCTGAAACTCTCCTCATCATTTCACCGGAAGCCGGGATTGAAGGGGGGGAAAGAGGGAGGAAGAGGAGGGAGGTTGAGGGAATGGGGGATGGAAAGGATATTGCTATGCCCATAGGTGAACCACTTTTCAATAGCGTTTTATTCTTGTCCCGTTTGTCTGCCTATCTGTCCGCGTGCTATTGGAAGTAGCCAGGAACATCTTCTTCGAAGTTTACAAGATTGTTTGAAAGGTAGTGTGAAAAGCCTTCTGTTGAATAAAATATCTTTCTATGATGGAATACATGAGAGTGATGACAGTGTCTGCAGATGATGAAAATTAATGTCTCCACGTTCAGCTTGAATATCTCCAGGCGATTGAAATATTTCCAGGTAATCTGATGTATTCAGGTGATTAAAGTATTCCTAGTGGCAAAGATGTCTAGATATCTACAGGTGACTGCAGCCCCAGTATGGCCGTGTGCGGTCGGCTGGGCTGTAAACACCATGAACAGAGTCCAGGTGATTGTAATATCTCCTAGTGGTTCAGCACCTGTGGTTAAATATCTCCAGGTTGTTGGAATTTATCTAGAAGGTTGTATATCAACAGATGGTTGAAATGTCTCAGGTAATAAAACATCTCCGGGTGA
>JADBJO010002557.1:157500-175000 GCA_016801955.1 Conus betulinus
TGTGTGTGTGTGTGTGTGTGTGTGTGTGTGTGTTCTCGTTGGCAAGAAGAGAAGAATGAGGAGACAGAGACAGACAGACAGAAACACAGAGTTCTCGTTTGGAAGAAATCTGTGCAGTTAACATTATTCCGTGCATAATTATCATTGTAAGGAACTGAATTAAAACGTAGTCCAAGTGAATCATGTGGAATCATCATCACTCTATGACTGACATACGATAGGTTAGTATATCGTGTCGCACCGCCATTAAAGGTGTGTCATTCTTATGTCATACCTATCGTCTGGAACAATAGTTTGCTATCTTTATTTCATATCTTATGATTGTGCTATATGATACATCCTATCATCGCACATTGACTTGCATCTAATGATAATGATGGTAATTGTAAAGATAGGAATAATGATAACGACAATGGTTTAGCAATAAGAACAATGTTTTATTTAAAGTATTTTTACAGGTTAAAAGACTCAACTGCAGTAGGAAATATGTGTCCAAATTAAGGACCTTTCTGGAGTGGAGTCAAGACTGGAGGAAGTGGGGAAAGGAAATGCTAGCAGAAAAGAAATACCCAAGAGGGTAAGCTGTCAGGGTCTTGGTCATATGTATTCCATCTTTTAACTGGAAAAAGCAGTCTATTGCTTTACATATTGATATGTAAATATATAGTAGTACAACCCTTAAGCTTTTTTTTAACTTTGAAGAGAGCAGACAAAGTTTCGAAACTTTATTGCTGAACAACAGGGCAATGTACTTATTCCGGCTATCCCATGTTTACGACAGATGAAAAAGTATGAAGACATAAATTTTGTACATAGTACAGAGTTTGCTATGAAGGTCTGCAAAAGATGTCATACAAGGATAATCCATTCAAAAGGCAGTTTTTTTTATATCAGTAAACAGGAACCTCGCCTTTGTTCATGATCGGGTAGTCCTCAGTATGACTTGTTTTCAGTAGCTCCTTGAAGGTAAGATGGCGGTGAGTCGTGGAATTCTTGGGGAACTATGGCCTTCACCCTTCATTTGAAGACTGAGGAAAATTCTGACTTGTGTTCCTCGTGGTTTCAGAACGAACCTTGAACATGCCTCTGGTTCCATTTACGACAGGGCACAACACCCATCTCATCTGCAAACTTAAGCACCACCAGTCCTCCCACCGTCTTACTCCCCTTCCTCTCCCCGTCCCCCCCCCCCCCCCCCCCCCCCCCCCCCCCCCCTTTCTTCTGTCCGCCTTACCCTCAGCACCCAAACGCTGACAGCGTGATAGTTTTCAAACACGACTACCGTTCACCGCGCCTCCCTAATGCATCTTTTGGAAACAACGTGGTGTTGCATTGCGTAGAATAACGGACACGGACGCCAGAGTTTCACAGCATTCATGTATGCGTCTATGAAGACTGGGGACTAGTGGGCGAGGGACTCAGAATGAGCGGCGTGGATGCAGTGCTGCTGAGTTGGCGCAGAAGATGGGACAGCAAAAAAAAAAAAACAAGAGAAACTGGGTACTAATCACATTGATCAAGTGCTTTTTTTCTTTCTTTACGTCTCTACCCACAGCCAGTACCAATTCAAATTCTTAACCTTTTCGCTGTTTCCTTGCTTCTGTCTTACATCCCCCCATATTTCAGGACTATACAGAAATACTGGTTTGATTTTACATGAAAAATGAATACTGTATATGTTTGAATATCCTTCTTCAATCTGGGAACACAGCTTTCAGTTACCTGCGATGGTTTTGAATGTTTTATCTGACAAATTGTTCGCTCATCTGGACACTCTCTCTCTCTCTCTCTCTCTCTCTCTCTCTCTCTCTCTCTCTCTCTCTCTCTCTCTCATTCTCTGTCCATTAAATACGTTGTTCTTGTTTTTTTTCCCTCTGTTTTGCATGTTATCTCTCGCGAAGCCAAACTATAAGTAGATGTTGAAGCTACTCCGCTTTTTTATGTTATCGATGATAAGTTCATAGAGATGCTTGCATCTGTTATCATGCCGAACTCTGCCACTGAACCCGTATTCAGAGACTGGCAGCTCAAGATTTTCATGGCCCGACGTGAAGGACTAAACTGGTGGCATCACAACAACGATTCATTGTTTTAATTTAAAGCATGCATGTTTATGTATTGCAACGTGATGAAGCGGTTCGATGGTCAGCAGAACAAGTCTTGAACATGCCTCTGGTTCCATTTCAGACAGGGCATCAACACCCTCCTCATCTGCAAACTCAAGCACCACCAGTCCTCTATCCATCTCTCCTCCCCCTCCGCTCCCCGTCCCTCTCCCCCCCCCCCCCCCCCCCCCCCCCCTTTCTTCCCTCCGCCTTACCCTCACCTGGAAACATTGCCTGCATGGAGGTCCTGACCTTGAGGATCCCTCAGACACACGCCTAAAAGAAAACCCACGACAAAAAAAAAAGAAAGAAAGAAAAGAAAGAAAGGAGTATGAGGACTTGAGTATGAGTTGTGGAAAAGTCTACATGAACGGAATGAACACACACACACACACACACACACACACACACACACACACACACACATATATATATATATATATATATATAATGCCTTAAAATGCCTTAAAAATTCTTAAAGTGCTCAACCCCTTGGGGAGCAACATCTATTAAAAATAGGATGGTAAAAGAAGATTTTAAAACTTCCTTTTACCATTCTATTTTTAATATGTATATATATATATATATATATATATATATATATATATATATATATATATATATATATATATATATATTAGGAAAAAAAAAAGAGTGAAAGTGCGAGGAACCTTCACTGGTGTCGATGCACCGAATCTGTCCGAGGAACAGCAGGTGGCTTTCACGTGCAACATCCCGTGGAGTCAGGGACCCTTGCCTGAGAGGTTTTTATCAGGCATGTAGGTCTTCGCCGATGTAGAACCAAGTCCATGCACCTACAAATGGCGGGCTCCGTGGTAAAACGCCACGCTCATAACCAGACCCTGCGAGTTCAACTCCCGCTTGACCCCGACTTAAAAAAGCAAAACAAACAAAATTTCGCCGTCCACTGTAAAGTGTTGTCGTTCTGGTGGTATCATGGTAGAGTTTGGCTCCTCCCACTGCGCCCTCTTTCAAGGGGAGGCTATCCCAGTCTACCTGATCGTTTTCGGTGAGTGTGAATGTGACACCAGAGTATCACTACAACGCCACGAGCATGGTTTCTCTGCCGACAGACGATGGAGACAAGTGGCCAAGCGGAAGAACGCACTCGCCCAGGGACCCACAGACTGTCCGGCCCGCGGTTCCATTGTTGCGCTGAGCGAGGGGGGGGGGGGGGGGGGGGGGGGGGGGGGGGGGGGGGGGGGGAACGAGGGGCGAATAGTTTTTCCCTTCCCTATTAAACTTTATATAGTGGTCTGGCTGCTAGCCTTTCGCATGGGACGGTAGACGGAGGTACCCGGCGTGCATCCGGTCCATGTGAAGTGGCCTGCGGTCACCAGAGAGATGTCTCCGATAAAACTGTGTAGACGTGTCTGACAAAAAGAGAGGTGACGCTGGACTGTGGCCGTATGCTCTGCCCAGGGAGAGCAGTTCGAATGGTCAACCTGGACAATCTGTTCTGACGATGTAGTTTTCCACACAGTACAACACCACACTATACCGTACTATACAACGCAAGGCAGTACAGTACAGTGTAATATAATCATACAATGAAACAGATGTAATACAATCCAATAAAATACAGTACAACATAATACAGTACAGGACAATCGAAAACTATGTCAGTATAGTGACTATAATACTACAAGTAGTATCATCATATCATTACTAAACGTGGTGTGTAATCCTCTCTGTATTATATCATTTTCAAATATTTTTATCATCATCGTCACTATTATTATCATTCGTATTATTATCATTGCTATAAGTATTATTTAGCCTGCATTGTCTCCGTCCTAGCAGCCTCGTTGCCATTCCACATCCATTTTTCGCCTAATATGAGAAGATAGGTGATTATTCCTTCATCGTTTTTCGTTGTATGGGATATTGTTTGTATTGCCTGAAGAAGACCAAAGAAGTCGAAACGCGTCGTGTTTATCTTGTAAGTTGTAAGTTTTTTTTTTTCCTTCGGCGGAATATTAATTTTCTTTCAAGTTTGATAGAATACGAAACAATGCGGTGCGTTTAAAGATAACACAGTGTAAAAAATGCAATACCATACCATGTAATGCAATATATCATACAATAGTACGCAACACAACACGATGCAGATTTCTCCAGGAAGACTCTCTGAAACTGGTATCAGGCTTACAGGCGGGTATTCAAGCAAGAAAAAAACAATACAGTAGAACTTACACAAGACAAGCAATAGACCAAAATTGCTGTTGTTGTTTTTTGTGTTTTTTTTTTTTTTCAGTGAGAGTCTGCAATTAGGATTTCATAGTGTAGCGGGAAATAGCGATTATTGTGCATGCAGTTTGCGACTGTCAATCTGTTGAATAGGAGCAGAGAAGAAGGCACGGGGACAGGAGGAGGAGGGTGGGATGGGGGGGGGTTGGTTGGAGGGGGAAGGGTGGGGGGGTGGAGAAGACAGACAGAGAGACAGAGAGAGAGAGAGAGAGAGAGAGAGAGAGAGAGAGAGAGATGTATGTTCGTTCTACAACTCTTGTTAGTTTATTTTGTAGGTTTTTGTTGAATCTCCTTTTATTTTTCTGTTTGTTTGATTTTTGCCGGCTGCATTTGATTTTATTAAAAAAAAAAAAAAGGAAGGAAATATTAAAAACAAAAGTATTTTGAAGATCCTTTGAAGTGCGTCCCCCCCCAAAAAAGCTTCATAGCCTTACTCTAATTAAGGTTTGAAAGAACATCAAAAAACAGACCCTCTCCCCTCCCAGAACCCCCCCCCCCCCCCCCCCCCCCCCCCCCCCCCTTTTTTTACCCTTTCATTCCGGAAGACCTTTTCCCTCACAAAAATGATGATTAAATACTCTCCCCTCCCCCTCTTTCTCTGTCTTTGTCTCTCTCTCTCTGTGTCTCTGTCTGTCTGTCTCTCTGTCTGTCTCTGTCTGTCTGTCTCTCTGTCTGTCTGTCTGTCTGTCTCTTCTCTCTCTCTCTCTCTCTCTCTCTCTCTCTCTCTCTCTCTCTCTCTCTCTCTCTCTCTCTCTCTCTCTCTCTCTCTCTCTCTCCAGACTGCTTTCAATTGTGCGGCGTAGGTAGAATTCCTGGCCGTTCCTTTTCATTTCTGGTTCACATGGGTAAACAAACTGAGTCTGCAAAATTACCCTGTTCCGGTGGTCTGTGTGTCTGTGTGCGTGTTATGTTGTTTGCTTGTTTCTGTGCTCATAGGTACGTGCCGACAGGTGTGCGTGCATGTGTCTGTGAGTCTGTGGTACTCTTTAACGTTGTCGGTTTTCCCCGGTAATTAGTGGGCTTGCACAAACAAACTTTGCTTAACTCTAAGTGTTCAGAAAAAAAACTCTCCCACCCACCCCTGGAATATTGAATTTACCAAATAGTAAAGGCCGCAAATCTGCGCGCAGTGTTTTCAGCAATACTTCCAATGTAACTGGCGTGAACTTTTCTTCTAAACTGTAATCAATTACAAATGTAACTTTAAACGTTGATATATGATACGTTTACTGATAGTCTATGTTGACATTATGACAGTTATTTAGTTACATTAAATCAGTGCTATTTCGTCCAAAAAGCAGCAGATATAAACCCGAAAAATCTCACTTAATGTAGAACAAAGATTGCCCAGTATCTTGTCAAAATAGCAAAATAGAGGTTTATTGTTTGTCATGAAAGAAACAAATTGAGCCACATGAAAGCGGCAGATCTCCCTCAGTAACAGTTTCCAAATAATACAACCAAGCCAACATCATAATGTATATTCATGACTGGAATCACGCAAAATTTAATAATGCGGACTAAAGTTGCAAAAAGGATGCGGGAAAATGTCATCAATTATGACCATATGAGATGATGACAACATAGGAACACACTGGCCGAAACGCGCACACCTTAATGAAATCAGATTAGTTAAGGAATGGCGGCCTTCTTTTGAAATACGGTTCATGCTCTAGATGTGTCGATTTAATGCAGGGAATCAAAAGCAAGGTACACGCAGCCTTGCCCTCCACTTATGAACCCCCTCCCCTCCACCCCACTCTCAACCACCTCTCCAGGCTCGTGAGTCGAACAGCCACACTGTCTATCTTGTTATGCTCGCATCACATCGATGGCGGGGCAGCGTTGGTTTTCCAAGTTCTGCCAGACGAGGCTTATTAGTCTGGTCTCAAGTCGAAGGAGCAGCCAGCCAAACTCCCTCGAACGGTTCGTTGTGAACCAGCTAATATCTTGGGCCACCTGAAATGTTTTGGCCATGAAGATCATTTGCTTCATATATGCAAGCAAGGAAATTCTGATCCTCCCGACATTTCATGGATCAATATTTCTTCATTCAGATTGAAAAGCAGGGTAGGATGTGCCGTGTTATTCAGCGGATATTTCCCAGGTTCGGTTCTTCCAAAGAGACAAAAGCCGAGCGGATGTGGCGGTGTCAGGTTCTTTTCGCCTCAAATGAGGCGAGTGATTGGTTAATTGACAGGGGCGTGCTGCATTCACTCGAAACTACTCCCCCCCTCCTCCCCCCCCCCCCCCCCCCCCCTCCCCCCCCCCCCCCCCCCCCCCCCCCCCCCCCCCCCCCCCCCCCCTCCTTTCCAGCGTCACCCAATCTCTTCTCCCTCACTTCCCCCTCCGGAGCCGCCATCCTCCCCAGTCTGTCTCACCTCCGGCACAGGTCTGATGCCGGCTTCCTGTCTTTGATCCAGTGTTTGCACGGGTGCCAGTTGGCTCCCAGGCGTGCCAGCCACCTGTCCAGTCCATAATGAGCCAGGCTCACCGGCAGCGCCAACCGTCAACCCATCATATTCCACCACCACCGCACACAACAGAGAGGCAAGTGTAGTCAGTCCCACGGCGCGCTGCCACTATCAGGAACAAGAAGAAAAAAAAAAACACCTTTGTCTTTATTTTCATAACGGCCGACGAAGCAGACGACAGGATCCGCGACTTGAGTTTTTTTTTTTTCCATCTTTATTTTCATTCGTTTGTGGCAACATCCAGGTAAAACTGTTGGGGGAAAAAAAAAGAGAGCAGACGACTCTTAACTGGAGGGTGATTTAAAGAAAAAAAAAGAGAGAAAAAGAAAAGACAAAGAAACAGACGACACACCCACCGAGCGAGCGGCGCGGCGCGTTGCTTTTCCATTCCAGCAGGAGTTTTTACGTGCTGCCGTTTGCTGTGTCCTTTGTGGCTTTGACTGGGGGGGGGTGGGGAGGTTTATCTTTAGACATGTTTCTTATCGGTGGCTGCGATGCTCGGCTGTGCGGCTGGTTTTGATCAGTAGATGTGGGAGTGGGTAGTTGCTCTGAAACTAGTTTTTGAGGGGAAAAAACGAAGAACAGCTGACAGACTGCTTCATGCATCGTTACCGGGCTCTTCAGGAGAATCCCACCTGCGATTCATCTGTAAGTATATTTCGTTTGGTTTCAACTCCCTCGGAAAGGAAACGTGATCAGTCGGTTATCAAAGGGCTCTCTCTCTCTCTCTCTCTCTCTCTCTCTCTCTCTCTCTCTCTCTCTCTCTCTCTCTCTCTCTCTCTCTCTCAATGTCTCTCAGTGTATATGTGTATAGGCCCCAGTGTGTTTGTGTAGATATGTGCAGAGCCCTGCTCTGTGTGTGTGTGTGTGTGTGTGTGTGTGTGTGTGTGTGTGTGTGTGTGTGTGTGTGTGTGTGTGTGTGTGTGTGTGTGTGTGTGTGTGTGTGTGTGTGTGTGTGTGCTGGAGAGAGAGACAGGGGGAGAGAGTTGGAGGTAGAGAATCCAGGTGTATTTTCAGTCGTTTTTTGTGTTTTTGTTTGTTTTTTTTTGTAAAAATTTTTGACTTTGATTTTCGGCTTCATCTTCAAGGTTTTGTCACGTTGTTTGTTGTTATGTTGTTGTACTTCCATTTTTCTCCTGTTGAAATACTGTTTCCGGTCAGTTATGATGTCAGTTATGATGTTACGTGATCATGTTGTCGTCAGTGATCATCTGTATTATCTAGTCATCAATCATTATCTGTGTCATCTAATCATCAGTGATTATCTAAGACATCTAGTCATAAACGATTATCTGTGTCATCCGGTCATCAGTGATCATCTGTGTCATCTAATCACCTTCATCTAGTCATCTGTGATCATCTGTTTATCCTGTCATCGATGATTATCTGTGTCATCTAGTCATCAATGATAATCTGTAACATCTGGTCTTCAGTGATCATCTGTGTCATCTAGTGTGAATGATTATCTTTGTTATCTAGTCAGCAGTGATCAAATGTGTCATCTAGTCATCGGTGATTATCTGTGCCATCTAATCATCAGTGACGATCTGTGTTATCTAATCACCAATGATTATCTTTGTCATCTAGTAATAGGTGATTATCTGTGTCATCTAATCATCAATGATTATCTATGTAATCAAGTCATCAAGGAGTAACTGTACCGTTTAGTCAACAGTGATTATCTTTGCTGTGTAGTCATCAGTGATTATCATGTTGTTTAGTCATCAATGATTATCTTTGTCATCTAGTCATCAATGATTATCTTTATCATCTCGTCATCAGTGAGTATCTGTATTACCTAGACGTCAGAGGTAGGCGGGTATTGGGTGTGTTCATCTGCACAGTTACAATCTTTGCTGCTGTGACAGTTTTCATGTCATGTCGGTCCTGTTTTGCTCGGTGATGAGTCTGAGACCGGGGTGGGACTTAATTTGACACCATACCCCCACCCCCCACCCCTCACCACCCACACTCTTCCTTCCTACTCCCTGCCACCTCGCGGGCGCCTCTGTGTGTGTGTGTGTGTGTGTGTGTGTGTGTGTGTGTGTGCGCGCGCGCGCGCACGTGTGTGTGTGTGTGTGTGTGTGTGCGCGCGCGCGCGTGCGTGCGCGGGCGTGCATGTCTGCATGCGTGCGTGCATGTGTATGTGTGTGTAGAGGGCGATCTCCAAAAATTTGTTTTTTTTTTCACTTGAGATTTTTTTTTTTTTTTTACTGTGAAAACAAGCAAGTGGAACCAGTAAAATATGAAGATCTGCATTTTATGGACATTTTCTCCTTATCTTGCGAACAGTACATTTCCTTCACCACCTCACAATTCCCTCCATTTTTGACCCTTCCCGACTCAACCACTGACAGAGAGAAGCGGAGAGGGAGGGGTGGGAGGGGGGTGTGCGCGGGAGAGGAGGGGAAAACAAAAGTGATACCGTGCGCCGTAGTTACTGGCAGTGTAATAAACCTATCAAGAGGCCAGACTGATAAATAATGATAATGATGAAAATAAAAACTAAAGTATGATTTAGCTCTCCCTTCTTCGTATGCATCTCAGTTAAGTTGTTCCCTAACCTATGCGTCTCAGTTAAGTTGTTCCCTAATCTCTAAACTACACGTTTGCAGCAACAGTATAAATGAAAACATCTCATCATCGTCGTCGTCATCATCATTATCATCTCTTTCATTTTTATTTTCAAAGGGAAAAAAAACCACCACAACGGGTGCAATTGAGATCTCGATCAGTTCAATTTATGAGGAAGTTGACGTTCTTCGGTGAATACATGGCCTGACGCATACACATGACACAGAGATCACGTTTGCACTCCTGTTTTTCATTCCAGTTCTCTCGTGTGAAGTGACTGTTCTCTCATTCCAATTCTCTCCGTACTGTACTGTTCTCTCATTCCAATTCTCTCCGTGTGAAGTGCACGTACTGTACTCTCTCCGTGTGAAGTCTCATCATCCAATTCTCTCCCCGTGTGAAGTGCACATACGTACTCCAATTCTCTTTAAAGCACGACAAGGCAAGCATGAAAACCCACAGGCACCTTACCTGACAGGATATTATTATTGGGCAGAAACAGGTAGGGAGAAGGGAGAGATAAGGGAAGAGAACTAGACAGGTGGTCGGGCAGAATCGGCAGAGTTGGCAAGCAAGAGAACTGTCGACTCAAAATCATATGAAAATAAATAAATAAGCAAACAAATAAATAGATAAATAAATAAATAAATAAGAATGAAAATCTTAGTGACGCAAGACACAGTGTCTAACATGCCACAAATTAGTCAGTTGCAAGACACAGTAAAGCATAAGACAATGATGATCAGGTACAATCAAGTAGGTGAACAATGACCGAGTTCTTAGGGTATGCATCGTTTGATTATCCACCTCCTGGCAGTGCACATCACAGTGCACAAAGGTAGACCACAAGACAACAGGATCAGACATACAACATAAAGATAGATGGACTTCTTCGGCAAGCGGATGTTGTCATTTTTGTTTTCCACTCACGCCCACCAAGAATAACCCCAAGATGTCCGTTCGCTGTCTCGTCTGTAGCACTGGTGCCAACTAGTTCGATGTCAAACCAGGTTTCATGTCAAATCATAATGGAATTTGCTCAGTATATCTACCTGCACGTCTGATAACACATTTGTTACATGTGGGGGTACTTTTCCTTTGTTGTGGGGTTTTTTTTATGCAAAAGCACACGTGAAAAATAAACTGAACGAATAAATATTCTTTGATTTTTAAGAATAAAAGGAAGAGAGGAAGCACAGTGGAAGAAAGAAACCACATACAAAGTAACAACCTTAGTCAACGGCTTCAGTTTCACGTGGACAAGTTACTCTAATAACATTATTTCCATTTCTTATGAAAACAACACCGTCCCTACACCAAGTGCCAGTGATTTGATCGTTTTTCTTTAATAGTCTGGCCCTTCTCGTTTTGTCAGTTGTAGTAATAGCCCGGCTGTCTGCCCAAGTCCCATCTAGGGGTATCATTACATGGTAAAGGAAAGGTCCTATCCTGAACCATAGACACAAACGAGAAAGAGGTCAACCACACAGTTTACACAATTCATAGAATGATAGCATAAAAAAAAAAAAAAAAAAAAAAAAAAAAAAAAAAAAAAAAAAACGACAAAAAGAAAGAAAGGCTGGCTTGCTGTAAATTGTAACAAGAGAAGACTGTAAAGACCTTCCTGTAACTGTAACAACAAAAATCTGTAAAAAGTTTCAATTGCAGACGGAACGAGCAAAGACTTTCTTGTCATAAATTGTAACATGAAAAATAAAATTAAAGGCTTTCTACCTATAAATTGTATCCAGAAAAGTTGTAAATCCTATCTTGTTATAAATTGTGATAGCAGATGTAAAGACGTTCTTACTGTATATAAGCTCTTTAAAAAAAAATGTTTTGATACTTTCGTGTGATAAATTTTAAGAAAATACGTTACAATATATACAAGATGCATATAAGTTATAAGACATAAACTGTAACAATAAAAAAGTGTACTTTTTTTTAATGTAAATTATAGTTGTTTTTTTTTTTTAGTATGAAGACTTTTTTTTATGGATTGTTTAGCAAGAAAAAGAGGTGTACATATTTTCTTTGTTTAAGATGTAACAGGAAAATTATTCAAAGGCTTTCTTCTTATGTATTGTAACAATTGTATAAATCATAGCCATAAAAATGTGAAGACTGTCGTGTTATAGCTTGTTGTAGGCTGCAGCAAGAGACTTTCTTGAAAAGCGTGAAGACTTTCTTGTTATAAATTGTCGCAAAGAAAAGTGTAAAGACTTTTTGTTATAAATTGTTGCAAGAAAGGTGTAAAGACTTTCTTGTTATAAATTGCTGCAAGAAAGGTGTAAAGAAACTTTCTTGTTATAAATTGCTGCAAGAAAGGTGTAAAGACTTTCTTGTTATACATTTTTACGTGAAAGAAGTGTTCAGACTTTCTTGTTTTCAATTTTTGTAAGAAAACTGTAAAGACGTTTTTTGTTATAAGTTGTTGCAAGAAAAAAAAAGTGTGAAAAACTACTTTGCTATAAATCGGTTCAATTTAAGCAAAATTCAGACTTTCTAATCAAAGACAGATGAAAGGGCGACAATAATAAGGAATAAGTAAAACAAAAAAAAAAAAAAAAACAAAACAACAAAAAAAAAAAAAGCAAAAAGCAAAACAAAACAGTACCGACAGTCAAGAAATTTAAAAAAAAATAACCAGTGTAGAAAATTAAAAAGCTGAATCAAAGAGAAAGAAGACGGAAAAGTAGAAAAAGGCAGGAATACAATCATACTGACAGTCCCCTGGCATCCCCTGTTTGTTTGTGTGTTTGTTTTCAGAAGAGAATGTCAGGGCAGCAAAAACAAACAGCGCTGTTTCAGACTGGCGGACTTGAACATGTGTCGCTGATATCTGTCCCCAACGCTGGAATGAAGAGAGAGGGGAGGAAAAGAAGAGGGGGTAGAAAATGTCCGGGAGCTATCATTAGCAGTTAAGTTAAACATGTGATTAAACCAAGAAACAGCACAGAAGTATTAGCACTACAAAATGAAGTAATAGCGTTTTTTGTTTTGTTTGCTTTTATTTTATTTATTAAGCTTTATTTAGAAAGAGAGGGAAAAAATAAAAATTAAGACAATGAAAAAATAAAATTTTAAAAAAAAGCTTTTTTTTTTAGAAAGAGAGGGGGATAGTTACCGCCAAGGACACAGACAAACTTACCAAACTTATTGGCCATTTTGATCGTGAAGCGAACATGAGAAGATAAGTGGTTTCTCGTTCTTCGTTTTCACTTCCTAGATGTATTTTGTTTTCGCCCGAAGAAGACCCGAGAGGTCGAAATGCATTGTGTCTAGTCCTGTACTCTGTTTGTCTGTGTCCTTGACGGTAACTAACCCTCCTCTCTATCTAAACTTTGCTTCATTTTTCCGCCCTCAGTCACTCCGTTTTTTAAACTTATTTAGCTTTGTTTTGTGTCTCTCGCTTTTGGTTTGTTTGTTTTCTTTTGGTTGCCTTCATTCTGACAGATAAAATCAAAGCATTATTTTCTCCCCTTTTGAGTTTGTGCCTTCTCCCTTTCCTTTCCTTTCTCTCTGTTTCCTTTTCTTTTTTCTTTCTTTCTTTCCTGTAACTTTCTCTGTCTGCCTTCCTATCTTTCTTTCCTTTCATTTCTTTCTGTTTTTCGTTTCTTTTCTATGTCTTTCTTTCCTTTCAGTTCTCTCTGTTTTTCGTTTCATTTCTCTGTGTCTTCTTTTCCTTTTTCTCTTTCTTTTTTTTTTGTTTGTTTTTTTGTTTGTTGTTTGTTTTCTCTGCATGTCTTTCTTTTTCTTTTCATTTCTCTCTTTTTTTTTCTCGTTTCATTTCTGTATGCCTTTCTTTCCTTTCTTTCTCTCTCTTTTTTTCGTTTCATTTCTATGTCTTTCTTTCCTTTCATTTGTTTTTTTTTCTGCATGTTTTTCTTTCCTTTCATTTCTCTCTTTTTTTCGTTTCATTTCTGTATGTCTTTCGTTCCTTTCATTTCTCTTCTGTTTTTTCGGTTCATTTCTGTATGTCTTTCTTTCCTGTCATTTCTCTCTTTTTTCGTTTCCTTTCTATATGTATTTCTTTCCTTTCATTTCTTTCTGTTTTTCGTTTCATTGTTTCAATACGTCTTTCTTTCCTTTCATTTCTCTCTGTTTTTCGTTTCATTTCAATACGTCTTTCTTTCCTGTCACATTTTTCTTTCTTTATTACATTAAATTTCTTTCTGTCTTCCTTTGTTGTTTCCTTTCCTTTCCTTTCCTTTCCTTTCCTTTCCTCTGTCTGTCTGTCTCTCTCTCTCTCTCTCTCTCTCTCTCTCTCTCTCTCTCTCTCTCTCTCTCTCTTCACTATGTTTGTCTGGCTCCGTTCACATTTTTTAGCCTGTCTTCTTTTCTTTCGTTCTTTCACTTCTTTCAGCTTGTCTACCTTTCTTTCTATTTGTTCGCCTTTCTTTCGTTCGTTCTTTCTTTCTGTTCTATTTTGATCTTCGTCTTTGTCCTACTACCGATTTGTCAATCATTTCGTTTATTTACTTTACGTTTCCGTTTTCCGTTTATCTTTCTATTTTTTTTTTTTTTTTTTTTTTTTTTTTGGGGGGGGGTATGTTTTCTTTTTTTTTTGTTTGTTTTTTTTTTTTTTTTTTTTTGTCTGGCGTTTTCGTTGTGTTTTTCCTTTCACTTATCCCTGTCGGTCTGCCTTATTTTTTTCTTCTATTTTATTTCTTTTCTTTCTTTCTCAATATTTTCTCTTCTTCCTTTTCTTTTTAGGTCTTTCTGTCTGTCTTTTTTTTGTTGTTTTTGTTTTTATTTAACTCTACCTTACTTGCTTTCTTCTATTTCTATTCTTTCTTTCTTCACACTTTTTTTTTTCTTTCTTTCTTTTTTACTTCTTTCTGTCTGTCTGGGTTTTTTTTATTCTACCATACTTTCTTTTCTCTATATCATATTTTTTTTTTCTCCCGAGTTTTTTTTTTCCTTTCTTTTTACTTCTTTCTTCTGTCTGTCTTTTTTTTTTTTTTTTTTTTTTTTTTTTTGTTTCCTTTCCTTTCTTTTCTTTCTTTCTTTTTTTCTTTCTTTCTTTCTTTTTTCCATTCATTTACTTTTTTGTCTTTCTTTCTACTTCCTCTTTTTTTTCAGTCTGTTCTTTCCATTTATTTGCCAGTTTTATGTTCTTTCCTGTTACTTCTTTATGCATCTTTCTTTTCATTTCTTGCTGTGTCTTTTCTTCTTTCCCGTTACTTCTGTCTGTCTCTCGGTCTCTGTTTTTTTTTCTGTCTGCTTTTTTTTTTTTTTTTACTTATCTGTGTCTTTCTTTTTTATCTGTCTTTTTTCCTGTTTTGTTTTGGGTTTTGGGTTTTTTTTGTTTTTTTGGTTTTTTGTTCGTTCTGTCTGTCACTTCTTTTTGCCGATCTTTCTGGGTTTTTCCCTTCACTTCTTTTTTTAACCTCTTTCATTCTTTCTTTTCACTTCTTTCCGTCTTTCTTTCTTTCATGTCCCTTCCTTCTGTCCTGCTTTTCTTTCTATCTTTCCCATCACTTCTGTCCTCTTTCTTTCTTTTCACTTCTTTTTCTTTCATGCTAGTCTTTCTGTCGTTCCCATCACTTCTCTCTGCCTGCCTTTTTTCTCCCTCTTTCACCTTTTTCCTGTCTGTTACTTTTCTTTTCTCTTTTGTCTTTCTTTCTATCTGTCTTTTTCCTGTGTCCTTTTGCTTGTGTTTTGTTCGTTCTGTCACTTCTTTCTGCCGATTTTTCTGTCTTTTTTTTTTCTTCACTTCTTTTTTCAAAGTGTTTCAGTCTTCCTTTTGACTTCTGCCCTCTTTGGTTTCTTTTCACATCTGTCCTCTTTCTTTCTTTTCACTTCTTTCTGTCTTGCTATTCTTTCTGTCTGTCCCACCATTTCTGTCTGCCTGCCTTTTTTTTTCCTTCCTCTATCACCTACTTTTCTGTCTGTTTGCTTTTCTTTCTCTTTTTTTTGCTTTCTTTCTGTCTGTCTGTGTGTTGGTGCTGCTGCTCCGCTTGTGGTCGAACTGTTTGAGTGGATTCAGAGCACTGACCTTTCGCAACACAAGGGTCCGCACAACTGTGTGGGTGCGTTGAATGAACTCTATCTTCGTTGGCCCAACGTCTTAACTTTTCTCGGTGTCCAATCCCTACCAAAGAGAGAGAGAGACAGAAGACAGACAGACAGACAGACAGGCAGACAGAGACAAAGGGACAGAAACAGAGAGAGAGAGAGAGGAAGGGAAGGAGGGAGAGGCAGCTGGCGGAAAAAGGGGATGGAGGGTGGGGGGGAGGCGGTTGGAAGGAAAAAACAGGCAGAGAGAAGGAAGTAGCAACAGAGAAGAGTGCTTGCAGTGTTGCTGCCTAACAGGTGGAGACCACAGCACTCCCTGTTAATTTAAAAGCTGGCAGGGGGGCTAAACGTGTGTAGTCTAGATATAAGGCAAAAAGATGGGAGAGATTATTTGGGGGGTGGAGGCAAACAAGAAAATGCTTTCTACGTTCTCCTGGCGCTCTGTAACCAAATCAGGCAGCGGAAGAAACGGAGCGAAATTGTTTCATGATCCCTGGTGTGTGCTTATTGGCTGCAACACACTGAAGTGTGCACAGTTCGGTGTGCCTCTTAGTTGGGAAACAAATAATCTATTGCAAGTTGTGAAGATGGGTCTGTTTCGCATTTTCTCCTCCGACAGCCATGAGGCATGTTTTTTTGTTTGTTTGTTTCTTTTGTTTGATGTTTTATTCTGGAGGAAGTAATTGATGCACCTGAACGTCGTGTTCTGCTGAAATTTGTTGTGTAAATCAGATAGGCAACAAGGACTTGATTCATGGCCGGATATCTGGAGCAAACAGGCTTCCTTTTTCCGGATCTCTCTCTCTCTCTCTCTCTCTCTCTCTCTCTCTCTCTCTCTCTCTCTCTCTCTCTCTCTCTCTTATAGTGCGTGCCCACGCACACACACACACACACACACACACACACACACACACACACACACACACACATATATATATATATATATGTGTGTGTGTACACACACCATGTGTGTGTGTGTGTGTGTGTGTGTGTGTGTGTGTGTGTGTGTGTGTGTGTTGAACAAATTAGTAGTGAAAGAAAACAAATGCAGACTAACAATTTATATATCTATATCTATCTATCTATTTCTCTGTCTCTCTCGAGAGAGAGAGAGAGAGAGAGAGACAGACAGACAGACAGACAGACAGAGAGTTATGGACTGTGGTGTGTCTCTATTTGACGCCAAGAGCACAGACACATTCAGGCGTGTCTCCCTGACGAGTCCGATCCAGCGGACGAAAGGCCTAGGAGCAGGCGATACATATAGATCTGCCTTCGAGGAGGATTGCGATGATTGCCTCATGCAGCTAGTGAAGGGTTTTCATATATATAATATATATTGTCTTCATTTTTAACCCCTCTTTTTTCTAAATTTCAAATCTTTGCCAAGTCATTACTATAATGATGGAAGAATTGTTAACCTGCACTTGTTTGCCCCCACTACTTAATTGTTCAGCATTATATGGGAATGTCTTCTTGTTTCCGCTGTGTGTTCCGTGTTGTTGGTTGGGCGATTTGATGTCGTCAGTAACATTGGTGCGGAGTTATGAGCTTGTAATATTTCACCATGTGAGTAAGAGGTACCCTACCAGTTTGTTATTTACTGTGTACTGTTCCCTGCCTCATTTCAGAGTTCCCTTCATTTTGTACTCGTTTAACGGAACCCAGTGTCTGCATTCTAAACTGCAGTTTTTAATTTCATTTTGAATCGTTTTTCTTGTTTTACTTATTTCATAGTGTATGAAATTAATCCGGTGATTAAAATATGATTTGAATATTTTTCACATATACACAAGAATCTCTATTTTTTTTTTATTTTCGAGAGGAAATCGAAAATTAAAATGTCACACTCACATAAACTGGAAAGTTTGATTATTTCTATGGAAAAATTATTGATTTATTATTACCAGTTCATGAACAGTAACTTGACAGTTGTCAGATTCGGTGAAACAAATGTTTTTTTTGTTTTTTTTTGGTTTGGTTTTTTTTTTTTTTTTTTTGTACACTCTGCAGTATTTCTCGAACTTAATAGTTTCATGACCTATAGAGTGGTGT
>JADBJO010002557.1:180000-185000 GCA_016801955.1 Conus betulinus
GTGTGCGTGTGTGTGTGTGTGTGTGTGTGTGTGTAGAAAGACAAATGCATAGATAGATAGATGAACAGTCCCACATTACAGTAAACATTTGATACACTGAACAAAATGAAGACCAATGGAAAACACATAAGGCAATTAATTACTAACAAATATACACAGAGAAAAGAAGCGAATGAAGAAGAAAAGTGCTCAATAGTAAACCCTCCGCTGGTAGTATTTTAAAGTTTGTCTTGTAAATAGAGCCATTTCCTTGGCCTGTCAGGTATCGACTGTCGACTCCTGTATGAGACTTGTCAGTAAAAGTCGGCCTGAATATTCTCATGAGTCGTTGTACCAGAAGAAACTCGCCTGCAGGGTCGAAATGCATATGATCACGTAAGAATCATGCCACCCACAACAGCTGTGCAATACCCTGACTCCTAAATAGCCCAGTGTATGAGAGGGGAAAAGCCTGGGTCATCCTAATGCATATCTTTCCTCCTGTTCTACCAGGCTGCAGGCTGATTTTCGGGCATGTCACTCCCTATTTTTATGTCGGGGGTCTTGTTTTGTCTTCTCGCCCGTTGTCTGAAAGGACGAGACAGCTATGCGGGTGGTTCGCCAGAATCGTGTCTTTGTGCGTGAACACCGGCCTTATGTCTCGGTCTGTATGTTGACGTGTGTGTTCTCTGGGTTGAGATAGTATGCATACCTCTCCGTGTCCACACTCCTCTTCCACCTTCCGTCACACACCCCACCCAGCTCTGCGTGGTCTTCCCCCCCCCCCCCCCCACCCCCTCCCCTTTTTGTTTTTTTTCCTTTGCCTTTTTTATTCCTTGTGGATGGCATGTCTCGGCCCCGCCTCCTGACTCTTTCTCAACCGCCACATTGAAATGCATCGTGTGTTGCTGTGCCAGCTGCAACAATTTACAGGGAGCTGTCAGTGAAGAGTTAAATCGTCAGGGGGGTCACCCGCCTCAGGAGTCCCTGTCACTTCGGGGTTCAGTTGTGTCTGATCCGATTCTATATAACGAGTGATTTTTTTGATGAACAAGTTAGAAGTGGGGGAAAACAAGTGCAGGCGAAAAAAATCCTCCGTCATTACATTGATGACATAGCAGAAATTTAAAAGAAACAAGGGTACGGGACGGGGAAAGAAAGAAAATGAGAATGAAAATTTCGGGAAATATATTACACGTTAAACGTAAAGCCCTTCTCTAGCAGCATGTGGGCACCACTGTAATCCCTCTTGAAGGCGTAAGACTTGACATAGTAGGACACGTATAATATGATCACTTTTGGTGTTCGGACTGATGGATGGGACACACCTGCACACACACCCGCACCCCACCCCACTGTTTGGGGGATAACTTCAGTTTTGATATCTTTTTAGTATTTGTGCTTGTGGTAGTAAAGTATCGTGTCGAAGTCTTCAGCGGTGTCGTGGAGACTGTGCGCAGAGAAGCGTAGCGCAATCTATGGTTCGGGGGTGCGGTCCATTTGGTCCTGTGTTCAGCTGTTTGTTTGACGGTGATCTGCGTATCATGAATTTGAAAGATATTTTCCAAAACCACCCAAAGTGCCTCGGCACCAATGCAGGGTCTCATCTGGGGAGTGACATTATAGCTTTTCCGCCGTCCGCCGTGATAGCTCCCTGTAAAAATAATATCATCAGGATGATCCAAGCTATGACTAGGCATGCCCATTATCAGTTTTCAGCGGATTTCTATATTTTGTTCTCCTGGGAATCCGGGATTTTGTGGTATTTTGTTTCCAATGGTTCCGATCATTCGAAATCCGAAAAACCGTATGATGGCAACATTCGGTAAAAGCCAATTTGGGAACAATAGCGTTGTCAGTTTGATCAAATGAAATGAAGCAGAAGTGCAGAGCCAGAAACTCTTTGAAAGCAGAACATTCTGTCAGAAAAAACCCACCCCACCCCACCCCCCCCCCCACCCCCCGCCCCCCCTTTCCCTTAACCCTGCGCCCGCTCCCTCCCTTCTATTCCCGCCCACCTCCTATCTCATCTCTTTCAACCTCTTTTCCTTGCTCTTTAACTGTGTTGGGTAGTTTTTTTTTAACCGTTTTTTTTTTCGGGGTGGGGAGAAGGAAGGAGTGTAGGTGGGCATATTTTGGAAACGTTTGTTTCTGGTGTAATTCCTTTCTCCAGCCGTCATTCCACTTCCCGACTTCCCGACTCTACGCTTTCCCCCCTCCCCTCCCCCTTCCCCTCCCCCCCCCCCCCCCCCCCCCCTTTTTTTTTTTTTTTTTTTTCTTTAAGCCAGTTGCCATGCCTGATGTCGTGTATTCTGTGCAGCCGAATGTAGGACAGAAGTTTGGAAGGGGAGACAGACAGACAGATTGAGAGAGACACAGAGACAGAGAGAGTGCGGCGCGCCGCGCGTGTATGTATGTATGTATATGTATGTATGTATGTATGTGTGTGTGTGTGTGTGTGTGTGTGTGTGTGTGTGTGTGTGTGTGTGTGTGTTGGGAAGAGCAGCAGCTTAAAATAGATGCTGCTAAAGAGGCATGGAGAGGTAACAAATCAAACAAATGAAACGGCAAGCAGGCAGACACACACACGCACGCACGCACTCGCACGCACGCACGCACGCACGCACGCACGCACGCACGCACGCACGCACGCACGCACACACACACACACACCACACACACACATGCAAGCATCTCACAAGTCTGCAGATTTCCTTTTAGTGTCCAGCGCCATTATCATTATTATTGCTTCTAAAACCATGCTATTGTAACTATCCTCATTCATTCCTCTTCTTCTTCCGTTAGTGTTCATAACATTATTACTACGATTACTATTATCATTATTTTTGTATCATTATTACATGATTATATTACCAGTCGTCGTAGTAGTTTCTTTATCGCCATCATCATCATCAAAATCTTTATCATCACCATCATCATCATCATCATTACATCATTATCATTGTTGTTGTTGTTGTTGCTATGATGATGATGATGATGATGATGATGATGATGATCACCACTATAACCTAACCCGTGCTGTCTCCACTTCAGCCTCTGTTCCACTCCGTAGCCATCTTGCACCCCGTTCCAAGAGAGAAGTAACTGTCCGTCCTTTCTTTTCTGGAATGCTGTTTGCCTTGCCTGAACAAGACCAAACAGGTCGAAACGCGTTGTGTGTTTTTTTTTTTTTTTCGTTTGTTTGTTGTTTTTTCAGGGGTTTCGGGTTTTTTGTTTTGTTTTTTTTTTTTCTCTCTTTTTTGTATATATATTTGTTTGTTTTTTTGGGTCGTAGTAATTCTGTCTTTGCTCTGGTTGAATTTCCGTGTGGTCATCCCACTTTGAAACCATCAAGAAATTAGGTTTGCTCTCGACAGAATCATCAGCCACCGAGCCTGTCAGCCCCGAAAAGGTGTGATGACAGGGGGTGCTGAGATGTGACTGTGGATGTACAGAGATGTGACTGTGTACAGAGATGTGACTGTGGGTGTACAGAAATGTGACTGTGGATGTACAGAAATGTGACTGTGGATGTACAGAAATGTGACTGTGGATGTACAGAAATGTGACTGTGGATGTACAGAAATGTGACTGTGTACAGAGATGTGACTGTGGATGTACAGAAATGTGACTGTGGATGTACAGAAATGTGACTGTGGATGTACAGAAATGTGACTGTGGATGTACTGAGATGTGACTGTGGATGGACAGAGATGTGACTGTGGATGGACAGAGATGTGACTGTGTGACTGGACAGAGATGTGACTGTGGATGGACAGAGATGTGACTGTGGATGGACAGAGATGTGAGATGTACTGTGGATGGACAGAGATGGACTGTGGGTGTACAGAGATGTGGCTGGATGGACAGAGAATGTGACTGTGGATGACAGAGATGTGGACTGTGGAGACAGAGATGTGACTGTGGATGGACAGAGATGTGAATATGAACAGAGATGTGACTGTGGATGAACAGAGATGTGAATATGAACAGAGATGTGACTGTGGAACAGAGATGTGACTGTATGACAGAGATGTGAATATGAACAGAGATGTGACTATGAACAGAGATGTGACTATGAACAGAGATGTGAAGAGATGTGAATGAGATGTGACTATGAACAGAGATGTGAACAGAGATGTGTGACAGCGAGAGATGTGACTGTGGATGAACAGAGATGTGACTGTGTGGATGTACGGAGATGTGACTGTGGATGGACAGAGATGTGACTGTGGATGGACAGAGATGCTGCTGGGGACTTATGTCAGAAAAACGCGAAATCCGTTAGCGGAAGCGTGCGCCAGACCTTTAACCTGGCTTCCGAGTCCCATGCCCTCGGGTTCCTTAAACATTTGCCGTGTTTGTGGTTGTTCGCTTCATGGTTTACACGACCGGATGATGTTCCCGCCCCGGCCTACACTTCTGACATTATCTGGTCGTTTGTTGACAGCGATGACTTTCGATGATAACAGAACGCAGGCAGTACATGTTCGAAAGCATGTGACAACAGACCTAAAGCTGTTCGTACACTCTGAAAGCTTGCTATACACTACGTGATGCATTTGACTGTCACTGTGTGTACAGTCTGGTGAAAATTGAAGAGACCACACTGGATGTTTTGCTTCCCCAGTTTCCTACAGTGTTCGAGTTGACTCTCGTTTTCCATTGACACAATCTTTGTGAGGCAGCGTGGTAGATCGGTCCATGTTACATGGATAGAATCGGTATGCAGCTGTCAATTTTGCAGAGATAGTGCATTTGAACTGATATTGTACAGATCAAAAATGGGTATTGATGTGTGTTGCAATTTCTTTTTACCATTTTAAGGAAACGCATGATCGATTTGATCCACATACGTCATGTTGAATTGAATCTCCGTTGCGTCACAGAAATGATGTCTAGATTTTTTTTTTTCATCGGCCATGACCTTTGTTGACACTGTCGACCTTGAAGTGTGAACTGGTTTATTTGCCGTCAATTTGTAAATTTATTTCAATGGCAGTCATGTATATTTAAATGTT
>JADBJO010002557.1:195000-202500 GCA_016801955.1 Conus betulinus
GTGTCCCTCAGGCTGTGACACCACCAGTCCTCAGACCTCCTGTTGCACGTGCCCAGACCTCATCATCACACCTTCATCCCCCTCTCGGCCCGCCCTGTCCGCTGCCGCCCCTCACCTCACAGCCCTCCCCTCGCAGTCATCACAGGCAGGAAGGAAACAAAGCACGTGAACAACAAGGGCCTGTCAGTGTGTGGACTTGAGGAGTGGGGGGAAAGGGATCGGCTGAAGCGAGATCCAAGATGTTTTTGAATCGGTCAGAACTCGCAACGGAGTGAGAATGAGACTGATTTTTTTTTTTTTTTAACGTATGTTTTGAAAAAGAAGAAGGTGGGAAGGCGGGGGTAGAGGGGGAGAGGGGGCGTGGGGTAGAGGCGTGGAGAATCGTTGAAGCCTGTCCAAACAAGATCTAGGAGAAGCCTTGATCAATAACATTCCAGAGTGGCTCAGATCAACGCAGCATGTCTTTATATTTCCCCCAGAGCAGTGGTGGATTGGAACTCAGTCTCAAGATGTCAGGAGGTGGTGCAGACCCCTTCAGCTGCTGCTGTCTTCATGGCCAGGGTTTCCAACCACTTAATAACCAAAGCCCCAACAGTTTCACTTTTCCTCCAGCGTTCTTCGCCATCTAACCGTAATTATGATAGTCTGTTTTTGTTTTTTGTGTTTTCGTATGTGTGGCTTCTACCGGAAGAGAAGGGAAACTCTCAGCGACAAATCGAAGCACCCAAGAATGCTGCCAACTGCGAGAAAAAACTGACAGTATTCAGCGAGTCACGACGCCCACCCCACTCCTCCCACACACGCATACACAGATAGATAGATAGATAGACAGACAGACAGACAGACAGACAGATAGATATATAGATGTGTGTGTGTGAGTGAGTGTGTGTGTGTGTGTGTGTGTGTGTGTGTGTGTGTGTGTGTGTGTGTAACATATAGTTCTAACAAAAAGACTGTGAAATTTTAAACACGGACAAGCTCGTTCTGTTTGCAAGCCTCCTAAGATTCGATGCCGACAAAATAATTGTGGCCTGTGTGATTAGGTGATAATCGGTTCCATTTCGTATCGCTCTTCTTCCTTAATTTTGTGTCCCACTCTGATGTTGATTGGGACTTTGCACGGAACTGACTCTCTCTCTACAGTGAACTGATCATGTTTCAACTCTGTTTGGATCACCAAATTAAAGGAATAGACTTAAAAGCAAACAAAGAAACAAAAATGAACGAAAAGTAGAGAACAAAACATTTAGAACTCATCTAGGTAGGTGTGTTTGACTTCTTCGATGAATTAATGAAATAGTTCTCTCTTTTACGACGTTAAGAGAGATTACGTTGTCCCTTTTGATGCTCCAGTTTCCCACGAGTTTGCCGACCCTGGAAAGTTTGTGGCTGTATGGAATTTCTTTTACTTTTGAGGAACGGAAGGGTGCAGGGTGAGGGGGGATATGTGTGTGTGTGTGTGTGTGTGTGTGTGTGTGTGTGTGTGTGTGTGTGTGTGTGCGTGCGTGCGTGCGTGCGTGCGTGCGTGCGTGCGTGCGTGTGTCCGTGCATGAGTGCATTTCCTGTTTGTAATTCTGAGGATGGCTGAGGGGAAAGGGAGGAACTATCGGATCTGCAGGAACCCCCCTCGCTGGAGTCAGTATGCTAAAGATTAAAACCAGGCAGGAAACGGTTATTTGGTGAAATGCTGCACTCTCTGACGACTCCTACACTTGTGACGCTGATGATTCATCCCTCCAGTACCAGGACGGTTTGGCTGATGCCCTCGGAGAGCAATTAACTTGGGGAAGTAAAGAAAAACAACAAACACACACACACAGAAAAAAAAAACACATTTCCGTCCTGAGAACAGAACCAGAACAATCTCATCATCAGTTTTTGCGGGCCAACATGTGCTTCTCTCTCTATGTGTAAATCTCTGAGGATGTGGCGCTTGCCTAAACACCCACTCGATTCATTTCTTTGCCCCAAGAGCCCTCCCCGACATGAACTAAGTTCTTTGGCCCATGAGCCCTTCCCAGTGTAGGGTTGATTTTTTATGCCCCTTGAGTCCTCTTCATCAGAATCACTTCTTTCGCCCCTACAGCGGTCCTATTATAGTCACTTTCTTTTGCCCGTACAGTCGTCCTATTATCGTCACTTCTTTTGCCCCTACAGCCGTCCTGTTATAGTCATTTCATTTGCCCCTAGATCCCTTCTCCTCATAGTCATTTCTTTTGCCTCTAGATCCCTCATCATCATAGTCATTTCTTTAGCCCCTAGATCCCTCATCATCATAGTCATTTCTTTTGCCCCTAGAACCTTCCTCATCATAGAGTCGTTTTCTTTTGCCCCTAGAGCCCTCCTTATCATAGAGTCATTTCTTTTGCCCCTAGAACCTTCCTCATCATATAATCGTTTTCTTTTGCCCCTAGAGCCCTCCGTATCATAGAGTCATTTCTTTTGCCTCTAGAGCCCTCCTTATCATAGAGTCATTTATTTTTCCCCTAGAGCCCTCCTTATCATAGAGTCATTTATTTTGCCCCTAATGCCCTCCTCATCATAGAGTCATTTCTTTTGCCCCTAGAGCCCTCCTCATCATAGAGTCATTTCTTTTGTCTCTAGAGCCCTCCTCATCATAGTCTTCTTTTTGCCCCGAGAGCCCTCCTCATCATCATAGTCTTCTTTTGCCCCTAGTGCCCTCATCATCATGCAGTCTTCTTTTGCCCCTAGTGCCCTCATAGAGTCTTCTTTTGCCCCTACCGCCCTCCTCATCATAAAGCCTTCTCTTGCCCTCTCCAGCATGGAGTCACTTCGTTTTGCCCCTAATGCCCTCCCCAATGTTGAGTCACTTCTGTTTGTTTCCTCCAGAGGCTTCCCCAACATTGACACACTGCATTTTGCCCCTAGTGTTCACTCCCACCTTGAGCCACTCCTTTGGTGTGGCTGTATACAGCTTTGCAATAATTTGACAAAATTCCTGCCCTGCCCGTGTCTCGTTTCGTGGGATCCTATGGACCGAACAGGCAGACAGACAGCCAAACAGGCAGACAGACAGCCAAACAGGCAGACAGACAGCCAAACAGGCAGACAAACAAACAGATAGATGGAAGAACAAGGTTATGCCCTGCTCCACGTCTACCAGCGTGATAGTGGACTGGGGGTGGGGAGTGGGTGGGGGGTGGGTGGGATGGGGGCTGTGGTGAGGCCGCTTGATCCAAATCGGATGAAGGGAGAAATGAATCAGAAGAGCAGGCGGCGGTGGGGGAACAGAGGCGCCTTTAAAGAGCAGCACGTAACCCTTCTTCCAATAAATCAGTTAGCAGGCAGGGGCGGCTCTCTCTCTCTCTCTCTCTCCCCTCTCTCTCTCTCTCTCTCTCTCTCTCTCTCTCTCTCTCTCTCTCACACACACACACACACACACACACACACACACACACACACACACACGCACGCACGCACGCACGCACGCACGCACGCACGCACGCACGCGCGCGCGCACGCACACACACACACACACACACACACACACACACACACACACACACACACACTCGCACACACACGCGCGCGCTCGCGCGAGCACACATACACGCACGTACTCACGCAGGAATGCACACACATTCTCTCTCTCTCTCTCTCTCTCTCTCTCTCTCTCTCTCTCTCTCTCTCTCTCTCTCTCTCTCTCTCTCTCTCTCTCTCTCACACACACACACACACACACACACTCACATACACACACACACACACGCACGCACGCACGCGCGCGCGCGCGCGCACGCACGCACGCACGCACACACACACACACACACACACACACACACACACACACTTGCGTACCCGCTACAGCTCGTGTAAATAAACGCTAAATCATCATAATCTATCCAATTCTTGCTCACCCCGCCCCCACCGCCCTCTCTCCGCCAATTGTTATATAATGTAGTGTGAGCGCGTCAGTGCTTACGTGTCAGTGTGTGCATGTGCCCAGTCCAGCGCACCCAGCAGGCTAATTCCAGTTTGAAAATTAGGCCGAATTATTCATAGCGGCACTCAAATATGGATATATATATCAGCTTCGCCATTACTCCGAAAACGCGCGATCCCCGGTACCCACAATTCACTCTTTGATCCACCATCTCCACCTCCCCGCGTTTCCCACACCCATATCTCTGCCCCTACTCCCCCCTTCCCGCTACCTCCCTCGTTCTTCTTCCTCCGCAGGGCATCGTGACCAGAGGGATGGGGGAAGAGGGGCAGGGTGGGGGGAACAGGCGTTGCTGCGCGATGGAAGTAATTTCCCCTCTCTCAGTTTGGCGCTGGAGTAGAGGGGCAAATGGCGGATGGAGCCTTCTTGTCAGGATATTTTTGAGCCAAGTTTTTTTTTACCTTTTTTAAAAATATATTATGGGCTTATTATTGGTTTTGTTGTTGCTGCTATATTTTCGTTTTCACACAGAGACAAAACACGCATGTTCGCGTCTGCGCACACACAAATGTAGACACACATAGACGCGCGTGAATACATACACTCTCCCTCTCTCTCTTCTCTCTCTCTCTCTCTCTCTCTCTCTCTCTCTCTCTCTCTCTCTCTCTCTCTCTCTCTCTCTCTCCTCTCTCTCTGTCTCTCGGCCCCCCCTCTCTCTCTCTCTCTCTCTCTCTCTCTCTCTCTCTCTCCCCCCCCCCCCCCCCCCCCCCCCTCGTTTCGCTCGCTCGCTTCTCCCTCTCTCTCTTAATATTATTTATGCATTATAGTTCTCTAATTAACGTCCTTAGCAGTATGCTAATATCTTAGAAAAGGAACGTAATGATCTCTCTCTCTCCTCTCTCTCTCTCTCTCTCTCTCTCTCTCTTCCCCCCCCCCCCCCCCCCCCCCCCCCTTCATTTTAGTTTTTTTTCGTATCGTAAAAAGTTGTAGTCACTTTTTGCATGCTTCTTTGGTTGCCTTATCGTATTTTGCATTGTTGACTCCACTCAGGGCGAGGACTGGATGTAAAAAAGCACATCAGTGCTTATCTATTATCCTCGTAAATAAAGAATTTGTCTTGTCTTGTCTTGTCTCTCCTCCCTCTCTTCTCTCCCCTCCCTCTCTCTCTCTCTCTCTCTCTCTCTCTCTCTCTCTCTCTCTCTCTCTCTCTCTCTTTCTGTCTCGCGCGCACACTCTCACACAGACACACGCACAGACAGACGACAGACACACACACACACACACACACACACCACACACACACACACACACACACACACACACACACACACACAAACCATTAGCGCATGCGCGTGATCGCTGAATTTAAAGAAGAAATACTAATTAAAAGGAAATAAAATACAGATCAGGAATAGACACTCTTCTCCTTTCCATTCTTTTATCGCACACTAGTATCTTACCTCCTTGCCAACCCCCCCCCCCCCCTCGCTTTCCAACTCACTCATCTCTCTCCTCTCTCTCTCTCTCTCTCTCTCTCTCTCTCTCTCTCTCTCTCTCTCTCCCTCTCTCTCTCTCTCTCTCTCTCTCTCTCTCCCTCTCTCTCTCTCTCTCTCTCTCTCTCTCTCTCTCTTTCCTTGAGTGCTTTCCTTCCTTTCATCTTCCGTTTCCAAGGAGAACACTTCAACATATCAAAGCATTTAACATATGCGAAAAAGGAAAAGACGTAGATAACGGAATATTTACACACGCGCACGCTCACGCATACTCTCACACACATGCACGCACGCGCGCACGCACACACACACACACACACACACACACACACACACACACACACACACACACACACACACACACACACACACACGCACGCGCGCATAAACACACAGACACGCGTGCGCGCACGGACATGCTCTCTCTCTCTCTCTCTCTCTCTCTCTCTCTCTCTCTCTCTCTCTGAGCCTATATACACCAGTATGCTTAAACATCAACTGTATATGGTTATATATGTATACACGGGAGAGTAGCGATCATTTGGATATGGAACAGGCTGACATGTTACTCGTAAATGTTGAACAGTTCATGGGTGTGTGTGTGTGGGGAAAGTTGGGGAGAGGGAGGGGAATGAAAAGCCTTGCTGTACGTGCAAATTATATGTCGAACAATACGGATATGATCATCAGAATAAAATTTTAAACGTTTTGCAAAATTGAAAACATTTTTAAATACTGGTGGATGAGGGGGAGTGGTAAGGGTGGGGCTTCAAAAATATCTCCCGAGCGGATGAGATTTTAATGAGCTAAGCAGCCAACAGTGCCAGGCTCCATCCAGTCTCATAACTGGGATTGAACACACCCGACATTGTCAGCAGAAGATTAAAAGACTTGATCCTATCATGAAGAGGCTGAAAGGGAGCTCTTGTACCTGTGCAGTCAAATAAAAAATTAGGAATATCAAGAATCTGACAACTGCGCACCCAGGTGCCGGTTTTATGTATCTGCCTAGTCACCAATTAACCCACAATCCGTTGTTAGCGTGCCGTTTTGGAAAAAAAACCTTGGGGATTACATTTTCTTGTTGGATTCGTCGTATCCCATCTGTGCTTCTGAGTTGAACCTTCAAGGTATTGTTTCACATCTCATATTCCAGACTGAACTTGTGAGGATATGAATAGCTTCAAATGAAGAAAGAGGGACATCACAGATCAGAACATAAGATATATTTCTTGGAGCTGCTTTTGTATGAAAATCACCTAAGTCATTGCCACGTAAACTGGAGTGCCTAAGAACCCCTAAGAAAGTTATATTGGTACCCCAGTTAACTTGTGGATGAACTGGATCACACTTCCCATGTCTGAACGACTAGACTTCCATTGACTGCGTACAGCCGTAAGCTCTGATGTTGATTCCAATAATAGGGGGGGGGGGGGGGGGGGGGGGTTAATGTAATACGGATTTGTAAAGAATAAAATCTCTTGCTTTCAAACTGGCAAGTAATTCCGCTGTAAAATGGAATTTCTTTTCCATTGTCATTTTTACCGAGATCTTCTGAGAGTAACCGGTTTCAGCCTTCTCTGCCTATCATGACGGATGTGAATAATTTGGGAGAGTGGCGATGTCTTCAAGAGACAAGGTACAGTTCCCAACCAATCGGGAAACACTATCAGCCAAGGAATGCGCACCGCATTTCTACTCTTTGGAAACTTAGATACTCCCGTTCGATTCAGTCATCTTACAATTTGGGATGGTACGAACTGTGAAATGACAGGTGCAAATGAACTTGTGTTCTGTTCACCTCAACAGACCAGCCTCCTTGTACGTCACATCAATTGAAGCCCAGCGGGAAACTCCTAATGCAATTTTACAGGCTTGACTAGTCCTAAAGCAACATGGAGGAGAGTAGAACCCCAGTTAATCAGAGGTATGCCTCTCTCTCTCTCTCTCTCTCTCTCTCTCTCTCTCTCTCTCTCTTCTCACGCACACACACACACACACGCGCACACACACACACGCGCACACACACACACACACACACACACACACACACACACACACACACTCGCACACACACACACTCACACACACATACACACACAC
>JADBJO010002557.1:205000-220000 GCA_016801955.1 Conus betulinus
ATCTTCTCTTATTCAGTGCAAACTGGCTGTGGATGAAAACGAGGAAAAAGGAGGGGATCACGGGAGTTGAAATAGTAATGATGACCGTGATGATAATGGTAATAATGACAATAATAGTGATAATGTAGCGATTATGAAAACGTATATAAGAAGAGGAGGGATACTGTAAAGGTGGTTTTCCTTTTTTTTTTCTTTTTTTTACCCTCCTCTTTTGAGAAAAATAGGGGGGTTGGGGTTGGATGGGGGTGAAACAGTAGGGTTTGATAACAACAAAATGTAGCAATGTGCATCTTTTCTTGCTGTCCTTAGGCAAAGATTTATGGATCAGTATAGGCAAACTTGGTCATCAGACATTCATTCTAATGAGTGTTATGAATATTATTGTGGTTTTTAAAATATGTTTCAATGTGGGAATACATTAGCTATACTCAAAGATGTTTTGGTGATTGTTACATTCAGTTTAGACTGTGGATTTTTTCAATTCTTAGTCACAAAAACTTTGCTATAGAAAGAATATCAATCCAGTACCATTACTCTGTCCTTTGTGCAAAAGTGAAATAAAATGGAAAGTTGTCTTTATTTAGATGTGAAAGCTACTGTAACCTAAGAAAAGATATGACATCATTATTTTTTTTTAAACATTCATGAGGCAGAAAGACGAGATATGGCCGCAGATGATGAAAATACAGTGTTATCACGTTTTCTGTACAATGCATTTAAAACCAAGCAGGGAAAATAGCTTTAACACCTTGATTTTGCTTAATGGGGTGGTGGGCTTTAAATGAACATTTTTCTTGTTTACTCAGTAAATTCAACTAAGTTCTCTGTGTCATTCTCTCTCTCTCTCTCTCTCTCTCTCTCTCTCTCTCTCTCTCTCTCTGTCTGTCTGTCTGTCTGTTTGTCTATCTATCTGTCTATCTATCTATCTATTTATATATTATCTATCTGTCTGTCTGTCTCTCTGTCTAGTGGCAGCTTCCTTTGTCTGGCTTCTGACAAGATGCGCTTTTCTGAAGCAAGTGAAATTTTTCATGTTGTTTCAAACAAAAGTCTGTGAGTATGCCTGTTGAGGGTCTCCCTCCAGTTTAAGAAAGTATGCTAAATCAGCATTGCAGCACATGATGCTGTCTTCATTTAAGATTGAAGGCAAAGGAAACCACACTGTCGTCGTCCTCAGGTTGACTATGATTACCGACCCTTCCCCTGTAAAATCACTTCCTCAACGTCCTTATTCTGTGTTTCACTGGAAAGTGCCCATTTCAGGTGAACAGGGATAAGCAAAGGGCTGAGAGAAACACAGGAGAAGCCAAAGACAGGCAAGTCCATGTTGTTTATCTCTGTCTGATTTATTTTTGCAACTCCTCCCAGTTTGTTCTATGGAACCAATACTGAGAGTGAGAACATTGTGAATATTGTTAAACATGGAGTAGACAATAAGTATCATTTGCCTTCCTCTGTTCCCCAGTCCTTGTGTGACTCTCAAAACAATGAACAGTTAATCGATATGAACTGTGTGGCCCTGATACGCTATAGTGATAGTGCTCAATGACCTTGGGGGGGGGGGGGGGGGACTGCATAGCAGAGAAGATTTTCATGTGGTGTTTCTACAAAAAAATTGCAAACACTGTGAACATCTAAGTAATGCACGGGAGACTGATTCAAAATCAAAGCAGTTGCGTGAAACAGAGCACGAAACCAGTGTGAGTGTTAAAACATCAAACACATGTAATACAGACAGCGCCCACCTCACTGCAGAAGTTAAAAACGTGCAAGGGCACACAGAATCTTATGAATGAAACAATATGTACACACAAATGATAATGGCAAATATTGAGGAAAGAGGTCAGAGCTTGGACAGTCTCCTCCATGTCTGTGGTGTGAAGCTAGACAATCTAAGGAGCATAGATGTTAACAAAGGAAATTCCTCAGCAGGACACTTCCAGACTGTTGTGATGGACAGTCCCAGTATCATCTACAAATATTTTTAATACCGCGATGTCTCGATGAACTTTTGCAAAAGCCAGTTGTACTGCAGTTTTTTTGTTTGTTTTTGTTTGTTTGTTTGTTTTTTGTTGTTTTTTTTTTGGGGGGGGGGGGGGGTTACACAAAGGTTATGTGTATGCTCCTCCCTCCCCCTGCCTTTGCTTCCTGGCCAGTCCCCCAGCCCTATTCCCCATCCTGTTCCTCAGTTGTCCCCTTGTGTGAATGGGCCTTGCCATCATAAACCATTAAACTATTTTGTGTCTCTCTCTCTATACACCTGTCTATCTGTGTCTGTCTATCTGCTTATCTATCTATCTATCACACAATTTCTCTCTGTCTGTCTGTCTGTCTGTCTCTGTCTCTCTCTCTCTCTCTCTCTCTGTCTGTCTCTCTCTCTCTCTCTCTCTCTCTCTCTCTCACACACACACACACACACCACCACCACCACCCACCACCTCACACACACACACACACACACACACACACACACACACACACACACACACATGCGCGCGCACGCATGCACGCACAGAGGGTATAACAGACACAGGAGGGGGTTAAAACAGACCAACAGATAAGGCAGCGTGTTATGATATCGCCCAGTCAGTTCGGGGAGTAACTTCAAACAGTCGCCTCAGAAACATTTTCCTTTGTGTACATGCAATCCCCCCAAACTGATCCAAACCCTTCCAGCTTCACAGACACCCCGCTTTGATCTGGCTGATCGTTGGACCGACAAGGCCGCACCCCCCACCACCCTCCCCGGTCAGCTTTCTGACACGTCAGATGTCATCACCTCGCACCTGTGTGGAAACGTTCCCCCTTGAGTCAGGAGAGAGGAAGCAGAGAAGTGGAGGATGAATGGGAGAGAGGGGCGGTGAGAGAGGGAGAATCATTCTTTTTCAGCCCCCGTCCTGCATCCGTTTGAACTGGGAGACTGCGCAGTTTTGCAACTTTTTTTTTTTTTTTCTGAGTGACACAACCGGGTGGATTTTTGGTGAAGCTGAGACGTCAGATGTCTGAAAGGAAGTGCGGGCAATAAAATGCTGTCTCTTTGACTCTATTCAGTTGAGCTGGCTTTGAAAGAAAAAAAAAAAAAAGAAAACGGAGTAGGTTCAGTTCACTCGTCATCATCACACCTTTCGAATGAATAATTTCATACTGCACCCAGATCGAACAGATAGACTAAGTGGCTGTTTGTTCGACCTTTGATTTCATTCTTTTGACTGTCATTTGACCCGTCCGAGAAAGACCAAAAGGTCAAAACACGTTTTATCTGTTTTGTATTTTTGTACCTTCGTTTGGGTGCCCAGCAGCTCCATTTTTTGCGCCTATGCTTCATAAACAGATAGAAAAGAAACAGAAGGGAAAAGGAGAAACCAGTGACTCAAAAAGGAGAAATGGGACGAGAAGTTGTGGAGGGAAAAGGACTACAATGAGCTTCAGCAACCATGTTGTTTTGTTCCTGTGTAAATTAATGTGTCAGCCTTTTCAACCAGCATATAATGACCTGTGTGAATAAGATTTAGGGGAGGGGAAGGACAGTAAAGCGCTAATGGACCAGGTTTGGTCTTTATGTTGTTTAAAATATCAGTGACACATCACAAAGAGAGAGAGGCTGGAAGTGGAGGGTGTCTAGTGATAGGTAGACAGTACAGCAATTGGTGGGGGAAATAGTATAAGGTAGACAGTGTAGTTAGGAAAAGTTGTAAAATGTAGATAATGTAACAACAGGAAGGCAAGAAAAGGAGTGAAATTTGTCAGTGGAAAACGAAGCAGTTGAAGGCAGATAATGTAGCATTATGAAAGAAAAGCAGCAAACAGTAGAGAATGTAGCAATATGAAGGAAAAGTATTACAGGTGGATAATGTATCAGTAGGAAAGAAAAGTATTACTAGGTAGATAATGCAGCAATTAGTAAGGAAAAGTATTACAGCGTAGATAGTGTAGCAATAGCAACGAAAAGTCTTAGTGGATAGATAATGTAGCAACAGAAAGGCAAAGTACTTCAGGGCAGAGAAGGTAGCAATAGGATGGAAAAGTACTAAATGCTAGGTAATATAGCTAAAGCAGTTCGATATTTAATGTAGCAATAAATGGGGAAGGTGGGGGGAAAAGTAAATAATACAGTAATAGAAGCAATACAATGTAGAAAGTATTAAAAGTACCGATGTACCCTTGTACCGTTTTTTCATGGTGCTCTTCTATGGGGGAACACAGGCCTCTTCAGTTTAGTTTTCAGCTTCGTAAAAACGATAATGTTCTTCATAAAAAACAGAGTCGTTGGTGTTTTCATGCAAAATTGTTGATTTTGTTGCCTTGTAGTTGTTTTTATTGCCTTTTGGTCCAATATTTCAGAACATGATTAATCAAATTGGAATGAGTGATCACGAAAACAGTAATTATGACTTATGCACACTGAAAAATCGTACTGAGCGCAAGGATAGCGTACAGCTGATAATCAGGAACAGTTGTTATACCTCATGCATTCAGGGCACAGTTTATTGTGATCATCACATCACTCATTGATGCTTTCTCTTTTCTCACAAACCGATGTTTTAAAGGTGACGAAAGCAGGTAAAACAACATTTTCATGCGATAATCATAGCATTACTGTAATTATTACTGCTTCAATGGTACAAATGGCTTTTTCACCTACAGAACATTTCTTTTTACTCTTTTGAAGTAAATATCACACCATACTGTTGGCAAGCTCAAGTGTGTTGATTACTTCATGGTTCAGTGACTTTTAAGACTACAGTGCAGCGCTGGGAACGAGAGCAGGACGTGGAAGGGGAGGTAGATTCACCCGCTTCTCATCTTGCTTCAGTTGTTCCAGAGCTGCCCTCTGCTGCACGTTTGAATGTCCCTGTCCTCTTCATGCTTCAGCGGCTGCCAGCCTGGCTAACTCAATGGTGGAGTGTCGAGTTCATTGTCATAGGCTGCGACCTGGAATCCGGCTGGCGCCCGCCATGTTATGAACATGGCGGTTTTTGCTGCCCGCTTTCATGTGCTGTCGTTCTGGTGGTGTGAGTGTAGGGTGGCATAGGTTCCAGATCCCAGTGCTGCTGGGGTGCCTAGGTCTGTCTGCTGTAACACGCCAGGCGCGTGTTGAGGCTCAAATCCGAGTATCAGCCCCGGTACTTAAATCGTTGTGATATTGTCGAGTTGACAACGCAATCCATGGCAGTGCATAATGCACACAGCGTCGGGGATCAATCGGGGAAGCCAGCCTGAAAAATGGCACAGAACTAGCGTGAACAATCAGAGGACGTGTCAGAGTGCGTCCCGCCAGAGCCAACTCGCTGTGTGTGTGTGTGTGTGTGTGTGTGTGTGTGTGTGTGTGGTGTGTGTGTGTGTGTGTGCCTTTATTCTTAGTGTACTGGAAGAAAAAATAAGTGCTGTCCGTAATAAGCAAACAGTCCTTTTTCACTTCTGGCTCATAAATACAATGCTTACTCTGTTGGCCTCGAAGAAGTACCTAAATAAACAGAAACCGAGACCTGTTTCTGTCTGTCTGTCTGTCTGTCTCTCTCTCTCTCTCTCTCTCTCTCTCTCTCTCTCTCTCTCTCTCTCTCTCTCTCTCTCTCTCTCTCGCTCTCGCTCTGTCTCGTGGTTTCAGTTGCTTCTCATCCAAAGAGCAGTTTTTATGTAGTTTTATCGGTCCTGTACATGCGTTCTTCATTGACCCAAAAAAACAAACAAGTGTAATCGACTCTTTTTTCTGCTTTTTTGCTTGTTTGTTTGTCTTTGTATTTTTCCCCATTGTTCTTTAGTTAGTGTACAGAACTAACATTACTTGTTTTGTTTAGTTTGTTTGTTTGTTTTTTGGGGGTTGGGGGTGATTAGTTCCGAGTGCTTACAAATGTGTTTTCGTTGTTGTCATTGTTTGACATGTTTCCTAGCAAATGTTCCTGTTTACCTTCGTCAGGGGGGTAGGGATGGTGTCGAAGTGTCTCTACGTGTGTTAATGGTGAGTGTTTTCGGGCTTCTTTTAAAATTTCTTAATTGCATTTGGGTTAGTTGTGGGAACGTTCGTGAATCACCTGGTTTATGGTCCCTCTGGTCTTGACGCGCTTTAGGCTGCATAACGAAAAGCACAGCTATAATGAAATGAGCAGATGCTTGGAGGACGGAACGTGTGTGTGTGTGTGTGTGTGTGTGTGTGTGTGTGTGTGTGTGTGCTCGCGCGCGCGCCTGCGTGCTTGTGGGGGTGTAAGCGTGACGTCTCCCCCCCCCCTCTCTCTCTCTCTCTCTCTCTGTCTCGTTCGTTCACTCGCTCTGTGTGTGTGTGTGTGTGCGCGCGCGCGCGCGCGTGCGTGTGTGCGTGTGAGAGAGAGAGAGAGAGAGTGTGTGTGTGTGTGTGTGTGTGTGTGTGTGTGTGTGTAAGTGAGTACCGCGCGCGCTACGTTAACAAGGAACAAAGATAACTTTTTTTTTTCTTCCTCTGTGAAATAGTTTCAAACACATAACCTCAAACAGTGCTGCTTAGGGGCTCACAGCCTCGCATGCGTGCAGACACATGCATGCAAAATAAACACGGAAACTTCACCAGCTGAAAAAAAAATACAGAAAAGGAAATTCCAGACTTGCCCACGCACAGGAACGACCATGGGAGAAAGACAGCAACGTAAATTAACTCTCTTTTTTTTTTCAAGACTGGCTGAACTTTTTTCCCCTTGTTTTTCTTTTTTTTTTCCTCTTCAGTACTGTCCCAAATGCGAACGGAAATACAGGTAACTTAAGCGTGTTCGGTTTGAAAGGAAATTTTTAATGGATTTTAGTTTTTCTCCATTTTTTTTTTTTTTTTTTTGGTAAGTGTGCGTGTGTGTGTGTGTGCGCGTGGGTGTGTGCGTGTGCGCGCGCGCGCGCGCGCACGCGCATGATGTATGTGTGCGTGCCTGCATGTGTTTTATCTGTGTGTGTGTGTCTGGGGGGGGAGTGCACACGAGTCCTCAAACTTTTGTAACAAACAAAAATATTTGTTATACCAATGATAATGAATACAATAATTGATATTTGTGCAGCTTAATCTATAAATAGCACGTACAAAGTTTTCAGCACACACACACACACACACACACACACACACACACACACACGCGCACTCACTCTCTCGCGCGCTCTCTCTCTCTCTCTCTCTCTCTCTCTCTCTCTCTCTCTCTCACACACACACACACACACACACACACACACACACACACACACACACACACACACGTGCACACACACGCACACACACATGCAGCGCGCGCACACACACACACACACACACACACACACACACACACACACGCACGAGCGCGCACGTACACGCACACTCGCTCTCGCTCTCTCTCTCTCTCTCACACACACACACACACACACACACACACACACACACACACACACACACATGCACACAGGCGCGCGCGCGCGCGTTCTCACCGCCCCAACCTGTATAGTGTGGAGTCCTGTCGTCGCCGTGATGTTTTTAAACCCCGACACTGGCTGTGCAACACCAGCAGACGACTTGGTGATGATCTCTGAAACGTCGCTGACGATGATGATGAAGTGACGATGAGTCCCAAATGCTCCGCGCACACAGATGGCGCGAGGGTCACGTGCACCGAGGTACTACAGTACCGTGCGCGCAACATAGGTTTGATGTCGTGTGCACTATCTACTACAGTTATCCTGATGGGCCCATCGTTTTGTGTGAAAGATAGGTAAGGCGGGGAGGACAACGATGACGGATTGAAGCTGTTGATGGCTGCATTATGAGCTGTGTGGTATTGGTACTTATGTATTAGTTGATAGACCCCCCCTCTCTCTCTCTCTCTCTCTCTCTCTCTCTCTCTCTCTCTCTCTCTCTCTCTCTCTCTCTCTCTCTCTCTAAGATCCGTTGCGGAGTAACTGCTCCCTGTAAATAGTTTTGCAGGGTTTCTGACAATGCTTTGTGCAGACAAGAAGACAGACAGGCTACACAAAGATCCATGGCGAGTTGGCTTTAGTTTCTTTCATTAATAGTCTGATAACACTTGATGATATTAGACGTTGTAAACTGACAAACAAAAAGAAATTGAATAAAAGACGCACATGGAAAGGAAGAATGTGAATTTAGATTAAGCACTTCTGATTTAAATTGTAATCACGACAGACAGCATTGAAGACGGCCAACGTTTTCAATTTCAAAAAGGGGGGCGATGCTGACGTTAGGTCGAAAGCGAACAATTTGGGGGAAAGGATTGGGGAGGGGGGGGATAAGGGAGGAGAGATCAGCAGGGGGGTTGGGCAAAGCGACCCAAGCGTCATTTAGATTGATTCAGAACTTGAGATTGCTGGGACTGAGGCTGATGATGATGGAAACGGGACTAGGAAAAGACAAAAACAGAAATCCCATGACATGGCCACCGCAGCAAATGGGGAGGAGAAGGAGGAGGATGCAGCATTTTGATGTGAAGCTCACAGACTAAAAAAAGAGATATTGAGGATGTTATATTAAATGTTTGTAATCAAATACAGACGCGCGCGAGCGCGGGCCCGCAGGTCAGGTCATGATATTTATAGCCCAGCTGACCAGTAGGGCCCACGGCTGGGCTGACAGATGTACAATTGCGCTCAAATACACACACGCAAGCACACACACACACACACACACACACACACACACACACACACACACACACACACACACACACACACACATTTTTTTTTTTTTCATAATCGTCATCGGCATCGGCATCTCCTCCCTCCTTCCTCCTCCTCGTCCTTCTTCTTCCTCTTTGTTTTCTGTCTGTCTGTGTGTTTGTTTAACCTTCCTGCTGTGTTCACTAGAGGGCCGTGGTCAAATGGTTAAGACGTTTGCCTGTGGAGCTGACGGCCGTGAGTTCGAACCGCGCGTGGGGGTCGGATTTTTTCGGCTTGAAAACCCTCTCTGTCCACCCGGCAGTAAAACGAAAATGGTAGGGGTGGGCCTGATTCCATCATCAGTTCAAAGGGAAGGTTAAAGGCGACGAAATGGCCGAAAGGGGTGGGCTTTCACCTTCCATCTTTGCCGTGCATCAATACGATAAACCTCTGACAGTTCACTGCCCCTATGCTGTTCGATAAACCTCTGACAGTTCACTGCCCCTATGGCCGTATAAACCTCTGACAGTATTTCAGGATGAAGGGAGGGGGAGGATGGGCCATGGGAAGGCTCGCGTTCCTTTAAGTCTTTCTGTTTTGCAATCGATCGATGTACAATTGAATGACAGCTTGTGGTAAGATTTATGTGCTGCACTCGTTGTTGTTCACACAAGAACTATATACATGAACGTGCTGTAAAAGAAAGAAGCTCACAGTAGTGATCTTAAAGTGCTATCAACAGGAATCTTTTAATGTGGAAACTGGTAAAAACACACATACACGCGTACATACACAAAAGGAAATCGGACATATACGTCGGAAATTACATCCTTTCCTGGGTATTGGGATCAATTATTAAAGAAAAACTCCACACACAAAAATCTGACAAGATTATGAAAGATTCCAGATAGTCTTGTACTGAAGATGATGTACTGAACTGTGATCGACGTAGGTTACTTTCTGTAACACATGACGTGGCATGGCAAGCACTGGTAAATTTAAAGAACGAAAATTGTCTGAATACATTTAATATGCATTATAACTGAACAATAGCCTAGCGTATATAATTGGATTCAATGAAAATTTACAGTTGGTTCGATCATTTATTTTATTATGTACTTGGCTAAAGAGTATTTCTGCCTGTGCAGTCGAGAAAAAAGATTCGAATACTGCTAGCATTCCTTAATAAACTGAAATATAGATTATAAGGAGCGAATCTTACATATGGCAGTAATTTTGTGTTCGTGAAGACTTTGTTTCCAAGCGGCTTGTCTTGTGCAAGCACCGACTGAATTGGTGGATTCTGCACATTGTATTACAGTCGTGGGGTGGGAGGGCTTTGACTCATCTGGCTGTCCAGTGTCTTGTCTTGAGGCTGTCTCCCAGAACCCTAGCTGCAATAAGCATTCTTCCTCAGACCCCTCTCACATCCCTGAATGCACGCACACACACACACGCTCACCGCGCGCACGCGCTTGCACGCACGCACGCATGCTCGCTGGCTCGCACACATGCGCAAACACACACTCTTCTCTCTCTCCCCCTCTCTCTCTCTCTCTCTCTCTCTCTCTCTCTCTCTTCACAAAGAAACCAATGAACAACCACCACCACCACCACAATCTGAGGAGGAGAAACATGTACTCCTGGATAGCCGTCACGAAGCACAAGGAAGGAAAGACGGGAAAGTTTAGGCGGTTACACGCCACGATTGCAAAGCGGTACCAAAGCGATTCGAGGCGTATAACATGCTCTTCAAACCGGGTTGACACCACACTTCGGCTGTCACCGATCCAACCCCACCGACCAGTTCACTGATTTCATTGAAGGGTTTTTACCAACGACGTGACTGACAATCTGTTGAACACTGGATTGCTTTTCCGAACTGACGTCAGCTATGACCCTATCTTCGCGCCAGCTGGGGCTTTCCCAGTTAGTCATAACCCATTGATTTTGATCTGCTGGGAACCTCATAGCATACACCCAGACGCTCTATGAGGAATCAATCTTTTTAATAAACAGTACTTTGGAGAAAAATGTAGTTGTGCTTTGAAAACGTTAATAGGACTGTGATGTATGCATTCCTGGTGCATTACATGGAGAAAAGGATTGGAAGGAAGGGGCCAGAGGATGGGGATCTCTCCCATTACTCTTGAGTGAGACGGAAGCGAGCTGGGTAAAGAGCTTGGTGCAAGGGAGATAAATGAGGAAGTACTCTCTCTCTCTCTACAACAGGGCTGATTTTTCCCTCCCTTTTACTGCGAAAACGTGCATGAAGGACTCGAGCGTGTTTCATTACGGATGTTGTTGCTGGTGTTGTTTGTTCACTGTTGTTCAGCTTTGTTATCATGACAATATTTCTTCTTCTTCTTCTTCTTCTTCTTCACCTTCTTCACCGCGCCATATTCCTTTTCTTGTCTCCGTCTCTAAACTGAGGGTGGACTTGCATGGCAATGCAGTTTCGATTTCATTCGCCGTGTGTGTGTGTGTGTGTGTGTGTGTGTGTGTGTGTGTGTTGTGTGTGCTTGCGTGTGCGTGTGTTAGTAGATAATAAGATTAAATAGCGCATAAATGTGATGGGGAATCCTAGTCACTGTCTGCCTAAGCATAAAAAAGTAAAACACAATACTTCTACAAAAATGAATTCTCATTCTTCAGACTGTGTAGAGGATGTTCGCGTATATTCTTTTTAAGAGAAACACTTCGCAAGATAAAATGAAACCTTCAGTTTCACACGCACCCCCCCCCCCCCCCCCCCCATCCCCCCTCTCCCGCTCTCTACCCTCACCCCCCGCCCCCTGCCAATCTGCCTTCCCTCTCTCTCTCTCTCTCTCTCTCTCTCTCTCTCTCTCTCTCTCTCTCTCTCTCTCTCTCTCTCTCTCTCTCTCTCTCTCTCCTCTCTCTCTCTCTCTCTGTAGGTTTTGTATGCTGGTAAAATATATTCTGTAACTGCTAAACAAAACGGAAAAGTCTTCGAAAAGTCGAACGTTTTTCTGGTTTGCATTTAACGTCTACGTATTCCGGACTTACTGTGCTGTTAACTTCATCGCTTTAGCAGATTTCTGATCATTAAATGGGTTGCTGTCCTTCAAGAGAGTGCGTCTCAATAGTACGATGCCACTCTTTTTTCTTGTACTTTTTCCCCCCCTTTCCTGCCCGCATTTGTTTACCTGTGAAGGAAGATTTACCGACAGAATTGTTAGGAACAATTCCCTCGTTGCTGTGAGTTCCTTTGAGCTGGTAAAGTACGTGTTGCACACTGGACCTAGGTTTTTAGTTATGGTAGTAATGGAAATATTTTCGTGGTGTTGTCGCTGTTACGTAACATCTGGAATATCGCTGCTTATTTTGTGAATGATCGTGTCGTTCCTCTTCATCCACAGATGATGAGCGAGATAGAGCTGGCCAACCTCCGAGCCACTATGCGCCTCTCTCCGGACCCGGAAAGCATCTCGGGCGACTCGTCCACGGCGCATGACCGCCTGCTGACCGGAAACCACGTCATGAACGGCAACGGGGCGCACTACCCCAACCTCCACCACCACCACGACAAACACCAGCAGAACCACCACCACCACCACCCGCACTCCTACGACCTGGAAGCTTCTCCGAGGCCTCGGCCCGGTTCCGGCGCGTCGGGCGGCGCGGTGTTCCGCCGGCGGCGGGCGCCGTGCTGGTGCGTGCTGCTCGTGCTGGTGGCCGTGGCTCTCTCCTGGCGGCCGGCGTCAGTCTGGGGGTCCTCTTCGGGGTCATGAAGGCCGCTGAAGGGTCCAACACCCCTGACGCCGCCAACCCCGACGGCGACAACAACAACGACGCTTCCTCCTCCTCCCAGCAACCCCGCCCCACCGTGCCCACCCAGGGTGGAGGTCCGGGTGGTGGAGGTGGTGGTGGGGTGCTGAGCGGGAACCGTCCGGAGAACGGCTCCAAGCTGTGGATCGACTCTCCAGGGGCCCCCACTTCCATCCGCACCCTTCCAACCCCTCCGGGAGCGTGGTGGTGGGGGCGGGGGAGACCGGCGGCAGGAAGGAGGGGGGGTCTGGGCGGAGGGGCGGGAGGAGGCGTGGCGGGAGCGGGAGGGTGGGGAGTGTCGGTGCGGAGGTTCAAGGCGTACTGGCACCCCGGAGACAGCCGGGTGATGGAGGTGTTGCTAAGCAACGGGACGAGGCTACAGGCGGCGGGTCTGAAGAAGAACGACGGCACCTTCCACAGCCTGTACTCCCTCACCCTCACCAACGGACAAGGTGAGTTCTACACCGTGTGTTCTACCCTTACCAACGGACAAGGTGAGTTCTACACCGTGTGTTCTACCCTTACCAACGGACAAGGCGAGTTCTATACCGTGTGTTCTGTCCATATCAACGGACAAGGTGAGTTCTACACCGTGTGTTCTATCCTTACCAACGGACAAGGCGAGTTCTACACCGTGTGTCCTACCCTCACCAATGGACAAGGTGAGTTCTACACCGTGTGTTGTTCTACCTTACCAACGGACAAGTGAGTTCTTCACCGCGTGTTCTACCCTTACCAATGGGCAAGGTGAGTTCTACACCGTGTGTTCTACCCTCACCAACGGACAAGGTGAGTTCCATACACTGTACTCCCTCAATGGACAAGGTGAGTTCTACACTGTGTGTTCTACCCTTACCAACGGACAAGGTGAGTTCAACACTTACCGTGTGTTCTACCCTCACCAACGGACAAGGTGAGTTCTACACGTGTGTGTTCTACCCTTACCCCAACGGACAAGGTGAGTTCTACACCGTGTGTTCTACCCTCACCAACAGACAAGGTGAGTTCTACATCGTGTGTTCTACCCTTACCAACGGGACAAGGTGAGTTCTACTCCGTGTGTCCTACCCTCACCAACGGACTAGGTGACTTCCACACCTTGTGTTCTACCCTTTCCAACGGACAAGGCGAGGTTCTACACCGTGTGTCCTACCCTTACCAACGGACAAGGTGAGCTCTACACCGTGTGTTCTACCCTTTCCAACGGACAAAGGTGAGTTTCTACACCGTGTGTTCTACCCTTTCCAACGGACAAGGTGAGTTCTACACCGTGTCTTCTACCCTTTCCAACGGACAAGGTGAGTTCTACACCGTGTGTTCTACCTTTACCAACGGACAAGGTGAGTTCTACACCGTGTGTTCTACCCTTACCAACGGACAAGGTGAGTTCTACACCGCGTGTTCTACCCTTACCAACGACAAGGTGAGTTCTACACGTGTGTGTTACCCTATACCAATGGACAAGGTGAGTTCTATACACTCTACTCCCTCACCCTTACCAACGGACAAGGTGAGTTCTACACCGTGTGTTCTACCCTTACCAACGGACAAGTTGAGTTCTGCACGTGTGTTCTACCTTTACCAACGGACAAGGTGAGTTCTACATCGTGTGTTCTACCTTTACCAACGGACAAGGTGAGTTCTACACACCGTGTGTTCTACCCTTACCAACGAACAAGGTGAGTTCTACACCGTGTGTTCTGTCCATATCAATTGACAAGGTGAGTTCTACACCGTGTGTTCTGTCCATATCAGTTGACAAGGTGAGTTTTATACGCTGTACTCCCTCACCCTTACCAATGGACAAGGTGAGTTCTGCACCGTTTGTTCTACTCATACCAATGGGCAAGGTGAGTTCTATACGCTATACTCCATCACCCTTACCAACAGACGAGACAAGTTCCACGCTATGTGCTCTACACTTATCAATGGACAAGTGAGTTTTACTATATGTATTTCCTCACTCATAGCAATGGACAAGATGAGATCTGCAGTCTGGATTTTCTCACCGTTACCAATGGACAAGATGAGTTCCACAGTTTGTTTTTCTATCCGAAGAGTATGCGAGGGATGACAAAACGTATAACAGTTTCAGCGGCTGGCTTTTTTTTTTTTTTGAAATAAAATAAACCAAACACTGTCAAGAATATTTTGCGACCCTAATGGTGCGTGTGAAGTTGAACATTGTCTGTCGTGAGCACACTTTGAGCAATAAATAAGCTTGCTGCTGCTCTGAAATGGAAGTTTTGGAAACAGTTGGTACACTGAGACAAGCTGTTTGTGGATACTGAAAAGACTGAGAAAACATATAATTCCAGCCAATAATAGTTGGTACACTAAGACAAACTGTTTGTAAATACTGAAAAGACTGAGGGAAATGTCATTCTAGCCAACGACCTGAGCGAATCTGGCTTCCAAGCCAACTACTCCTCACAGAGACAGCAGCAAGAGGTTTGTAGGTTCCTCAGCTTTTAATCTCACAAAACAGCTCCCGATTTCTGCAAGAAGAGAATCAGAACCCAAAAGGCTCCATCAGGGACAGCTGAAAACAATTCCAGCTGGATCCTGTCGGGGAGGAGCAAAAGTGAACTTCAACAGGCTTGATTTTCCACCTTAGAA
>JADBJO010002557.1:222500-280000 GCA_016801955.1 Conus betulinus
TATCCGTTAGCTTCAAATCATGCGTAGTGTTGTCTCAAAACTTAGCGGATGTGGTGTAGCGTATATGGACTAGTCCGCACGCAGTGACGCCTCCTTGATGAAACTGAAACTGAAACTGTAGTCCGCTGTCTGGCATTTGACCATTTCGAAGGGTGATGTGAACAAGAAACCAATCGGTCATCAGCACATCGACATGAGTGTCTCATGGTGAGCTTTATGCAGGTGAGGAAGAGATTTCACGACATTGATTAGTTGCTTTCTCTCCTCCTGTGGAGGAGTGGGCCAATCCTGGAGGTACTGCAATACCAAGCCGACCCGTGGCGATGGCGGAGCAAGCCCCTGACACTTCACAGAGGATCAAAAGATCAGTTTATATCGAAGCCCCCCGGGTAGGGGGCGTATCAGATATTATTAGCTGATCAGAACAGATACTACACTTTGATCCTAGCCAAAAGGCCGAGAAGCGATGCCGTGCACTCGCCGAGCCTCTTGCCTGGCCTGAAGCCGTGACGCTGTAGAACAGGTTGCAACGTTCGCACTTTGACCAAAAAGCCATTACCCTCCTGTACTCAGTTTCTCTGACTGCAAACTTCCCCTTGATTTCAGATTCTTTTACAGGTTTCAGCCTAAAAATGGGTATGTGTGATGATTAACTTACGGGGAATGTATGTGAACCTCTAGGAGAAAGAAAATTGGCAGACAGTTTCATAAGAGCATGCACTTCACTTTGAACTATATTTTGTCTGTCTTAGAGATATAGGTCGTGTCACTGTCACCAAATTGTCACCATGACGTTTTATGATGACAGTCAAGTTTACAGCATGCAAGCATGCGCGATCACCATGCTGATGCAAGTTGTTAGTGTAAGATGAAATCTGAGGCCTACCTGACGTGATCCATCTGCTGCCTGGCAGTACAGGTTCCACTGGTTGTCCCGCCAATGTCATACAAAACTTGTGACATGTCACACACCATACTATGAAAGAGGGTCAGGTGCACCCTTTGAAGCTTGTTTCTGTCTTGCATACCTGTTTGTTTCATTGGCAGCAGTCTTAAAAAAAAAAAAAAAGAGGTACAAACAAAACGAAGAAAAAAAGTCGACCCCCTTTCATCCCTGAGCTGTGGGAACGCTGCCAGTCCAAAGAACCGACCTGCTCAGCGTTTCTCATGCAAACCGGTCTTAACGTCAAAGCTCAGAAAAGAACAGCACAAGCTGGAAATGCCTTGCAAATGCAAAGGTGACGTCATGCCTACGTCAGTGCCTCCCCTCGGACTGTCCGCCTTCAGGTTGGTCTGACAGAAGCCCAGACAAGCACTGTTACTACTCTGCTTTGTGACGGAGCCTGGGGGCAGTCAGGAAGATGGGAGGGGCAAGCTTGGTAGTTGGGTGGGTGGGAAGGTTGGAAGTCACGTGAAGAGAGACTAGCCTAGGGCGTTGCTTGATCACGCATCGCGCGCGTGTGAACTGGTGTTAGGCTAGCAAGTCCGGTCAGCAGAGCTGTTAAGCATTTGATGCGCGGTTTTTGTGAACTTAAATCAGTTCATGATTTCGACATGTTTGTGACTGGTTACAACATTCTCAGTAACACACTTTGCGGTTTTGGTACTGAGCGATTATTTAGGCAACGTCGTGTCCGCGTGTCTGAAGAAAAAAGTTTTTATTTTTAAATCAACACTGGAATCGGGCGAAAGCTGCGCCTGAACTGAAAAAAAAAAAAAAAAAAGCACTTACATTGAGACAAGTTTAGCAGGTGGCGTGTGTGTGTGTGCGTGTGTGTGTGTGTGTGTGTGTGTGTGTGTGTTGTTGTTGTTGTTTTTGTTTTTCTCTCTCTCTCTCTCTCTCTCTCTCTCTCTCTCTCTCTCTCTCTCTCTCTCTCTCTCTGTGTCCAGGTGTTTTGTGTGTGTGCGTGTTCATTCTACCAGTCCCATCCCAATCCAGACCCCCCCCCCCCCCCCCCCCCCCCCCTCAAAAAGAAAAAGAAAAAGTTCATGCTATTTGCAAGGGCGTAGTCCAGAGGTTCCACTATATTTCTGTATCATGCTTCACAGTCTCTCATACTTTTCTTCTTTTCTTTCCCTGCAGATCACCAGAACATTGGCCGAGGCCTCTGAAGCCGCGGACCAGCCGGACGAGAATGAGCCCTCCCCGTCCCCCATCCCCAAGTTCTGCACCCCGCGCCTGCCGGTCAAGGTCACCAAGTGCGGCGGCCAGTACCCCTACGACGGCGCCTTCGTGCAAGGGGAGATCGCTCTGCAGACGGGACCTTCCCTGGTGGTGGCTGCCCTCCCTTGGAAACGCCAGGACGACGAGGACGAGTGTTACCGCGACCTGAGCGCCGCCACCCCCAACTTCTTCATCCCGCTGCCGGGCCACATCGAGCGCGGCGCGGCGCGCGTCATGGCGGAGCGGTTCTGGCGCACGTCGGCGCGGTGGTGGCGCAAGGTGTGCGACGTGGTGGGCACCATGCTGGTGCTGGACCTCAAGCGGCACGAGGTGTGCGCCAACATGGCGGCCAGCTCGCAGACCCAGCTCTCCGCGCAGCGACCTCTACAGCGTGGTCTACGACAGCTGCTCGGCCGTCCTCAACTCCCTCCACCTCGCCTGCCGCACCTTGCACGAGCTGACCACGCGAGCTGCCGCTGCCACCGCCAGTCGCGGGGGGTGGCGGTGGTGGTGGTGGTGGTAGCGCCAGACCAAGCCTGACCCATGACCTGTTGCATCGCGTGCTGGCCAACGCCACGTCGCTGCAGGAGCCCGCCACCATCCCCAAGCAGGAGGTGCACGTCAACACCCACGCCTTCTGCCCCTCCACGCAACCGCTTACGTCACACGAGACCTCCGTCACCCTCAAGTCGTCCCCGGGGAGCGTGACGTGGTCGCGGGACATCACGGCGGCCGACACGGTGCACGTGGACTGCACGGGCCACCCGGAGGTGACCTACTTCTACCTGGGCCACGCGGCGGCCGTCCACCCGCTGGAGATGGTCAAGCACCGCCTGAAGGTGTGCGCCGTGTGCGCCTTCGACACACCACCCTCAGCGTGCACGTGCAGCGCGACCACATGTGCTGCAACGACACCTGCTCTCGCCAGTCCCGCTGCGAGGACAGCGCCAGCCAGGCGCGCGCGGGGCTGGGACTGCGGGAGAGCCACACGGTGCGCGAGCATGGCAGCGTCTACTGCCACGAGTTTCTCTCACCGCCGCCGACACGCCCACCCGCGCGCTGCACCACGCCTGCATGGGCACGTGCCAGTCCAACCTGGAGGTCCGCTTTCAGGTCAGGGAGGCGCAGGAGGGCGGGGCCATCGCCATGGGGACGGGGGTCGGGTCGGGTGTACTTTGATCAAGTGCTGACGTGTTTAGAGGGCTACCGCAGCACGTGCAAAAGCACTTTCGGGCACTGACGCGCGTCAGTGACGGTGGTGGGTTTATTTATCTCATTTGGGTCAATCTGACGTCTGCACAGTGAAGGTGGTTGGTTTATTTATCTCGTTCGAGTCCATCTGATATTCAGACTGTGAAGGTGGTAGGTTTTTTTTATCTCATGGGTCAATCTCATATTCCGACAGTGGCAGTGGAAGGTTTATTTATCTCATTTGAGCCAATATGCTGTTCCACAATGCTTTAAAGTAAAACATCATCAGCAACTCTTCAGCCCTGGATTGAACTGAATCAGTGATATGACGTACACAAGTTACAACCACGTGGAAAATGGGCCGTGATAATATATAGAATCCTGGTTTACGTTGGTAGGGGATACATAAAGATCCCAAATTACACATATGAGACAGACAGTGACTTCAAGGACAGTGGTAAATCATCTCGTTAAAGCCGCTTCTGTGTTAAAAAGGTTGAAGAATTAAAATATTAAACTAGATGAGATTTGTCTTCTGACTTCGACATGAGAGACGTCAAATTCATTTCATTTTCATCGGAGAAAGTGAGTGGATATTTCCGAGTGTTACGAACACTGAAGAATCCACGTCTGAAATTACGCTTCATGCCTATTGTAAAAAAAAAAAAGGTGTTAAGAGCTGCTGAGTTTTCTATAGGTCAATCTTGACCCTAGGACACCAATAGTTTTGTTTTTATCGAGACAGTGAAGATTTTATGTGCTGAACGTTTATGAAACTTCCGATACTGAAATGATTGAAGAGTGTAGTCCTTGGCATTGACCGCTCCTTTCATTTCTGAAGGTATGAGTAAACTCCTGACAGTGACAGGACTGAAAAGTGTTCTCCTTGATATTTAATACCCCTGCAACTCCTGAAGGCGTGAGGCTCCTGGAGGTCTGAGAAACTCCTGACGGTGAAGACTCAGTAGCTCCTGGAGGTCTGAGAAACTCCTGACGGTGAAGACTGTCAGCTCCTGGAGTTTTGAGGAAACTCCTGACGGTGAAGACTCTCAGCTCCTGGAGTTTTGAGGAAACTCCTGACGGTGAAGACTGTCAGCTCCTGGAGTTTTGAGGAAACTCCTGACGGTGAAGACTGTCAGAAGCTCCTGAAGGTGTGAGAAGGTTTTGACGGTGAAACTCCTGACGGTGAAGACTCAGTAGCTCCTGAAGGTGGAGGTCTGAGAAACTCCTGACGGTGAAGACTCAGAAGCAGCTCCCGAAGGTGTGAGAAAACTCCAGACGGTGAAGATTTACAGCTCCTGAAGGTGTGAGGAAACTCCTGACGGTGAAGATTTACAGCTCCTGAAGGTGTGAGGAAACTCCTGACGGTGAAGACTCAGAAACTCCTCCTGAAGGTGTGTGAGGAAACTCCTGACTGACTGGAAGAAGTGAAGGAGGAAACTCCTGGCAGCTGTCAGCCTGGAGGTCCTGACGGAGGAAACTACTGACGGTGAAGATTTACAGCAGCCTGAAGGTGTGAGGACTCCTGACGGTGAAGGCTGTCTCCTGACGGTGAAGGCTGGCAGCTCAGCTGGAGGTGGGAGGAAACTCCCCACGGTGAAGGCTGGCAGCTCCTAGAGATGTGAGGAAACTCCCCACGGTGGAACGATCTTACTGTTGCTCTTGACGTTCAAGAGTCTTAACTCCTGCAGGTTGAGAGGAATTCCTGACGCTAAAAAGGTGAAGAGTGTTGTCTTTGACATTGAAGTCTGTAATTTTGTCCACGATTTTGTAGAGTTGTATGTGCTGAAGATTTCAGTTAACGTCACATATTAAGGGGGGAAAAAGCACCAACTCCTGACATCAAAAGAAAAAAACGGTAGTGAATTAGTTTATAGCAGAGACTGATGTTTGCTGTCGTGATGTTGAAAAAGGATTAGGATCCCGCACATGGAGTTTACAAGGCCAGAACATTCATGTCCGACCCAACCTTGAGCGAAGAAAATTTGGACAACAAAGAGAGGTCAAGTTTTTAAGTTAATGAGTGAGTGGTTTATTTCTGGCGTGGAACACTTTAACTCCTTACATCGACATGGATTAAGGTTTCTTTGTGTGTTTGTTTGTTTGTTTTTCTGGCGCAGAAAGGTTGGATGAGTGTTATTACATGGCACTGAAACATGCCATGAAGTATCTTCTGTTATAAACGAATTAGCGCCAAGACGTCGTCCCAGATAATGCACGCATGGTATATTTTTGTTTGTTTGTTTGTTTTTCAAAGAACCTGTGTTGTATAGTATGTCCATATTGTCTGATGATACGTCCTACCAGTGCCATTGAACGAGCTTATCATTTGTGAAATAAAATGTCGTGTGAACATCTCTCCCAAGCAAGCTCTCTTGATCGAAGAGATTTGAGCAAAACGAGTCCCCAAGTCTTCCAAATAACCGATGCACCATTCTGACGAAGTATGACACCAGGGAAATGGTGAGCACGCCTGAAGTCAGTTCGCTCTCAAGTCTAAACTCGTAGATGTTCAACTGCTGATTCCGTCTATATTTAAGAGATCTTTGCTGGGTTTTGTTTTGTTTTGTACGGTTTTGTTTGTGCTATTACATTGGTTTTTTTTTTCAGAAGTGTTGTTTACGAAGGTTTTAAGCCATCTGGTATGAAGTCATGTTAAACGTATCAAATCTTGCTTGATTTTTCATGTCGCCTCCTTGCCCCGTTGGCAGTTTATGCAAGTTATGAACAAGACTGTTATATTCAGTGTGTATTTTGTGATAATGTGTGTGTGTGTGTGTGTGTGTGTGTGTGTGTGTGTGTGTGTGTGTGTGTGTGTGTGTGTGTGCGAGAGCGCGCGAGCATTTATGTGTGCCCGCTGCGTGCGTGTGTTAGTATGAAAAAACATGTTATGGAGTGTTGTGCACACGCCATTGTTACGTTAACGATTCTGTCAAAAGCGGCGGGAATCCGAACAAGCCTTGGACGTTGTCTTCACCGTTTTGTCTTGGATGGGAAGTTTCTGCCACCGGACAGTAACGGTGCCCAGGACTGGAATCCATGCAGTGAAGAAGATGGAATGCGTTTCTGTGAGGTGCGGGGGGGAGAAAGGCACTGCGGTAGTGGAGCACCATGTCACAAGAAACTGTGGCTAATCTGATTTGATGGGGCACATCGTTTGTGGCTTGGGGTTTAGTTGAGATCAGCTAGGAGGCGGTTTCCACAGCGTAGACAGAAAGAAATATTCGTCACTGACGATGTTGCTAACTGTAGGAGGCAAATACTAGAGGGGAGAGGGTTAGGGGGACGAGAATTAGACTGAAATTAAGTAGAGGATGGAATGGGGTGAGGTGTGGGGTGGGGGTAAGCGTTCTTGAGACACGGAACAGGGAAGTGTTTGTGCCAGTGTTGTTGCTATTTTAAAAGCATTGAATCAGCAGATTTCTGGGCGAACTTCACGTGCAATGTTTGCCGCCGTGTGCGTTAGTTCCTACGCTTGTGTGCGGCTTTTCTTGATTCGTGGCGTCGCCTCGCCTCGGCGAGATGTCACGTATATGCGACTTCGACGATTCGTGACGTCACTGATGATTTCGGCTGGGACGTCACTCAAGACATCGCCTATTTTGTAATGTATTTGTGGTGTCCCTTATTTGTGACTTAATCCATTTGTCACTTCAGTAATTTGTGCGCTCGAGACGAACACTTTGCGTGTGTGTGTGTGTGTGTGTGTGTGTGTGTGTGTGTGTGTGTGTGTGTGTGTGTGTGTGTTTTGTGTGTAACAGTGTGTTGTCGTGTGTTTTTCAAATACCAGTCGCTGTCGTGCGTATACGTATTATAAAGAGCTAGTGTTTTTTTTTGTGGGTTTTTTTTTTCTTCTTCTTCTTTTATTTAGCCATATCATCGACGTCACATTGAGTGACCGATTCCCCACCCCCCAAACAAAGTTTCAGTTGTATGACTGCCCAGTTGACCACCCAGGGTCCCTTCAGGACTGTCACAACGCAATGAAAACAACAACAAACAAACAAACCGTTCTGAAACGTTAACAAAGAAAGTCAACTATCTGCTGTATTCACCTGAAAAGAGAAACAAAGAAAGAACGGTCTACTACATTCACATAAGTCTACTACATACACACATACACACACACACACAACACACAGCTAGTACACACACACACACACACACACACACACACATATATATATATATATATATATATATATATATATATATATATATATATATATATTATCAAAGTGCCCATCGAGATTTTTAAAAAGCTCAACCACCTGGGGAGCAACGTCTGTACAAATGAGGTATTAAAATGTAGAAGTAAAGATTTTCTTTTTTTAGAGAGAGAGATATTTTTACTTCTATATATACATATATGCGCGCGCGCGCGTGCGTGTGTGTGTGTGTGTGTGTGTGTGTGTGTGTGTGTGTGTGTGTGTGTGTGTGTGTTATGTTGAACAGTATAGTTGTGGGGGAAACTAGTGCAGATAACAATTCCTCCGTCATCACATTGGCAAAGATTAACACAAAAAAAAAAAAAAAAGAAGAAGAAAGGTTTGGGGGGGGGGGGGGGGGGGGGATGAGAACGATATCCCAGGGAAATATAGATTATTATAGAGATATAAATCCTTCACTAGCAGCATACGGGGACCACTTTAACCCATCTTGAAGACAGAACCATTCATATCGCCAGATCACCCAGGCCTTTCGTCTGCTGGATCAGACTCATCAGGGAAGCACGGCTAATCATCTCTGTGCTGCCTTTGCATGAAATGGAGACACACCACAGTCTGTAATTCTTTGGTATTCTCACCACCAGGAGGATAGAATCCAGCAACACCCCAAAGCAGCCAGCGAAGGATAGAAAAGTAAAACGAAAAGAATGGGAGGTAAAGAAATAGGTTGCTGAAAAACTAAAATCATTATCCAAACAGTATCCATACATACATACATACATATACATACATATTAGTTTTCATGTCATGAATTGTGTGTGAATATATATATATATATATATATATATATATATATAGATAGAGAGAGAGAGAGAAAAAAAAAAGAGAATTCAACGTGAATTTGATTGTACAGAGTGGAAGCGAGAATTCAACGTGATTTGATTCATTACACCGGTAATGTGTGAAAATGTCGTCAGCAATATGTCTTTTGTGTGGAAAATCCAAGGTCACGTGACAAACCAGCTTGAAGTCCTAATACCGTGTGTGGCCACCATTTGCATTGAGAACTGCTTGACACCTGCGGCTCATTGAGTGGACCAGGTGGTTGATGCGTCCCCTTGGCACACCAGCCCACACATGGACGATGGCCTGGTGAAGTTGAGCCGCTGTTGCTGGTCGTGGACGCAGGAGGTCCAACCGTCTGCCAAGTTCATCCCAAAAATGTTCTATTGGGTTTAAATCGGGACTGAGGGCTGGCCAGGGCAGCACATTGACGTTGTTATGCTGAAGAAATTGCTGGGTGGCCCTGGCGGTGTGTGGTCTTGCATGTCCTGTTGGAATGTCCAGTTTTGGGTGTTGCGCAAAAAAAGGAACGACATGGGGTTTGAGCACCTGGTTGATGTAGCGCTGTGCATTGACACCCTGTCCGCGACCAGGACCAATGTTCTGAAAGATGACTGGTCCTATGGCGTGGTTAATGCCAATTGCACCCAGGGGTTCCGCTCTACCACACAGGAGTCAGCATAGCGTTCACCAGGTCGACGCCATATTCTGACACGACCGACCGTCAGCCATGTCAATACAAAAACGGCTCTCGTCTGAGAACAGTATGCGTCCCCACTGCTGCCTGCACCAGTTGATTCGGGCTTGTGCCCACTGCAGCCTGTCCTGCCGGTGTCTTGGTGTCAGTACCGGACCTCTGTGAGGACGCCTACATGCCGGCCCGTTCTCCTGAAGACGCCGCCGCACAGTGTTGAGGCTGATTCGTTGCTGGAGATTCCCAGGCACCTGTCGAGCAGTGTTGGCGGCTGTTTGCCGCCTGTCCCGCAGATGGGTTCGAACAAGATGGCGATCCTCTCTTGTGTGGTGACCCGAGGACGGCCTGGCTGGGGACAATCATCAGTGGTGCCAGTGACTCGCATGCGGTGCTGCAGACGATAGATGGTTGAGATGTGGACGTTACAGATGTTGGCGACCTGCCTAGCATCCACACCAGCCTCCAGATGGCCTAGGGCACGATTGTGTTCCTCTGCTCGTAGTCTTGGCATCTATGTAGCGCTCAGACGGCAAGTCGTTACCTGAACCTTGTAGCGCGGCTTCATAAAGGCTGCATGCCTGCGTACTTGTCGCTGGTTAACTTTGCTCTGCATGGTGTGCACGTGCCTCACATGCAGCAACCAGTTTGCCATTTTTGTTGACCCTCCAATGCCGGGAATGACGTGTTGCTCACACAATTTTTTCACTGCGCGTGAGTCTTGGATCCAGACAACTTGCCACAATGGTTCAATATTGTATATTCACCCCTTTTCACCCGAAAAATAGCCTATCAATTTTTCGCGTTTTTTATGGAAGTCAGTATATATATATATATATATATATATATATATATATATGTATACATATGTGTGTGTGTGTGTGTGTGTGTGTGTGTGTATGTGTGTGTGTGTGTGTGTGTGTGCGCGTGCGCGTGCACATGCGTGTGTGTGTGTGTGTGTGTGTGTGTGTCCTTGAAGACAAAACGGAAGGTGCCAGGCGCTGCTCGTTATTTATTACCAACAATGTTCTAAAAGTGCACCACACCTCTAAGTCACGAGATTAAATGATCTTACCAATTTAATGATCTGATGACATCTGGAGCATATAGTAGACAACTACGTGATCACAGGATCTACCGTATGGAGTTGGGTCCGATCACCATTTCGTCATATAGGCCCAACTGATTGTGTTCTCTGATATATCTTTCATTTTCCTCGAGACCGACGTGTACAGACGGTATTCCTTGCAGCTGAGAACATAATGTGTAAGAGTGTCAAATCGAAGTCTTGCCGCATTGTGAGTGTCGTTACGTTTTCCTTTCTTTATGTTTTCGCCAACCCATACGTTTTGCGCGCCACTTTGCATTAAATACGGTTGCGTCTTCGTGTACTGCGAAAAAAACAGGGGCTTTAAATGGCTTAAACGTTGATCTCGGCTTTGTCATGGCTGCAGAATACGTTAACTTATTGGGCAAAGGTTTGTCCGCTGGTGACATTGGTCTGAAGCGATGCGTGAAATTCATTTCGTGACGAGTTGGCTTCTTGTCTTGCCACGCAAATACTGTGCATAACGATTGTGTTTTATCTCGTCGTTTTTTTTTTCCCCTTGGATTATTTTTCATCTCAGATTAATTAATATTGTATGTCTTGGATTCCACGGCATGAAATGTGTTGTATCCTTGAGAGAGATTATTATGATGATTATGTAGTGATAGGTTTTGTTGCTGTTGTTGTGGTGGTTTATGGTTTCATATTATGTGTCTTGTCCGTGTTCAAGCAGAGGGGAGGGAGGTGGGTGGATAAGGTCCGTTGATCTTTTAACAGACACCAAATGAAAAGATTAGTTTTTGCTCCCATCCCCCCCCCCCCCCCCCCCCCCCCCTCTCTCTCTCTCTCTCTCTCTCTCTCTCTCTCTCTCTCTCTATATATATATATATATATATATATATATATATATATATATATATATATATATGTAGTATGTTTGCTATATTAATTCACATGAAGGCATTTGACGATTTTCTAAAATGTTCTTAGTTTGTTTTGTTTTTTTTTTCCAATTGTTTACTATCCTAATCTTCCTCGAACCCCTCAGTTTCTCTCCTACCAATCCTCTATCTCCCACCCCACCCCCCCCTCCCCCCAACCCCACCCCCTACTTCTTACCCCTCCCGCCTTCTTTCACATATGCGTCTCTTCCTCTATCCCTGTTTTGTGTAATACACACACACGCACACGCGCACACACACACACACACACACACACACACTCATTCACTCACACCCCTGTCTCGCTATGTATTTGTTTGGCTCATTTTTGTCTGAAGATACCCAGCTGTTAAAAGCCCTCTGCCTGTCTCACTGTCTGTGCAATTTTAAGAATGCGGGTTCTATGTTCAGATATGTGTTGTTAATATCATGAAAAGTGTACAGGTGTAAGAATGTGTGTGTGTGTGTGTGTGTGTGTGTGTGTGTGTGTGTGTGTGTGTGTGTGTGTGTGTGTGTGTGTGTACGCGTGCGTGCGTGTGTGCGTGCTTGCATGCATGCTTGTGTGCGTGCTTGCGTGTGTGTGTGTATGTGTCTGTGTGTGCGTGCGTGTGTGTGTGTGTGTGTGTGTGTGTATGCGCGCGCGTGCGCGCGTGGATGCATGCATATGTGTGATGGAGAGAGAAAGAAGCAAGTCGTTTATTGCAATAGAAAAACAAATGTCCCATAGACTTGAACTGTAAACGTTTCAGAAAATTGGTACTTCCCGTGTGGTTGATTTGGAACTCTGTGTACGACTTGTTTGTAGTGTTGGAGAAATGAAAATAAAACTATCTATCTCAGTTGAAATGTATACATGTGGATCTTGTCATCTTTATTTGGATATTCATATTCTCTTCTCTCTCTCTCTCTCTCTCTCTCTCTCTCTCTCTCTCTCTCTCTCTCTCTCTCTTCCCTTGTCTGGCTGCCGAATGTCTGGCTTCCTTTCGGCGGCAAGTAAATATTTCCGTTGTTTTGAACACACGTCTGCCAGTACGCCTGTTGACAGTCTCTTCTCTCCACTGACCAAAGTGCACTGAAGCTGGTACAGCAGAACATGACACTAACCTCCATCAAAATTGGCGAGTTACCAGTTCCGCCAGCACGAGAACCTTCTGCGCGCGAGTTGAGAAACCCGATTATGAAACGGGCAGTTCTACCCGGTGCAGCAGGGTAGATTCAACCCCGTCAGCAGTAGGCAAGTGGCCTATGCTGCCCGTATAAAACTGGCCTGTGCCAGAATACACCCTGCATGTAAGTCATTCTAGACTGCCTTATACCCGGGTGTAGTTTGTCCTAAGCCACTTTCTTTCCCCTGGGATCTTATTATCCCTCCCCCCCCCCCCCCCCCCCCCCGAAATACATTAATATTTGAAGGCTGTGAATATTGTCAAGAAATACAACTTTAGAAATTAATCTAGCTATACTGCAAGGGATTTTTTTTTAAACGTAAACGTACATGAAATTTCATTCGAAAATGGAAAAGTTCAAAGCAGACAGTGCACTTTGTTGCTTGGATGAAATTATTGTCTTATCATAATTGCGAAATTCAGTTTTGAAAATTAAAAAAAAATAGACATGGAGCACCAGCTGTAACTGATATCATGTTTGAGTGTGAAGAATGTGCTCCTAGAGGCTTCAGATTGCTCTGATGTATTTTGATCGCTTTTTGAAGAAGATATGCTTTTAAATGATTTTATAGGTAGAGTAGTGTGCAAATGAAAGGGGACAAAACGAAGGAAAGAAGAAATACAGGAAAGAAACAGAGGGCATGGGGGAAGGAGGTCCCTAGTAAAAAGTAAAAGAGAAAGGAAAGAAATAAAGGAACGAAAAAATACATTTACATTATATGAGCGCGTGTAAACACACGCACGTATGCACGCATGCGCGCGCGCGCGCACACACACACACACACACACACACACAAACACTGAAGGAAATGATGGTTCAATAGTAACATTTTACAGGCAATTTTGGACAAAATTAGAAAACTCTTTGATGAAAACAAAAACTGAAAGTTGAGAAGATGAAATGGTCTCATTCTCAATCCAAAAAGGTACAATTATCTTAATTCACAAAGGCGGAAAATGACAAAAGTGACAACTTGTAGACCAATGTCCTTGAATAATCTAGATTCCAAAATCATAGTATAGGCACTAACAATTACGCTTTGGTGTTAAAAAAAAAAAAAAAGCTACTGTATATGAAGACTAAGCCGGTTTTATTAGAAATGGTGATATTGCCGCCTGCTCTAGGCTGCTTGATGCATCACACACCACTTGAACAAGGCTAATGATTCAGGGGCAATAATTTACTTTAGAATTTCCTGAGTTATTCATATTATATTAAAGCGTGACGCCATAGTACATTGCCAAATATCCATGTTGATGCAAAAACACAAGAAAAAAGCTGTGCTTATAAAATGAAAGACGAAATTTCAGATTGTTTCCCAACTGAAAGAGCTCCATCAAGAATGACCACTCAGCTTCTTTTTTTTTTTTTTTTTTTTCTTTTTTTTTTTTTTTTTTTTTTGTAATAGTAGGAGAGCTACTTGCAATGAAAAGAAATCAAAACCTGAACATCAAAGGAATTGAAATCAAATAAGAAGTCATTGTATTGTGGGTGTTTCCTCTCTTCGGTGCTTCCTCCTGAGCTGTAGAACGTCAGAATTTGTTTGTGGAGCACGTCATTCAATCTCAAATCTTTGCAACAGCAAACCGGTGAAGCCTTGACCAGATTTGTATGAATGATATAGTGACCCTGCAAGAGTGAAATTCATGCGGTGAATCTTTAGTTAACTGTGAACACTGTTCTCATCATCGATACTACGAACGGTGAAACAGGACTCGCACTCAAGCAGGGAGACGGTGAGCGAATGCGGAACGCGTACTTGCAATACGAATGTCATACACACCGGTTGGTGAGCGAAATTTACACAGGAAGTGTGTTTCGGCCAAGAGGGATATAAAATGACAAAGGCTGGTTTTAACCCCGCGGGGTGGTTTTAAGTTGCCTTGGTTACTTTGTACCCTGGGTACTATCTAGCCAGGGGGGGGTAGTGTTCGGCCTTTTACACCGGGAAGACAGGCGTGAGTAGAACACTAATGGTGTTATGATCAGCTGAATTCCTGTACCATTGAGTTTTCAGAGCTGTGCAGGAGGATCAGATTTGGTGTGTGTGTGTGTGGTGTGTGTGTGTGTGTGTGCGTGTGCGTGCGTGTGTGTGTGTGTGTGTGTGTGTGTGTGTGTGTGTGTGTGTGTGTACACGCACGCACGCACACGACAAAAGGACACTTAGCTATTTTTGTTCACGCAAAACGCATTGTGCGTGTGTGTGTGTGTGTGTGTGTGTGTGTTGGGGGGGGGGGGGGGGGGGGGGGGGGGGGGGGGGGGGGGGGGGGGCACTCGAATAAGTGTGTCACAAATCAAAGATAGGCTACTGACTGTTTAACCCACTCAATTTCACACAATCACATGTATACAAAATAATCAATGCACCAGGCTCGATTTCACACATATACAGAATACTCCACAACTCATAGCCTACGTAAAGACCTGCCAATTCCAAGTGCCATGGATTAGAATATTCCAACGCCTGGAAGTGTATATCATTTGTAACTTAAAATTTCTCGCCAGTAATTTAGCACTACAACTGCAACAGCAGGGACATACAAACACTTCAGACCATTATCAATAAATAAAATAAATAGCTAAAAAAAAGAAAAAAAAAAAGAAAAAAAAAATAAATGGATAAATAAACAGACATCACAATGGCCATCTGCAATTAGAATATAAAAAATTGAACTACAGATGAAGACGACGTAAAATAACATTGTTCTTCAGATTGAAACATACACACACTTAACATTTTCTATTACTACAAAGTTTAACAGAACGATGCAAGGGGGGAAAAAGCAATGACCAACGTACTACCTTCGAGCAAATGAACCGAGAACGAATGGACGATTAACTAGCATTCAACCAAACCAGCTAAGACAATTTTAAACTAAGTGACTTACTTATATAAAATACCTTTTTGATAAGCAGACCGAAGACATGCGACCAAACAAAAAAATCACATAGAATAAATAAATAGACTGATAGATAAATTAATGAGCCAATCCTTTATAAAAGGAACAGTGGGGAGAGGAATCTTTACTGTGAGCCTATGGGGGTGGAGGGCGGGATAGGGGGTGGGGCGGGGGGCGGTGAGGGGGGAAAAAAAGTGAAGGAAGGAAGGAGCAAGACTCTCTCTCTCTCTCTCTCTCTCTCTCTCTCTCTCTCTCTCTCACACACACACACACACACACACACACACACATTTATTGACAAAGTAATTTATACAATTTTCATGGAATATTTAACTCTTCTAGCGTGTAGCTGACGCCTCGCATTTTTTATTTCCTACAGTATAAGGGAAGTAACTATATCTGTAATACCGATTACTTCCCTTGGCGAAAAATGTTCATACTTGAACAGACCTGCTGACCGAAGTTAAAACAGAAAAATAAATTCAGAAGAGCACTTAGGGGCAGCGCAGATCTCTCCAGGTCGAAGAATGATCCAAGATCTGCCGTTGATGTCGGATCTGCACCATGGATCCCCCTCCCCTTCATTCTCCTCCCATCCTCCTCGCCCTCACCCCCTTCGCGACAGAATTTAATGGATTCATCCCTTAGCCACACATCCGATCTGTAAACGTAGCTGGGTTGAAAGAGGTTCGGTGATTTTTCTGTAATCCTGCAGACGGAATACCAACCAACAGACGTTTGTGAAACATTACCCGACCGTTTAAGGGAGATAAGGGGGGGGGGGGGGGGGGGGGGGGGGGGGGGGGGGGGGGGGGGGGGGGGTGGGGGGGGCAATTTTTCCTCCTAGATAACAGTACACTTCTTTCTTTCTTTCTTATCCCATTACATTTCGGTGTGAGATCTGGATCAATAAACAGATCATGGATCTGTTACACCTTGGTCGAGGGCTAAGCTCTCGCATTAGTTTCCCTTTCTGACACTTGCCCCATGCTTAACACACACACACACACACACACACACACACACACACACACACAAGGAAATACAACTATGCACATACTGAAAGTGAGCACAATTCCGAATTGAGTTTCACTGGTTTTATTGTAAAAGAAAATGTGCATACATGTGCATGCAATGTCATAATGCATGCATACTCAACTGTCCTCAATTTTAAACCCATACTTCAGCAGCTGAGCTTCCCCAAATACAAAGTTCTACATCTTCACTCATACTGCTGCCAAAACACTCTTACACTGTCAGGCAGACGCTTCAATCAATAAACCTGATACTGACGGACACACAGACTGACAAAGATAATCTGAGAGCTCTGTAAAACAGAAAGAGCACCCAATGAGCTGAGGACATGCACCTGCTCAGATCAAGCAAAGGCCATGTCACCAAATCAGCCAGCAATAACAGGAACATGTTAAAACCATGGCGTTCATTTTAAGTCAAACATTTCCAGAGCTGGTTCAGATATTCAGGATATTCACTGACAACCTCTTGATACCTTCAAAGAAGGCCTATCAAGGGATAACTATCTGTTGATACTGGGAGATGGGGATTGGGCAGGGACCTAGCTATGAATCTTGGATAGTCCTGGAGGTGACTTAGCTCATCTCTGGGTACTGGGGGTGTGGGTGGGGTCTTTCTATCTAAACATCTCAGGGTACTGGGGGTGGGGTGGGGACTTTCTGACTATCTAGACATCTCAGGGTACTGGGGGTGGGGGTGGGAACTATCTATCTAGACATCTCAGGGTACTGGGGGGGGGGGTGGGGACTATCTATCTAGACATCTCAGGGTACTGGGGGTGGGGGGGGGGGACTATCTATCTAGACATCTCAGGGTACTGGGGGTGGGGGCAAGGACTATCTATCTAGACATCTCAGGGTACTGGGGTGGGGGGGGGGGACTATCTATCTAGACATCTCAGGGCACTGGGGGGGGTGGGGTGGGGACTATCTATCTAGACAGGGTATCTCATCTCAGGGTACTGGGGGGGGGGTGGGGACTATCTATCTAGACATCTCAGGGCACTGGGGGTGGGGTGGGGACTATCTCTATCTAGACATCTCAGGGTACTGGGGGTGGGGTGGGACTATCTGACTAGACATCTCAGGGTACAGGGAGAGGAGTGGGGACTATCTGACTATCTAGACATCTCAGGGTACATCTCAGGGTATCTAGACATCTCAGGGTACTGGGGGTGGGGTGGGGACTATCTATCTAGACATCTCAGGGTACTGGGGGGGGGGGGGAACTATCTATCTATCTAGACATCTCAGGGTACTGGGGGGGATCTCAGGACTATCTACTATCTAGACATCTCAGGGTACTGGGGGGGGGGTGGGAACTATCTATCTAGACATCTCAGGGTACTGGGGGTGGGGGGGGGACTATCTGACTATCTAGACATCTCAGGGTACTGGGGGGGGGTGAGGACTATCTATCTAGACATCTCAGGGCTACTGACATCTCAGGGTACTGGGGGTGGGTGAACTCTGACTATCTAGACATCTCAGGGTACTGGGGGTGGGGTGGGAACTATCTATCTAGACATCTCAGGGTACTGGGGGGGTGGGACTAACTATCTATCTAGACATCTCAGGGTGACTATCTAGACACATATCAGGGTACTGGGGGGGGGGGGGTGGGGGAGAACTGAGGACTATCTATCTAGACATCTCAGGGTACTGGGGGTGGGGTGGGGACTATCTATCTAGACATCTCAGGGTACTGGGGGTGGGGTGGGGACTATCTATCTAGACATCTCAGGGTACTGGGGGTGGGGGTGGGGACTACTCTATCTAGACATCTCAGGGTACTGGGGGTGGGGTGAGAACTATCTATCTAGACATCTCAGGGTACTGGGGGTGGGGTGGGGACTATCTATCTAGACATCTCAGGGTACTGGGGGTGGGGTGGGGACTATCTATCTAGACATCTCAGGGTACTGGGGGTGGGGTGGGGGACTATCTATCTAGACATCTCAGGGTACTGGGGGTGGGGTGGGGACTATCTATCTAGACATCTCAGGGTACTGGGGGTGGGGTGGGGACTATCTATCTAGACATCTCAGGGTACTGGGGGGTGGGGTGGGGACTATCTATCTAGACATCTCAGGGTACTGGGGGTGGGGTGGGGACTATCTATCTAGACATCTCAGGGTACTGGGGTGGGGTGGGTGAGAACTATCTATCTAGACATCTCAGGGTACTGGGGGGGGGGTGGGGACTATCTATCTAGACATCTCAGGTACTGGGGGTGGGTGGGGACTATCTATCTAGACATCTCAGGGTACTGGGGGTGGGGTGGGACTATCTATCTAGACATCTCAGGGTACTGGGGGTGGGGTGGGGGACTATCTATCTAGACATCTCAGGGTACTGGGGGTGGGGTGGGGACTATCTATCTAGACATCTCAGGGTACTGGGGGGGGTGGGACTATCTAACTATCTATCTAGACATCTCAGGGTACTGGGGGTGGGGTGGGGACTATCTATCTAGACATCTCAGGGTACTGGGGGTGGGGTGGGGACTATCTCTATCTAGACATCTCAGGGTACTGGGGGTGGGTGGGGACTATCTATCTAGACATCTCAGGGTACTGGGGGTGGGGTGGGGAACTATCTATCTAGACATCTCAGGGTACTGGGGTGGGGGTGGGGACTATCTATCTAGACATCTCAGGGTACTGGGGGGGTGGGGTGGGGACTATCTATCTAGACATCTCAGGGTACTGGGGGTGGGGTGGGACTATCTACTATCTATACTAGACTATCTAGACATCTCAGGGTACTGGGGGTGGGGTGGGAACTATCTATCTAGACATCTCAGGGTACTGGGGGTGGGTGGGGACTATCTATCTAGACATCTCAGGGTACTGGGGGTGGGGTGGGGACTATCTATCTAGACATCTCAGGGCACTGGGGGTGGGGTGGGGACTATCTATCTAGACATCTCAGGGCACTGGGGGGTGGGGTGGGAACTATCTATCTAGACATCTCAGGGTACTGGGGGTGGGGTGGGGACTATCTATCTAGACATCTCAGGGTACTGGGGGGTGGGGTGGGGACTATCTATCTAGACATCTCAGGGTACTGGGGGTGGGCAAGAACTATCTATCTAGACATCTCAGGGTACTGGGGGTGGGGGGTGGGGACTATCTATCTAGACATCTCAGGGTACTGGGGGTGGGGTGGAGGGACTATCTATCTAGACATCTCAGGGTACTGGGGGTGGGTGGGGACTATCTATCTAGAGACATCTCAGGGTACTGGGGGTGGGGTGGGGACTATCTATCTAGACATCTCAGGGTACTGGGGGGGTGGGGGGGACTTTCTGACTATCTAGACATCTCAGGGCACTGGGGGTGGGGTGGGGACTTTCTGACTATCTAGACATCTCAGGGTACTGGGGGTGGGGTGGGAACTTTCTGATCTATCTAGACATCTCAGGGTACTGGGGGGGTGGGGCGAGAACTATCTATCTAGACATCTCAGGGTACTGGGGATGGGGCGAGACTATCTGACTATCTAGACATCTCAGGGTACTGGGGGTGGGGTGGGGACTATCCGACTATCTAACTACACATAACAGGATAGTAGAGGAGAGGGCTTGCCCAACACATCCCAGGATAGCTGAGGGTTCCCTACCTGGCTGGGGCCGGGAAAATGGCTACTCTGGCCCCGCTCAGCTGGAACCCTTCCAGGCCAGGAATGTCCACATAGGGCTCCTTATCGCTGATGTCCTCTTCATTCTCACCTGGTCTTCTGTCAGGCCCCTCATCATCTGAAATGTCCTCCAGAGAAGACGAGAGGGGGGTGGCTCTGCCGTCGTATGTACCAGCAGAGGTGGTGGTGGGGGGGGGGGGGGGTTGGTAAATGAAGGGATCAAGGGGCGTCAGCAACAGGTCACTGGGCAGCGCAGACTGGCTTGCCGTCCCGTTACTGTAGAGGGTGGCGTTAAGGCCTTAAGCACCACCATACCTGTCACCCCACACAGGCAATGTGGAGGGTTGCGTAAGCGGGCGGGAGGAAAGGGCTCATCCTGGCCCCCCCCCCCCCCCCCCCCCCCCGTTTGCCCCCTGGCTGTCGCCCCCGCTGCTGGCTGGCTGTCGCCCCACTGCCATGATACTAGTTATGGTTGGGCAGGGATGGTGACTGACCATGCAGACCAGCGCAGAATGAGGTTGGCGCCGACTGTGACATCATTGTTGTTTGCCAATACAATGACATCAGAGGCCCAAATGGCGATGATGTCGTCACACCAAGCGGTGAGCAAGCAGCCACATGCTGAGCCTGAAAGGCCTGAGCTGTAGGTGCACTCACACTTGCAGCCTCCGAGGGGGTAGCCAGAACCGAGCCTGCGGACTGCTGCTTGGTCAGAAATCGTTCCAGTTGCGTGCTGACAACACTAGAAATGGCTTGTAGTTGCCGACTGTCAAGTACACTCACCGTGCTGACACCTCCAACAGTGTCCTAGGCAAACACAGTACTGGCGGTCGCATCTGCACCAGTGTCACTGTCAAATACCGCTGAATCTTGACCACTCATGCTGGTTTTGAAGGCAAGGCAAGAACTATTTAACATCCAGTTGTGGCACAGTAAAATAAAACATTATACGCACACAAAAGAAACGTTCAAACTTTACAGCAAAGAGGTGACTATGAAAACAATTAGGAACAGGGACCAAATGGTTATCCACTTGCCAACAGCAGGACTTGGAAAGAGCATTGTGTATCCACTTTCTTTTTTTTTTTTTTTTTTTTTTTTATATCACCACACGTGAACAGACTCTAAATGAAAGAACTCATTCCAACAAGGAGACAGTCGTGCTGTCGAGTATTACAAAAAGCGCAAAGTTATCACATGCGAAACACATTTATAGGGGACTGCAAGGGACGCTGGGCAGCAGAAAGGGCCAATGATTAGTGCATGAAACAGCCTGCATCCCTCGCAAGCGGCCCCTACTGCTTGCAGGCTCACAGTTTTCTCTCAACACCATACAAACCTCGAAAAAAGGGGAGAGTATTACAAATACCCATAAGTGTGGGCCATTACACTCAAATGGTGTAGAAATTTACCATTTATGCATTTTCAGATTGCAGTTTTTTAAGTGTGGGCCTTAGAGAGAGAGAGGTTGGGGGGGGGGGGGGGGGGGTTCTGGAACCTTTGCAGAACTCCCCTCTTCCCGACCCTGCCTTTCTCCTCCCACTCCCTCTCCACCACCACCACCACCACCACCCCTCTCTTTTTCAAATCTACCCTTGACTGGAAAAGAGGTCATTGACAGGGAATAGAAGATGACACATTACAAACTGACGGGGGGAAGGGCGGGGCGGGGGGGGGGGGGGGGGGGGGGAGGGGAGGGGAGTGGACATCTATGAACTGAACTCCACAGGTTGCAGCATATTTGCACCCTTTTAACTGATTTTTGTTTACTTGTTTGTACACTTGCGTGATTCACTTTAGCTGATAAATTTGAAAAAAAAAAAAAAACCTTTACAGAACCCTTCTATAGTGTTAGCAAGATTCGGATTTCTCCCTGCTAACAAACAGGAACCTACAGGTGGAAGACTGATTTCATCTCAGACAAAATAAATGTCTTAAAAATAAAAATTTTGAATAAAAAAAAAAAAAAAAAAATCTGACGAAGCCTTTCAATCGAAAAAAGTAGAATACATCAACCCTTGCCAAAATCATCTTTCCACCAACTATCAAACTGTCTACATTTCAATTTTCATTCATGTCACCATGCAATACAGTCCATATTCAGAATATATCGAGTCTGTCTTCACAGTTTCTGAATCATACTTGTGAGATGGCCAAATATGTTGAAGACTTATGAATGTCAGCAAATCAGCCACACTCTCTCCCCCCCACCCCACCCCTCTTCACCCCTTACACTTTCCCCTTCTGGTCAATGAGCTCACAAACCCTGGCTAGCACACACTTCATCATGTCAAATGTGACGAGGGAGGGCAGAGTTCATGACACTGAGTCGCTGGGTCATAAGTCATGGGAGGCAAGGTCATTCCAGCCACACTGAGGGTGGCCTCAATGGCCTGCTTCCCCCTGAACCCCCTGTCCGATTCTGACCAAGATTGTTCAGCTCCAGCTGGTAGTGCCCCACCGACATGTCCAGCCCCATTCGCAGGTGTGACAGGTAGTCCTTCTCCAGCCACGCCCACATGCTCCAGATGCCCGTCTGGTTGACCTGATGCGGGTCCCTCAACACCAGGTAGCGAAGCAAGTTCAGGGTGGCATGACGACATCCGACTCCTGCAGCAAGTCTGTGGCCGCTCCGTCAGGGAGTGTGGTGGCCAGAGACAGCAAGTGCCTTAACTTATCATTAAAGAAGAACTGAGACAGCTCTCTTTCCTTGTTGGAGACAAGGCTGTCTTTGGACTTGGTTTCACTAACTGGTGAGGCTCAGTATTTCCAGCCCCAACAGGAATGTGCTGACTGTTCTTGAGGGCTGTATCAATCTCGTTCTTCAACAGCCCCACCACCACTGCCTTCACACCAGCATGTTCGCACGAGGCCAGAACCGACTTCATCAGCTGGTACCTTCCCCGCACAGGCCAGGCAGGTGAAGAAGCTCTTGAACACAGACAGTGAGGACGTGCGCAGTTCACGAATGGGACACGACCTCATGACAGTGATCAGGGCATTGATGACAGGCATTACATCGTCATCATCGAGAAAGTCTGCGCCCAGAGTGAAGTGTGGAATGCAGTCCAGATGGAAGATGAGGAGAGAGAGGCCTTTGTAAACGATGGTGTGGGCAGGGTGGGTGAGGAGGAGGTGGATGTGGCGGAGAGAAGCGTGGAGGAGGTACTCCACACTGATCACAGCAGGCCAGCAGTTCTGTCCCAAGCCCTCCACCTCAACCAGGTACAACAGACACGCTGCAGACATCCTGGACAAGTCCTCCTCCCTCTTCTCCTCCCCCTTCTCTCCTCCCCCCAATTCCCGACGCTCATTCTCTTGATTTTCCTCATCCATGTCTACATCCTCAACATCCGCACTGCTGGGAGAACTCTCTTTACGTTTTGCTGCATCACTGAAGGTTGTCTCCCCCTCTTCTGGATTTTGTATCAACAGGCGGTAGAAGTTCTTCTCTAACAGTAAGGCACTTGACCACATTCTCAGCAACCTCCCGACTGTACGTCTTGGGAGCATGCTCCTTGGAGTTAAAGCGTAGATCCAGGAAGGCGAGAGGGTGTTGAAGCAGGCGAAGGAGATGCTTCTTCATCACCCTCAGCTCCCACTGTCGGCCACTCCCATCGCTCACGCTGCCTCCTCCCTCCAGGAAAGGCTTCATGAAGTCCAGGAAGGCAGGTACGACATCCAGGAACCGACATACTGTTTTATCCGTCTCCAACAGTTTCACCTCCTCTCCCTCCAGGTCCCAGTTCTGTGGAGCGGGGATGGCAACAATGTGGCAGCTAAGCGTGTCGAGAGCAAGCTCCAGCGATCGCCACGCTTCACCGGCAGCTGCAGCAGAGCATTCTGCAAGCAGGGCAGCAGCAGGGTGATGAAGCGAGCATCATCGTGGAAACCTTCCAGCTGCTCAAGGAAGGCCAGCACCATTTCTTTGGGTTTGCCGTGTCGGGAGAGAAAGTAAGCCAGGCACCGACGTATGGTGGTGAAGAACTGCGGCCTGTCTTTCAGATTCTCCGTGCTCAGGCTGGGAGCCATCAGTGATGTCAGTTCCCAGAACTGGGTTGGATCTGGAAGCCGCTGCTCTAAAATATAGGCCTGGAGGGTTCTTCCGTCCTCCGATGTGACACTCTCCACTATTCGACCATCAGCTCCTTTGTCAGTAACCGGGGGAATGGCGAGATCAGATTGAGTGTCTTCCATGGCGTCCTGAATTTGCTGCAGGAGAGCCATCTCTCACACAAGCAATGTTGTTTCTCAAATACCTGATTCACAACTTCTCTGGCACCCTAAGCCTCCCTGTAAACAGTGTGCAGGCAAAACACCAGAGAACAGTTCTGTTGGGTGATGGTCAGGTGGCTCAGTTCATTGCTTGCTAATGCTCACAGCAACAATCAGAAATCCTGTCCAGCAACCTGCAACATATGACACTGTGTGGTAATAAAGATTATACACAATCACTCTCTCTCTCTCTCTCTCTCCCCTGCTCCCCCCCCCCCACCCCCCCCCCCCTCCTTGTGGTGGCACCAGTCTAACAACCCTCACTCTGACTCTCCCACACTAGTACAGTTACATTCTGATTCACCCTGCATCAGTTCTACTGTCAGTCCAGAGGGTACAATCTGTATGAGGACATAACCAGGTTACTCACACTGCTGGGCTGAAACATCATTCTGACAGTGTTCAGTCGTGCCTGTTCTGATCTATTTCATATGACCAGACACTACATACTGGATCCTCTGCTGACAATTATTGATAAGAGAAGTTAGTTTCAGTGCTAGACAGCATGAAGTCCTGCTGCAAATGGTCACTGCTGCTACATCGATCTATCCATCTAATGACAGTTGTTATGACGCTGCAGACATGGAAGACAGGACTACCGCCAGGGAAAAGGCAAAGCAAAAACTGCTGAAATTCAAGGCACGACCCCATGGGCATACCCCCTCTTACCCTCTCCCTCCCATCCCATTTGGCAATGTCCTAGTTTAGAAGCCTCTCCTTGTTTGGATCTTGTTGAATCATGTTCTCGTGAGGGAAGCCATTCTGTCTGTGATACCACAAATCAATGACATTAACACAAAGGGGGGCTTCTAAACCAGGACTTTGGGAGCAAAATTAGGCAAATTTCAGCACTGAGTGGTGTATCATCCACTTTTCCTCCTTACCATGACAAGGACCATTTGTTCATACAGATTTTGTCAGTCTCCATCACTTTAGCAGTCTGGCTGTCACACAATGTCACAGCTTCACATTATTCGTCTTGTTTTGCCTTAACTTCTTTTGCTTTCAAATGGGTAGACAACATGGTGACTCCCTGCTCTCACAAAGACAAAATGGTGTGGTTAGTGTCATCTACAAGCACACCTGAAAAAATGCTGTCAGTTCTCAGCAGATTCTACAGCCATTTTTTCCTTTTCCACTGATCTTTTTTCTTTTTTTTTCTTTTTTTTTCTTCCTTTTTTTTTTTTTTTTTTTTTTTTTTTTTTTTTTTTTGGAGCTGAAATATTTTTTCTTCAAAAATTCTCATTTTCAAATTTCATTAAAATCCATGAATTCAAAGAGACATGGGAGCCTTGGGAAGAATGACACAAACAAATATGTCACATGCACTGACAATAATATGGAGGGGAAACAAACAGAGATCACCATGAAGATAGATATGTGCAATCACTCCCTATGGAACAAACCATATCAAATGTGATGCAGGAAATTTTGAACAGATTGTGTTCCTGTGTGTATCATGCTCATTTTTTCACACACACACACACACACACACACACACACACACACACACACACACACAAAACTGTAAAAAGGTGGATAAACAAATAGAAACAATTAATATATAAATTAAAAAGGTGGATAAACAATTAGAAACAAGTAAATAAATAAATTGAAATATGAATTAAAATCTTAATTTTCAGATATAATACATTTTGCCATTAAAACAAAAATAGAAACAACACAAAACAAAATTATGAACACACAAACACTACCTCCATTTCCTTACATCCTGAATGAGTGAATCACAGTGTTCTGAAAATGAAAGCCCAAACAAAAATGATTGTGTGTGTGCACGTATGTGTAAATGTGTGCATGCACCCACATGCATGTGTGTATCTGTATGTGTGTGTGAGCCCACATGTGTGCATGTATATGTGTGTGCATGCATGTATAAGATTAAGTCTCAGTAAGTAAGCGCTTAGTAATAAAGTATTTTACATGGCTAGCCAAAGAACTGCAGACAGCAAAAAAAAAAAAAAAAAAAAAAAAAAAAAAAAAGAGAGATGCCAGCAGTAATATCACATGTTTGATTTTACAAAGAAGGATTTTTCCTGGTAAAGGAGTACTTTTCCCCTTAAAAAAAAATAAAATAAATAAAAAAATAAAAAATCAGAGCATGCGATATTTTTGCAATGACAGTTACAAACAACACTGCTGCAGTCTCTCCCTGATGAATCTCTCCAACATTTCTCTCACTTTCATAATGTGTGTGTGTGTAGTGTGTGTGTATGTGTGTGTGTGTGTGTGTGTGTGTGTGTGTGTGTGTGTGTGTGTGTGTACTGTGTGTGTGTACTGTGTGTGTGTGCCCGCACACTCATTTTTTTTTTTCCTCACATCCTTTCATTTGACTAATCTTTATTAAGTTCATTTCTGTGATTTCACCTGTTTTCTCTAGGTTCAATGGAGCAGCTTATCTTGCATGGGCAAGTCTGCAAGTTTTGGGACTGAGTGACATCTACTTGGAAGTTCTTACTGGCCACCATGATCCAGCAGTTGGTGTTGCGGGCCATATGCTAAAGGGCTGTGGGTTCTCGTCAGACACACTCATTGTTTGGATTTCCCCCCCTGCTCATATCCAGCTATCACATCTCAGAACACAATGGGAACACTGGAACTACACAGCTGGTTTCTATCCACCTGAGTGACAGTGTTGCTCGAATTTCCTGACCACCAACACAGTACATGTCTGTATGCCTCAAACCTGGTTCACACTGGGAATGTATTATGAAAGAAAACATACAAAGTTTTTTTTGTTTTTTTGTTGGGTTTTTTTTTTAGCTGTCCCAACCTCTGTGCCACCTCAGAGGCAGTACACCCACATCGCATCGCTCATTCCAACACCCCGTCCACAGCCACAGCCCAGTCGGCCCCTGCCGCAGCCCCAGCACCGGCAATCCACAGAGAGCAGTAAATGTCAAGTCGTCAAGAGGCAACCCACTGGAGGGGACACTGCACTGCTGCCGAGTCACTTCAGTGGTGTTCAGTGGTGCCTGTTCTGATCTAACATACGCAGGACACCACCTACCAACCCCCCTACTGACTACAATAATTGCTTAGTCATGAAGCCAGCGTGAGTGAGCTCTCCCTCCGGAGGGCGCCACCATGTCCATCCAACGACAGCCCATGGACTCGCCGATACCGGTGACCCCGACGGAACCAAACCAAGGTCACAGACGTGGAGAGGACATCGAAACTGAGGTCACCATGAGAACATGGCATGAAGGGCCAAAGAATTTGAGACTTTTTTTTTTAATGCTGATCAATGAGAATGAGGATGATTAAGATGATGCTATGGATTTCTATTTTGGTCTGAAACTACATGACAGGGCTTTACTCTACACTTCCTTTCATAATATGTCCCGGCATCAACCAGGCTTTAGTAAGTTCTGATGTAGCTAGACTATTATGAGGGTCCTTAACTGATATGCTGTTTTCCTTTTCATAAGTGTATGCAGATGTATGTGTTGAAATGACTTAAGTGGGGTTTTTTTGTTGTTGTTTTGTTTTTGTTTTGTCTAATATCATCTGCCGGATGGAAAGACGTAAAATTAAACCACCAACCAACCTACCAGGGCCAAGAGATACAGGCACCTGCAGTGTTGGTCAGGAAATTTGAGCAACACACTCTCAGAAATGCATCCATTAAGTGGATAAAACTCGACTGTGTGGTTCCAGTCTTCCCCAACTAAATCCACAGCAAACTCAACTCTGGGTAGGAGCTGGTCGGGGCAGAAAAACCCACATGACTCTGATGGGATTCGAACCCACAACCTCCCAGCCAGGAGTCCATGGCACTAACCACTTTACCACTATGGCTGGTTGAAACATACATAGTTTACATCCTTGTCAAAAAGTATGGTTGGATAAATACCATTGTTGTTTGTGACACTTCAGAGTTAAAGATTCCATATTCAATTATTCTTCAGTCACCTTATTCACATGTCATAGAGAGAATAATACATCTGCCTTCAAAGACAACGATTTCTAGACACGTCTTGGGTTGATTCTTACATAGCTTGCACTGTCACAACTACTAAATACAGGTCACAGTAACAAATGTGGGATTCCACACTCCCTAAATTAGAAAATGATAGACTGCTTGCAACAACAATTTATAAGAGGGGAAATGGATCATGAAGATAGAAGATAATTTGATCTGATCATGACCCAGCGGACCTTCATCAAGCTTAAAATCACAAGTCAAAGAAGGTTTTACTTCATCATAAGGATTACTCACAAATGCATCTGCTGTCTTATCTACATGATCTTTGATGATGCCATCCTGTGACTTAAACCAGTTAAAGTTTACATTCACATGGAACTTGACATGCATGTGTGTGCGTGTGTGTATGTACTAGCAGCAGCAGCAGCAGCAGCAGCAGCAGCAGCAGGAGCAGCAGCAGCAGCAGTAGCAGCAATAGTAGTAGTAGTAGTAGTAGTAGTAGTAGTGCTTCAGTTTTACATCTGCTCACATCTGGATGTTAGACGAAGGAAGAGAGAGAGAGAGAGAGAGAGAGAGAGAGAGAGAGAGAGAGAGAGAGAGAGAGAGAATGTCTGTGGCTATGTAAGTGTATGCATAATGTAGTTATCTAAGTGCATATAAATGTCCCTCTACACATCCCTACAACATACCTGCAAATAATTGCTTGACTACAAATTAAAGAAAAAACAACATTGAAGGCAAACTTTAAATCTGAAAAGACATCACACACAAAGACATGCCTGATAATGGTGGTAAATGAGCTTGAAGAGGTAAACAGTCAAACAGCAGATGCTTGCTCTTGCTGGTTATCTTCGTTCTCCACAAATACATTTTGCTTCATTTGTGTATTTAGTTTTAAAGGCATCAAGTTTGAATTTATAAAATATTGAAATGAAATTTCTATATTGGTACATGCCTATTTTTCATTTGTAAATGAGGAAAGCTGTTTACATGTTCATAATCAATCAAATGAGTATTTTTATCAGCCACACCATGCAAGGTATTTTTGTAGAGTTTTCTGAATCGGCACCAGATGGGTTGCTTTAATAATTGACTGACTTCACTTCAAAAAGAGCTCAGACTATTTTGTCAAATTCTACCGTTGGTTCTTGTACAGAAAATCTTTTGAAAGAGTCAACAGTCGGTTCTGAGACATTATGCAAAGGTGGCCTTGAATTCTCCTCCAGCTTTTTGATCTTGATCACACTGATGTGAGCAAAATAGACCAACAAATATTTCATCTTACTCTGTAAAGATAGATACCAGAGAAATATCGTCAATATCTTAAACTAAAGTTCACACAGATGGTTCAGTATTGTCTAATAATCAGCTTCTGCTCCTACCATACCATTACAAAGGGCTGAAAATATTCCATCAGAAAAGGCAGATCAAAATTCATCGCCAAAATGATAGCTGTTCTTTATGGCATTGTCCCATAAATGCCACAGTCAACATTTGAAGTAGTTATTTGTGTGGAATTAATGTCTGTTCTGCAAACTATAAAATTCCCAAATACTGTTTCGAACAACTTTCTTGTAAATGAAATACGCCATCATATTCATGTTTTGATATGTCACCTTCTGTTGGATTCCATGGCAGTGTGGTATTTGAGGTAACGAGCCAGCTGAGAGATGTGCAAAGAGAGGAGCCAGAAATGAAAAGTACGCCATGGTATTGATATACCCTTTTCTTTACATGAAGTGTGTGTGTGTGTGTGTGTGTGTGTGTGTGTGTGTGTGTGTGTGTGTGTGTGTGTGTGTGTGTGTGTGAGATTAAAAAAAAAGACATTAAATAGCATGATAAATGGGGATGACATTTTTTTTAATTATTGACAGAGTCTCTTTAATTGTAATTATATTTTTCTTTCTTCTTCTTCTTCTTCTTCTTCTTCTTCTTCCTATCATTATTATCATCATTTTCAACAAACATTTTACACCTCATGAATGAAATTCCCCAGGCATTTACAGTGAACAAGAATATACATCAAACTATAACATGAGTAAACTGAAGGAAAAAAAAACAGCCAATACACTAAAACACACCCTGCAGTACTTAACAAGTTCACTCTGTATTCACGTGTACTGGTACCACTATTTACAACACTTTTCCTTTTCTGTACAAAACTTGGGACAGATGGGAAATGAAAGGGATGTAAAAAAAAAATCATTTTTTTTGAGGGGAAAATGAAAAATTGCACAGCTGAGCTTCTTTTTCATTACATTTTTTTTAACATAAACTTGTGGCTGATGGTGGAGAAGAAGGGAACTAAATTATCTTTTAGACAAGATAATTTTTTTTTCTCTCCATGCCTTCTCCCCTGCATGGCATGTTTAGACAGCACAACAATCAAAACATAAGACCAAGACACTTGTGATGGCCTTATCACAAGAATACCCTTCCTCCCCCAGCCCTCAAGTTCAACCAACCCCAACTCCGTCCCTGCACATTCAAATTATTCAAATTCCCTCGAGGTCATACTCTCATTCCCTGTACCCCTGTTCCATGCCAGCAACCAAGGAGTGAAGCTTCTTCAGTTGTCTGGAAATGCCAAAGAAGACCCACATCAGGAAGAAATGACGATTCTTCATGATCTGACATGAATTGTTCCAAAAAAAAAAAAAGGGGGGGGGGGGGGGATTCCATTCCGACACTGAGTGTGGGGAAAGCGCTTTGAACTTTCGGGCTCTATCACTGTGTCAGTTTCAAGTCTGAAGCCAAATTCAAGAGGCTGGGAGTTGGACATGTCACACTGGACTTGTCACATTCAGACTCATTCGGATGATTCAAATTTAAATCACTAAAATATTACTGTAATGTTTCTAATGAGTAATCAATTGGCGGTCCTGTAAATTCATCATGGTCACCACATAGATCACCATGAACGCATGTTTGAAATAGACAATAAAAAGAAACAAGAAGAGATTATCGTATTACTAACAGGTATTATATGTAATAATTTCAAACGAATGTCAAACAAATGAACAAAATTAATACTGTACCATTTTATGCATGCGGCAACTTCGAGAGTTGCTCGTTCAGGGGAAACTACTACTCTGCAGGATTCAAAGAGCACTGAGACGAGTTATCGCGTCCACAAAGAAAAAAAAAAAAAACGCTGGCCACACACCTATTAATGAAGAAAACTGGTGGTGTGTCAGCGACTAACTTCTGAAACGTTACTAGTACTACTATCTTCTGAAAACACTATTATAATTTTCATAAGATAGTAGTAATACTACTAACTTATGAAAACTATAGTAGTGTTTTCAGAAGATAGTAGTATTAGTAACGTTTCAGAAGTCAGCAGCTTGGCGTTGCGACTACCTAGTGAAATGATCCCTGTGTGAAATTATGTCCTCTTTCTTAGTATTATTACTATCCAGGGTCACTGATTGACGGTCATTTGGCCTATTTTCACCGCTTGACTGCTAATCAGTATAGTACGGGTTCACGTGAACAATTTATGACGTTGCTGACGTGAACAATTTATGACGTTATGACTGTTGCAATGAAATGTCTTGAAAGAATTGTCCTCTGTTCTGTTTTAAAAGATACTACACAGTACAAGACCCGTTTCAGTTCGCATATCAACAGAACAGATCAACAGATGATGCCACACTCACACTTCTCCATCATGCTTTTTCACACCTCGAAAAACCTGCCACCTTTGTACGCATTCTCTTTATTGATTTCTCATCAGCATTCAACACCATACAACCACATCTGATGGCAAAGAAACTCATTAACATAAATGTGTGTAACAAGCTCATTCCTTGGATAATTGATTTTCTTACACAGAGGACACAGTCTGTTCGATATCAAAGTGTTGTTTCGTCTTCCAGAGTCATTTCAACTGGCGCACCCCAGGGTACTGTTTTATCACCAGTGCTTTTTTACTGTACACAAATGATTGTTCAGGAAGTGATTCAACTTTGTACATTAAATATTCAGATGACTCAGCACTTGTGGATCTCTCCAACTCTGATTCTGTTTACTTCAAGGAGGTTTGAAGATTTGTTGACTGGTGCGATCATAACTATCTTGATCTGAATGTAACAAAAACGAAAGAAATGTTGATTGATTTTTAGAAAGAATCCAAAAGCTGTACCACCACTTTTTATCAAAGGTGCTGAAGTAGAACGTGTTGAATCATACAAATATTTAGGAACTTTTATAGATAATAAACTGAATTTTAAATCCCATGTTGAGTATGTCCACAAAAAATGTCAAACCAGATTATATTGTCTTCGCAACCTGCAATCATTTCATGTGAATACTGACATTCTTCGGACATTTTATTCATGCTTCTTGGAATCTGTTTTTAACTTTCTCATTTATGTGTTGGTATGGTGGGTTGACTGTGAAGAGTAGAAATGTGCTTGAGTAAGTGTGAACGTGGGAGGAAAAATCGTTGGTGAGAGACAAAAAAAGTCTGAGTGAGCTGTACAGGTGCCGTGTTGTTTTGTAAAGCGAAGAAGATTGTGTGTGACCAGACCCACGTTCTTGCAAATCAGTATGACCTTCTTCAGTCAGGACGAAGATATCGATCGTTTAATGCAGAAGTGCCAGATTTAAACAAAGTTTTATTCCCCTGTCCATTGATTTTATGAACCGATGAGATGTTTAATTGAAATCCAAATTCCTTTATATGAATGTATGTCATATGTGAGAAAATGGGTAATGTGACTTAAATTATTGTTTATTTGCTGTGAATGTGTGTGACCACAAATTAATTTCTCAAATTGAGATAATAAAGTTTACTTGACTTGACTTGTCATTTTTGCCCCATTTCCACTGTTTGACAGCTAGTTTGTGTAAAACGAGTTCATGTGAACAATTCACGTTGTGGTTGACCAGTGATCAGTGTCATTGACCAGTGGTCATTTTGGCACAATTTTACTGCTTGACAGCTAATTAGTGTAGAACGAGTTTATGTGATCAATTTATGACGTTTCTGACCAGTGGTCAATATCATTCACCAGTGGTCATTTTGACCCAATTTCACTGTTTGACTGCTAGTTAGTGTAGAACGAGTTCATGTGAACAATTTATGTCGCTGCTGACCGATGGTCAGTGTCATTGTCCAGTAGTCATTTTGGCAAAATTTTACTGTGACAGCTAATTAGTGTAGAATGAGTTCATGTGAACAAGTTATTATGTTGCTGACTAGTGGTCAGTGTCATTGCCCAGTGGTCATTTTTGCCTCATTTCACTGTTTGACTGCTAATTTCTGCTGTAAACTGTGTGTGTGTGTGTGTGTGTGTGTGTGTGTGTGTGTGTGTGTGTGTGTGTGTGTGTGTGTGTGTGTGTGTGTGTGAGGGAAGAGAGAGAGAGAGAGAGGGAGAGAGAGAGAGAGAGGGGGGCAGTCAAACAGTGAAATGAGGCAAAAATTACCACTGGTCAAGGACACTGACCACTGGTCAGCAACGTCATAAATTGTTCACCTGAACTCTTTCTACACTAACTAGCTGTCACAGTGAATTTGGGTCAAAATGACAACCAGTGAATGATATGACCACTGGTCAGAAACGTCATAAATCGTTCACATACACTCGTTTCTACACTAATAGGCCAAATGACCATCGGTCAGTGACCCTGGATAGTAATAATACTAAGAAAAAGGACATAATTTCACACAGGGAACGCCAAGCTACTACCTTCTGAAATGTTACTAATACTACTGTCTTCTGAAAACGCTACTATAATTTTCATAGGTTAGTAGTATTACTACTATCTTATGAAAATTATAGTAGTGTTTTCAGAAGATAGTAGTACTAATAATGTTTCAGAAGTTAGTTGCTTGACAGTGGTGGACTTCTTTGATTTAGTCTGTTCACACTTGGTGATATTAGACTTAAAGAAAAAAAAAAAGCGAGGGGCAGGGGACCGTTTATAAAAATCTATTATATTGATGCATGAAAAGCACTTTTACTATTTGCACAATTTCTGGTTTGTGGTTTATTGTTTCGATAGAATCATGTACAGCCACATCCACGTTCGATTCTTTATATAATGAAGTTAATATTGAACTGTGAAAAAGAATATGGTCTACTGATAGAAGATTCAGCAATCGCATGATACGTTTTGGGAAACTTTGGTTTTCCACGAATTCAGTCGAAGCTTGTATAGAAAATAGTATGGCGCGGCCTGTGAGCGTTTGACAATCATGATGTGCGTGGATGAAACAGAAATCAAACAAATTAAGAATACAGAAAGAAAATAAACGAATTATTTTTGGAGTGTCAAAATTACACCGCGGCTGGTATAAGACTCCTGGACCTTGACCGTCGGAGTGAAACAAAACAGATAAATGGATTCAATCAGTTCAGTTCAAGGGTTAATTTAACATTCGTCATCAAGGATAATTGACGATTTTAAAAGACAAAAAATAAATGCATAAGGGTTAAAGTTCCATTGCCTAGTGGCCGTGGAGTCAATCAACCGCCCGAGATTCACCGTTCTGGGGCACAAATTGATGGAAGGTGGAACCATCCCTCTCCCTCCGCCGTGTTTTTGTCATTCTTTGTCATCATGCTTTAAATTTGATTGTCTCCATATATCTTTCATGCTGTTTGTATTTCCTCAGTATTTTCTGTTCTCCACACATGCATAACTGCGTGCTCTTCCTGCACACCACTCTCATCTCTGTCTGTCTGTCTGTCTGTCTGTCTGTCTGTCTGTCTGTCTCTGTCTGTCTGTCTGTCTCTGTCTCTCTCTCTCTCTCTCTCTCTCTCTCTCTCTCTCTCTCTCTCTCCACACTCCTCTCTCTCTATCTCATTAAAAAAAATAAAACTTTTCGTATGCTTCTACATTTTGTGCCTTGTCTTATTTTCCAATTGTTGACCCTACTCAAGATGAGGACTGGATGCAAGAAAGCACATGTAAATGAAACATGTTTTCTGGTCTTCTCTTGTCTTGTCTTGTCTTGTCTCGTCTTGTGTGTATCTTTCCATGGACTAAATCATCGGATACCAATTGACTGCTGGGTGGACAAAGATCGTGTTTGAAAAAAGAAATCCACCTAAAAGAAGGCTATCAGCTCCGTAAGCTAATGCTCTAAGCTCTAGTCAAAGTACAAGACCATCTTTTCCCTCCAAAGAGCTTGGCCTTCCCTTCCTCCCCATTTACCCTACTTCCTTTTAACCTGTGAATCAATTTTTCACAAACCACCACCACCACCACCACCACTACTATGACTACTACTACTACTGCTATTACTACTACTTCCATCAGTTGAAGGAAAGGTTGTAAAACAGTGCCCTGCTTTTCATATGGAGTTTCAGCTGCTGAAACTTGTGGGTTTGAATGACGCAGGTGGACAATTAAAAAAAAAATGTGTATGCCTGACTATCTTCGTTTTAAGAGAGATTTTCGCACAGTTCTTTTGAGGGTGTTTTTTTTCTGTTTACTTGAAAGTTGTTGATCAGTGTTTACGTTTGTTTACTTGTTGGCTTTTCCATTACCTGATCGTATTTTCAATGCATTTATAAACTCTCTTTAATGCTTTATTTTTACAGAAAGTTGCCATCCTCCTAACTGCTAATCCATGCAATACATCAATAAACAATTTGCTCTCACATTTGCACTATGCACGTTAGCAAGGCACTCAAGGTTTGACCAGTACGTTGGGTCTTGTCCATGAGTCCCATTTCTTAATTTTCTTAAGTCATATAACTGCTTACTTAGTTATTTTGTGTGTTTAGCTGTAACTGCTGCTTATAGTGATGTAGAGGCTCAAAAGACGTGGTGTAGCATACACGAACCGTGGGGATTATAGGTTCTCAGGAGCTACCGGTGAAGGATTGAAGATAAAACATTCTAAGCCTCGTTTTTCTCTCTCTCTCTCTCTCTCTCTCTCTCTCTCTCTCTCTCTCTCTCTCATTTTTGTATGTTGATTTTAGTGTCCCTGTTTAAGTCTACAGCACACCCAGTATTCTGTGTAAGCAATGAACTCGTTTAACGAGATCAATAAATGTCAGAACTCAGACTGAACTTGAACCTGCTATCTCCCAGCCCACAGAAATGTCTGTAAAGACATAAGTAACGATTAACGAACACATAATTGTTTTCTGTCACAAGCTTTCATCCTGGCTTTGCTGCAGCGTGGCTTTGATTCCTTCGAATGGTCCAATAGGATTCTGTTTAGGAGGGGAGACTTAACAAATGCAAGCGTTACTGAAAAGAAGCCAAGGTAAAACACAATGTAAATTAACGCTCGTTTATGCACACTGCAAAACAGGCATATAAATTTTCGACAGATAATTATGCCCTCGTCACATGAAAAAGATACTCCTCAGAGTGCTGTCAGCAGCGGAAGAAAAATAGCACACCCTAAGGTGTAGTATTTTTGATCGGAATCGATAACTGCATCCATTCATATTATTATTTATCCGAATGAACACGCATAGCATATATCCTGATACACATGCAATGGAGCATAAGGGTAATCAGCTTTCAGTTTTGCTGTTGTTGTTGTTGTTTGTTTTGTTCTGCTTTTGTCTGTACGAGTTCGGACTTCAGTTGTGTCTTCCTTTAGGAATTATTGGTGTATTACCTCCTTCCGGCGAAACAAATGCTAGTGACTTCCCTTCTACAGGTCATTTCCGTCCAGCTGATCAGCTGAGAAGGTGCGAGATTCGAAAGCTCCAGTCTTCCGTTCATTGTCAAGACAGAGCGTTAGCTATCTGAAGCTGAGAATGACCACACCAAACTGAAAAGAGTTACGCTGAAAAGGTACTTGACATTAGTTTAAAGAATAAGTCTGTGATATTTTTTCTGTTATTGAGAAATTGAAGCTTCAAATGGGTCATTTTAAAACCATGGACAAAGTCCCTGGCAAGAAAGCGGTCTCTCCATCATGGCGTCCATGAATCGACCGGGCACTGTGCTCGACACAAATACTGAAATAGGAATCTTCTAGAACTTTGCCTTTCAAATATTCAAAGAAGAATATGTCTGTGATTTTTTTTTCTGTTGAGAAATTGAAGCTTGAAATGGGTCATTTTAAAAACCATTGACAAAATCCCTGGCTAGAGCAAGAAAGAGCTGTTCTCTCCATCATGGCGGCCATGAATCGACCGGGCACTGTGATCGACACAATGAAATAGGAACGTTCTAAAACTTTGCCATTCAAATTTTAATATCGAGGACATTGTGTCGGAACCTATAAGATTTAAATGAAAAAAACGCGAAGATAATCTTCACTGCAGTTTAGATGGGTAATTTTGACACTTCTTTCATACATACAGTGATACACGTTATGACGTAGTCTTTCTCCGTCAAATATTTTCTCAGATGAAATCAGATAATTCGAGTCAGCATAGTTGATGCGAGAAGGGGAGGATGTTAAGGCGAGGAGAGTTGAGGTGGAATGGGAGAGAAATTTTATTTTAAGCTTGTTTTAATACCCGCCTGCAGTCACCTCGCTTGGAAAATTTTTATTTATACTGACTGCTGCCATTCAAGTGTATTTTGCTTTTTGTTATAAATCAAATTTAGTTGTGCATTTGTGGATTGTTTGAATTTTTTTGTTTTGATTGTCTTGAATGTTGCCAGGCCTGAAGAAGACCAGGGACAGTATGCATGGGGAAAAAAGTAGAACTTACTCCAGAAGAATGAAAAAAAAAAAAAAAAAAGGTGAAAGGTGAAAACTAAATTGGATAGTTATTTGCATGGGTGCCACTCTTCCGTCTGGGTGACTGAAATCCCTTTTCTAGGCAAGGCCCCAGACGGATATTCCGTTTTTTAAGTTTTGTTATTCAAAAAAAAATTTTTTTTTTTGAAAAACAGTTGAATCTGCGGTATTATGACTGAAGCAGCACTGTAGCAGACAACCGGAAATGAGGAAGCGCTCTCTATCGTTGAACACAACATGGGTCCGGCGTCTGTTAGCCTACGTTGCACCATTGTGCTGGTAGAAGTTTTCCAGTGGCACTGCCCCTGCACCCCGTCGAGGCCCGGGTGGCCCCTGGACCCCTGCCTCATTTTCAGATTTTCAGTGTCACCCTTGTATTTGGTATGATTCCTACTCATTCCAATTCTCGGTTTTGACATGTACGATGCATTTTCAGTAGAGATCCTATGGTTGCGGGTTCAAATCTCTACCGGGTTGTTTCTGTACAGGGAGATTTTTCCCTCATAGTTAACATTGATTCTGGCTCCATTCCCCATATAGTCATTCGAACAAGATATGATTTGAAGTTCCGTGTGTGTACACAAGCATAATATCTTGCACAAGAAAAATCCCATCACCAACTTTTGGAAGAGAAGGCCAGTTTTGGCAGATGGTATGGATGACACGTTACACATAGCATGCACCTTCCCCATAGTAGGAGTATGACTACCTTAACCTTTTCGTAACACACCATGAAAATGATTGCAGCGCCCGACCTACCACTCGGCGATGTGGGGCGAAAATACTTGCAAGCAATCTCTCACTCAGGACGCGTCATGAGACTGATAATGATCTAAAAATAAATATGACCGAATTTCGTTAATTTTTAAGCCGTGGTGTCAGCGTATAAATACAGTCCTTCCTACGTCATATCATAAAGTTAGCAGGCTACTAACAGTCGATTTTATTGGTTAATTTGAAGCGAAAGCAAACAACCTGTTGGCGTCTTCAAGCACTGAATCAGTGCTCCTTGTTTGAAGTGTGTCATTTTCAACTCAATCAAACAATGAAATATTTATTTTTACTTTTAAAACATTTATCGTCATGAAGTTGAAAGATAACTCTATTTCATTCTACAAAAATAAAGTAACTGTAGGATTTAGGCTTTTAAGGCAAATTAATTAAAAATGATAAACAAGTAGGGTAACTCTTGCTCTCATAAGAAAACCTAACAGTTAAACACAGTAACTTTTATTGAAGACTGGCATAGTCTTTTAAACTTGAATAAAGTCAGATACAAAGATGAACAATCTAATAGTGGGGGGAAAAACAAGCGCAGGCCAGCAACCCCTCGCATCATTGCAGTAATGACCAGGCAAAAATTTGAACTGGGGGGAGGAGGGGGGGGGAGGGAGGGGGTTGAATATGAAGAAAATGGGAACATAAAATTTAGAAAATATACTATAGATATGAAAACTCTAATTAGCTGCATGAGGAAACCATCGTAATTCCGCTCGAAGGCAGATCTAATTTCGAGAGGGAATACGATGGTTTCCTCATGCAGCTAGTGAAGAGTTTTCATATTCATATATTTTCTTAATTTCATGTTCCCATTTTCTTCATCTTAGCCCCCCCTCCTCCTGAAGTTCAAATTTTTGCCAAGTCATTACTGCAATGATGGAGGGGTTGTTGGCCTGCACTTGTTTTTCCCCCACTATTAGATTGTTCGTCTTTGTATCTAACTTTATTCAAGTTTAAAAGGCTGTGCCAGTCTAAATAAAAGTTACTCTGTGTTAGGTTTTCTTATGGGAGCAAGAGTTACCCTACTTCAGTACTGTTTATTGTTTACTGTTCCCTGCCTCATTTTATTGTAAACTAATTAAGAATGGTCAAAATCAGGTGTCTGGATGGAATTTCAGTGCTGTGACTGCAGTGTTAAATTGGCACATAGAGCAGAACAAAGGTCTGTGCTGTAAAAAAAAAAAAAAAAAAAAAAAAACCCTGTCATACTCACAAAACTCTACCGAGTCCACTCACTTTGTTGGATAGATGGGATTATTCTTGCCTGTTTATACAGGGAGTGTGTGCAGGAGTATGCAGAAGAATTTGTTTTTAAACATTTTTGCCTCCAGTTCGCATACACATTGTTGCTTGTAGCTTCACAAAAAGAACAAAATCAAACTGAGAGAATGAAATTCCTCATGTTTTGTCTTGTGATGTATATTATGTATTGATATAATTTGTGATTTATATTTTATATTGATATAATTGTCTTTTTTGTTCGGTGGAACAGTAAATTTTCTTTTAAGTTTGTTTTAATTTCTGCCTGCAGTCACCACACTTTGATACTAACTTTCATTTATATTGTACTAACTGCTGCCCGTCAATGTTGTTTGTCATGTCTGAAGAAGATCAAAGAGGTTGAAACATGTGTGTTTTGTCTCAGTAATTTTTTGTCTCTTTCATTTGGCACAGCGTTAATTTTTAAGTGAAATCTAAATTTTCAGAAGCAGTGGTTGTCCTAGTTTCTTTGAGCAGATGAATAATGAAATAAGTAGATGTAATTAGCATAAATGGTAAGACTTGAAACTTTAGTCAATATGAATATGGAGTTAGTTTTCTCTGTCTCTTCCCATAGCAGCACTAGAATATTTAATTTCTCTTTTTGTATGGGTATTGTATTATATTACATCTCATTATTATAATCAAAATAACGTATATTTATTTTCAGACCTGAGAGAAAAATCTGTAGGATGTTTTGGAAATCTATAGGACAAAGTATGAGGATACTTCTGTGGTAAATTTGTTTTCATTTGGGGAAGAAAGGATCGTTACTTGCATTTTAGACAAAAATTAATGAAAGCACTTTTTCGAAGTGGTATCTTGTGATTTCAGATACAGATTTGAATCTTTAAAAAAAAAGAAAATCTGATTTTGTTGGCTTAGTTGATTAATTGAAATGGACTGGACTTCACATTTGTGACTGCTATGCACAGCTGTTGGCATCAGCTTAGTTTGTCCTGATGTGTGATCATAGGGAAGACTTGGTTTTTGACCTGTATGAAATCTATCTGTCCAGAGCAATCAAACACTACATAGAGTGACCTGACAAGATCTTCAGGTTTTTTTTTTCTTTGATGACATGGTTTTGGAATAAACAGTTAGATCCCATGCAACAAGAAAGCACTGTCACATTGCTGAAGTAAACATTCTCACATTGTGAATAACTTATAAGAGATAAACTGCATGCACGCAGTTTGGGAATATTCAGCAGCATGGCTGCCAGCCCTCCCAAATAATTTTTTCCCCCTGGAATTTCTCAAGTTAAGAATGATTCCCCAAATCCTGAGGGGGGGGGGGGGGGGGGGGGGGGGGGGGGGGGGGGGGGGGGGGGGGGGGGGGGGGGGGGGGGGGGGGGCGTCTAGGATTTCAAATTTTGCTTTTAAAATCTGGAGTTTGAGGGGTCAGGTGTTGATAGGGATGATATAGTATTAATGAGTAAAGTCCAGATGATACATGGATATTGGCAGTTTGTATACATGTATGGAAAATACATTGTGTTTTTTAAACCCACATTTGTCAACTGAAAGATAAGGGAGCTAGAAATGCCCCCTCTTCAGCCCACTTCACCCCCTTCATCCCTTGGTTTTCAGATTTTTAACTCCATAAAGTTGACAGCCATGCAGCAGTGTTTTTAAGTCCATAAAAGCAGATATGACACAGACTGGTCATAAACACCATCCCAATGACTGTCCAACCCTGCAAAAGATCGAGTAGTAGAAGGAGTATATCAAATTGAAAAAGTTACAGCAGTCAGTGTGACCTCAATTGTCCATCAGTCAGATGAATCCTGCATTGTTCATGTAAGACGAGTTTACATTTGTGGATTCTCGGTTTCGGTCTCTAGAGGCCCAGGATGCTGAGGAGGTCATTTGATGGCGCATCATCAGGAATGAAGCTGATCAGCCTGGGATTTTAATTTATTGTACATGTAAATTCAGTTTTTGTAATGCCAGATTCATCTCAGGTGATCTTAATTTGTCACAAGATGTCAACAACAAGCACAACTTTGCTATGACCTAAGTTTATTCTACCCAGTGACTGGTTTTTTGTTCCATGAGTATGTTTCAGTTATCACCAACTGTCTGAATTTCCTTGTTTTGTGTAGAGTTTGTCTGTCTCAGTGTCAATCTACAGGGTTTTTTTTTTTTTGTGTTTTTCTCTCTCTCTCTCTCTTTCTCTTTCTCTCTGTCTCTGTCTCTCTCTCTAAAAGATTATCTTATCAACCAATTTTCTTTTTTTTCTCTTTGTTGTGGTGGTTTTTCTTTTACAATTCTGTCATCTGTGCTATTCCAGTTGCATTACTTTCACACCACTTCCATTCAGTGATGGTCACCTTGAATTCACTATGGACTTGGACGTAGAGAGGAACTGGAAACCTGTCCTAAGTCACTATGAGAGCAAGGCATGAAGGGCCATTATCCCTGTAGAACAGAGACTTACTTCCTTTGCTTGTGTTTCTGATTGATGAGGATGAAGGTGGTGTTATGGACCTCCGTTCTGGTTTGAGATGACATGACAAAGCAGCAGTTCATGATTACTTCAATAATATTTCTCAGCATCAGCCAGGCCTGAGAGATACAGACGCCTGCAGTGTTGGTCAGGAAATTTTAGCACCATCTCAGAGATGCATCCACTGAGTGAATGAAAGTCAACTTTGTGGATCCAGTCTTTGTGATTGAGCCGAGCCTGTAGCAAGCTCAACGCTGGACAGGAGCCAGACATGGGGTGGAAAATCCCACAAATATCAGTGGCTTTGATGGGAATTGAACCTACAATCTCCCAGCTAAGAATCCACAACACTAACACTGCACCTTGGTGGCTGGTATTTTGTTTGAGATTTGACTGATTTGAAAATTCATGATTTGGACTAATTTGATTGCTTCGACATTTGAATAATTAAAAAAAATGTCTAATTGCTGATATTGGTTGTTGCCACTTCAAAGGTGAAATATCAACCAGAATCAAGTACTTGAAGTGGATTGAACTGACTACAGCAATGTCCACCCCCCAAAAGCGTATGAGGTGAGTAACGTTTGTCCATGAAATGTGCTGAATTTGACGGGTTGGAAAATATACACTCCTAATTCTTTGAGTTTGAACGAAAATGTTCTCTTGTCTAACCAGTTTGTTGTAACTTTTGGACTGCACAGTAAATTTTTCTTTTTTAAAAAAAAATTCCATGCATGTGTCAGTGAGAGTGCATACTGTGTATATAATATGTGCATGTGTGTGCGAGTGTATATGTGTGTGTGTGCGTGCATGTACATGTGTATATGTGTGCGTTTAGTTTGCGATGTCTCCACGCACAGTGATGTGGATGAATGAATGGCTCGTGTTCTGATAAGTTACACAACCTTAGACATTGTGTAGTCCTGCATGTGCTGCTCTAACAGCGACGTTCATGTTGATTGCCCCATCACATAGGTGCCCCATCACCTTGGTGCCGCACTGAGTTTAAATGTCAAGAGCTGATGTTTTTAGCATGACTCATGTCATAGAACTAGTCAACAAGGACTTTCATGAGATGAATATAATGGCAAGCCTTCTTTCAGATGAGAAACTTTCTGTACTGTCTCCATGACAAAGCAGTCATTGTCATACTTGAAATTCACGTAAACTGGCTTACCCCAGTGGTGTGTGATATCCCATATGTGTTGGATTGGGAACATTCACTTAGGCACCTTTGCCTCATCAGAGTGCAGTGAGAATCCTCTGGTGGGTAACTGGGCTGCCTTACCGTCAAATCATTATCATCACGTCGTCATCACCTGATAATTGATAGCTCTCTGTGGATTCCTGGCTCTGGGTAACGATAGAACTATCCTGGATGTATCTCTGGTATAGAGAAGCTGAGGAAGAAATACAATGCTGAACAGTTTAGTCGTGGGGGAAAAGAAGTGCTGGTTAATAATTCTTTCTATCATTATAGTAATCACTTGGCAAAGATTTGAAATTTAGAAATGAAACAGGGGGTTTAAGATGAAGAAAATGGGAAAAATATATATATCATACATATGAAAACCCTTCACTAGCTGCATGAGGGAACCATTGTAATCCCTTTCAAAGGCAGATCTATATGTATTGTCTGCTCCTAGGCCTTTCGTGTGCTGGATCGGACTCATCAGGGAGACATGGCTGATTGTGTCTGTGCGCTTGGTGTCAAATAGAGACACACCACTGTCCATAACTGTGGTGTTCTCATCACCGAGGGTTCAAAAAAAAAGAATTCAATAGCACATCAAAATCTCATGCTGTATTTCTTTTAAGTAGACTATGAAAATAAAATCAGATGGGTAAATCCCCAACAGTTTTCCAGTGATTCAAGTTTAATTGTTTTTTTTTTTTTTTTTTTTTAATAAACTATGAACTGCCCATTTTGTGTAGGATCTGGAGAGATATGTAGCAGTTTGTGGAGGAGAGTGAATGCAATCAGATTGTTTCTCAGATATTTAATTAATTGGGGCAGTGAGTTGGCAAAGAATTTTTAAAAATGAATAAGATTTTTAACAGATGTGGGGTGGGAATAGGGATAAGTGAGAAAGCAAGAAATTGTAAGCATTTAACCCTTGACTGACAAGATTGGGGAACCATCACTCAGATTCTGTCATGTGATTCATTTCACAGAAAAAAGTGGGCCTTAAGTAGTTTGCAAGTTACTTACCTGACACATCTTTTGAGAAAAAAAAATCTGGTACGAAAATAGGTAGCATCATTTATAATCAGGAGATGGCTCATGCTTTGAGACCCATTGATACTATGATAGCGTGTATAACCATTCAACAATATAACAAATTTTTTCTTTTTTCTTTTTTTAATTACTGAATGACCGTACTTTGTAAATCAAAGGGCAGTTCAAAACAGATGGGATCAAGAGGCTTCTTGAGAGAAGGTGTTCAACAAAGTCCACAAATCAGACTGGTGGAGGGGTTACAATACAGGAGTTATTCACAGGATCTGGATCTAGATTAATACATCGCAAAAACATCCATTTACTGACATAGGTATGATGTTGGGGGTGCGCAGCGCAAAGATATTGGCTTCTGGCTTTTGCCAGAGCCAACTTGAAACTGTCAACTGACTTTTGGGGATGATGTTATCAATCATTGATATTGCTGCCAGCTCTGTACAAAATACTATGGGAATTTTTAGCAGTGTGAATAGCGGGTCATGTCATGGTGCCAGGGATTCCATTTTCCACCAGATCTTCTGAATTAATTTTGAAAAACTACTTAATGTAAAACGTGTCTGTGCCTTCATTGTTAAAATATCACATGATACAGTAATTTTTGGTTTGGACGAACATGTAAAAACGGACAACACATTTGAGTTCATTATTATGCTGGACTTGCTGTTGAAAAGGCCAAAACATGTAATTTTTTAGATTCTTGTACTCTACAGATGCTACATATTAACTATACCAATAAATGCAGCAGAAATGATGGCTGATGTGATGTGTAATATGGTGTGAATTTGTGCTTTTAAATGAATCAGTTTTTGTTTTAAAAGTTGTATACAAGGTAATGGTGACTGGTTGATCCTGATGTTGTGTTCAGCTGGAACTGGAAGAAGGGCCAGTGTTCACCACGCCCATCCGCCTCGACGATGACGGGTCAACTACAAGCGGTAGGGGTTGGTCGTCTGTCTGTCCTGTCACTGACTGACTGAGTCATATTTCTGTCTTCCTAAACAGAGACAAATAACATTGTCAAGATGTTTGGTTGATTTGTGTGTGTGTGTGTGTGTGTGTGTGTGTGTGTGTGTTTGGGGGGAGGGGAGGGAGTTGGGAAGGGAGGGGTGTGTGTGTGAGGGACACACATTTAGTTTTATGTACCTCAGTAAAGAAAACTAAGAAATAAGCAAAAAATAACTTTAAAGTTTAACTTTAAGCCTCTCGGCGGCCACCACACACACACACACACACACACACACACACACACACACACACACACACACACATAAACACACACACACACACACACACACACACACACACACACACACACACACACACACACTCACTCACTCGCTCACTGTTCTCTCAAACACACAAACTTCTCTCTTTCTGCTCTCACTTTCTTGAAGAGCTGTAATGTCCTGTGGACTCTTTAGCAGCCCAGCAGAGGTGAGTGATAGTTGTTTGAGTTGTGGGGATAGGGTGGAATGGTGTGGGGTGTATGGGTGTAAGAGGGATGGGGAATTCTATTTTAACAGTTACACTAGATATGGTTTTACGATGCTGTTTAATGCGTCTCTTAAACTGTCAATTTATGTATGATTTTCTGGTGTACAAATAATAAAAAGCTGCAAATAAGTCTTCAGGTTAGGATATGTTTATATTAGTGTGTGTGTGTGTTTCTGGTGGTATTGGTGGCAGAGGTGTGTGTGTGTGTACTGACTGTGCATTTTTTCTGTGTCTCTTCCCCACTCTCACATCGCTGTGCACCCTTCCTCCCACTCATCATCCAGTTCCCCCCTCCCTCCTCTCACCCCTCCTACCCACTTTCCACCCTGCTGTCCTCTCATTTTTTTTTTTCTGTCCTTTGCAAAACTCTTGCACTCTTAACTGTTTTGAATTGCAAATTGCTGTTCAACATAGACACACACACATGCACTGGCTTCATGCTGTATCAGCTGTTCAGCATGGAGTAGACACACATGCACTGACTTCAGTCGTATTCAGCAAAAAAAATAATTTTCACATTAACATTGCTATAAGACTAGATCTGTACTTTATTGATATTATTAACACGTCGATCATAAATGAAGGTCATGTATTTGAAGATTGTGATTTCGCTGGGTGAAGATCCCACAAAACAAGAAAAAAAATGGTAGGTGGGGAGTTGTTCATTTGATCAATTATCAGTTTAACATTAAATGCTGGCTCAAATTTATGGTGACCTCAAAATGCTTACATGGATTATAACAGTGCTTCAGTGCCGAATTCTAGTTGTGGTCTTTTCAACTTGTCTTTGCAGGGAGATAACTGCTCTGTGATCGAGATTTTTCCCTGTCAGTCGGTCAGATCTTAGTTGCTTACTTCCCTTGTATCAGATCTGATGACACGCAGGAGGCAGAGAATGAATTGTGCACAGAGTAGATACCAAACTTCGGATATCTGTGTTTATTTTACATAGTGAAACAAACAAAAAAAGAGAGAATTATGATACAGAATTAAGAGGTTTCTTTTTTGACCTGTGTCTCTAAAGAGAACCCCCATCTGCTGCTATGTATTAGCTTAATTCTGTATCATAATTCTCTCTTTTTTTGTTTGTTTCACTGTGTAAAATAGTGGGAGGGAGGGAGTAGTGTTTAGAGGGGAGTATATAGGGGCGGTTGGGGGGGGGGGGGGGGGGGGGGGGAGAGGAGGGTTGTGAGGGAAAAGTAGCAGGAGCCGAGTAGAGGGGTAAAAAAAAGGGGGGGGGGGGGGGGGGGGGGGGGGCTAAGGGGGAAAAAAGAGGGGGAGGAGGAGGGGAAAAACGGGGGGGGGGGGGGGGGGGGGGGGGGGGGGGGGGTGAAATTGTAGGTAATAGGGGAATCCTCACATGTGTGGGCTCATGAATATCCCCACAAAGACCTTGCAGATTTTGATACCTAACAATAACATACATTATGTCATTCTATCCTGCTAACGTTGGATAACAGAATAATATATCAAAACATTTTATACTCATTACAAATATGCATAAAAATACATATGTCTTGCATCAAACCCATTCCGTTGCATCATATCGTAATGCATGAATAGACATCAATGCAAGCAAATGAATAATTATTTATCATGATAATAATAGGAAGAAGGAGAATGAGAAGAAAAGAAGATGAAGAAAGAGAAGAAAAAGAGGAGAGAGAAAATGAGGAAACCACGATTAAGCACAAGAGCAATCAAAACGAGAACATGAAAAACAAAAAGGAGAAAAGAGTAGGAAAAGGAAAGGGGGGTGGGGTGGGGGGAGGCGGAGGAGGAAGGGGTGGGGGGAAATGGCAAAAAGGAGGAAGTGGGGGGGAAGGGGGAGAGGAAGAAGAGGGGTTGGGGGGGGAGAGAAAAACCGCGAGGGGGGAAAAAAAAGGGAAGAAGAAGAAGAAGAGGGGGAGGGGAGAAAAAAAAGAGAGAGAGAGGGGGGGGGGGGGGGGGTAGGAAGACACAGGAGAAGAAAACGACGACGAAGGAGAAGAAGCAATAGGAAGAGCAAATATGTAACTGATTTGAAAGGCTGTAAGTGTAACTCGGTTCTATAATAATCTTACCTTGACTATTCTCAGCACATGTCAAATTTTTCGTTCAAACAAAACGTAGAACACTCACAATATAATAACACCATTCGGGATTAAAATGAATCAGTTCTCAAATTGTTGGTTCCAAAAACCTGCTGATGAGGAGCTCAGGACGGGAACATAAGGCAAGATGAATATACATTATATCCATTCCCCATATTCTGCTACAAATAACTTGGGCTGGGTATGATCATGGGGCATCCACTTTCAAATTCAAGCATATGTAAACATTCTCTAGTATATATATTGTATAAGTGAATATTCGTGGCTTAGGCATGATTGATGGCCTCTGATATCACGGCATGACAATAGGTGCAGCTGTTTGCAGGCAACACAGAAATGCTGTTTATGTATGGCGCATAGTAGAATGCAGAAAAGGAAAGTGGGCATAAGCACTGACTGCGATGGCACTAGAGGCAGAGACGTGTTCGTCATTATTTGTCACTGGAGCTTTGACAGATCTGTCAGCACTGATTTCTTCTCCTTATCTCTCCTACCTTTTCTACCATTTTCGTACTCGCCGTTCTTATAGAACAAGGAGTACTTTAGAATGGGAACAAAGAAATGCTGTGTGTGTGTGTGTGTGTGTGTGCGCGCGCGTCCGTGGTCAAAATGTGTTCCACTCGCTCCAGACAAAACTACTGGGCCGATCTTTCTGAAAATTTGTAGGTATGTTCATTATGGGGCAAAGATGATGCCGATATGTTACTTTACCGTTATGGCCGATACTAACGGCTGCAAAGGCCTGTAACGGTTTTTCTTCTTTATGGAATATCTCAGAAAGTACTTGGCCGATCTTTGTGAAATTAGCTGGTATGTCCGTTATGGGTCCCGGATGATGCCCGATGTTTTAGTTTACCATTATAGCCGTTACTAATGGCTGTAACGACCTGTAACAGTTTTTCTTCTTCATGGAATCTCTCAGAAAATACTTGGCCAATCTCTGTGAAAATTAGCAGGTATGTCCGTAATGGGTTACGGATGATGCCCGATGTTTCAGTTTACGGTTATAGCCGTTAGTAACAGCTGTGACGGTTTTCTTCTTTATGGAATATCTCAGAAAGTACTTGGCCGATCCTTGGAAAATTAGCAGGTATGTTCACTACGGGTTACGGGTGATGCCCGATGTTTTCAGTTTACCGTTATAGCCGCTATTAACGGCCAATAACGGTTTTTCTTCTTTATGGAATATCTCAGAAAGCACTGTGTCAATCTTTCTGAAAATTTGTAGGTATGTTCATTATGCGTCATGGATAATACCCGATGTTTTACTCTACCGTTATAGCCATTACTAACGGCAATAACGGCTCATAACGTTTTTCTTCTTTATGGAATATCTCAGAAAGTACTTGGCCCATCTTTCTGAAAATTTGTAGGTATGTTCATTATGGCCGACGGGTGATGCCCGATGGTTTAATCTACCGTTAAAGCCGTTACTAACGGCTATAACGGCCCATAAGAGTTTTTCTTTTTTATGGAATGTCTAAGAAAGTACTTGGCCGATCTGTCTGAAAATTTGTAGGTATGTACATTATGGGTCACGGATGATACCCGATGTTTTAGTTTGCCGTTATAGCCGTTACTTACGTCCCATAATGGATTTCTTTTTTATGGAAAATATCAAAGTACTTGGCCGATCTTTCTGAAAATTTGTAAGTATGTTCATAATAGGTCACAGATGATGTTTACCAGAATAGCCATTACTGACGGTTACACCAGGCCACGACGGTTTTTCCTCTTTATGGAATATCTCACGCGTATTAAGGATGAACTGGGTGTACGTTTATATGCTTTGCATCTTGCTAACTTTTCATCTTTTCCATCTCATCTTTTCCACTGGTGTCTTACCTTAATTATGTATACATGTTTTTATAAATATAGATTGTGCTGAACAACACATACACAAACATATATATATATATATATAGAGAGAGAGAGAGAGAGAGAGAGAGAGAGACAGTAGCAAACTTTGGCAATAAGCCATACAGAAGAAAAATGTTGCTCTGGGTGCTGAAAGTGTAGTAAAAAGTTGCTTCCCAAAACGTATAATGAAATAGTGGAGAATGGCAAAAAGTAGCGAAAAAATAACATACTTAAATGTACAGTAAAATGTAGCAAGACATGGCAACAAAATCTTGTACAACCTAGTAAATCAGAAAGAGGATAAATCGTGAAGAACAGCGAAAATGATGAAAAGAAATAATGAAAATTATTTGCGAGTGATAAAAAGAAAAGTGGAAAGGGGTTGTAAAATGTAGCCAAAAGTAGTAAAAATGTACATTATAGAGGCGAGGAGTCATGGTAAAAAGTAGCAAATGATGCATGTTATAGCCAAAAAAATGTTGAAAATTGTTAGCATTAAAAGGAAAGAAAGAAAAAGAGAGTAGTGGAAATACAGCAAACAATAGTTGAAAAAAAAAAGAAAAGAAAAATCAGAATTGAAATGTGAAAAGCAGTCAAAAGTGGCCGAGAATACAATTAAGTAGCTAAAGAAGTGAACCTCTGCAATGCATTAAAAGAAGAAAAAGTGCAGTGTGAAGTACAAAGAAACAAAAAGTAGTTAAATCGATGTGAAGTGTAGGGCTAGTGTACCATACATTAAGAGAAAGAACAGCAGCATCCAACTATAGCGAAAATAGAGCAAAACAGATATTGTAAGAAGTAGCAAAAAGCAATGAGAAGTATTAGAGAGAGAAAAAAGAAAAAAAAAAAGAAAAACGAACAGCAGCAGAAAGACATGCAGGATGAATGGGCCTTTAAAGTGATCTTTACCGGGATCTGCCAATTTCCATAACATACTGCTTCAATTATTTCTCACGTTTTTCCCAGTCAGGGTCACGGGTCATTGATTTCTACCTTTTGACCTCAATTCAGCGACTATCAAGGGATTCATGCCCCCCTCTTTCCTGCTGTCGAACCCATTCATCGTAAACCACATCAGCATTTTGAATGGGCCTATTGCAAAAGCGCAGATTTCAAATTCAGCTTTATATACCATTCATCGTAAACCACGTCACCATTTTAAATGGGCCTATCGCAAAAGCGCTGATTTCAAATTCAGCTTTATGTATACCATTCGCAGGTGCAAAAAACGGCAAGGGGTCGACCCAGGTTTTTGATTGTAGGGCCAAACTTTCTGAGAATGCTGCTTTCCGTTTCTTTGTCTGGGTCAGGACAAGGGAATTAGTTAAGTTCAAGCTCAAAGCTCCAATGTGTGTGCGCGCGCGCGCGTATGTGTGTGTGTGTGTGTGTGTGTGTGTGTTTTGTAAGTCAGATGTACAACGCCAGACAGCAGTTTTGTCTGGTGCGAAATCAATGCATCTTTTCCTCCCAGTCTCGCCTCAGTGCTGTCAATGAATATACTTCCTAGGCCCCTCATTATGGCCCCCCCCCCCCCCCCCCCCTCCCCGTGTTCAGACACACCTAGGTTTGACGGTCACAGTCTAGGCACCAGCAGTCCCAAAGATACATATCAGTCACAGTTATGTTGTTGTCCAATGGGGGGGGGGGGGGGGGGGGGGGGGGGGGGGGGCGAGCACCAGACACTGGGGCACTATGTGGGAGTGGGAGTGTGTAAGGTGGGGGTGGGGGGGGGGGTAATGTATGGTGGGTGTTGGAATAGGGGGAGGATGGTGGAGAGAGAGAGAGAGATTTAATACATTGCGTCATGTTCAGGTTTTTAATTTGTATTTAGATTTATCCTTTTTTGCCGGTTTTGAGATAGGCATCTGTGGGTGTGGCTGCCAGTGGTTTGGATGAGGGTGGTTGGTTGAATGATAGGACAACAGCATGTTGTTGTGTGATGAGTTTGGTCAGCATGTGATGTTTCCTCCCTATGTATGATCTTTGTGAGAATGATCAGTATTGTTGGTGTACAGGGGAACAAGAGAGAAAACTCTCTCTCACTCTCTCTCTCTCTCTCTCTCTCTCTCTCTCTCTCTCTCTCTGTCTCTCAGTAAAATTAAATTAAAATAGGTATATGCCCGCAAGAGCGCACGCATACATGCACACGCATACAAATGCGCGCGCACGCACGCACACACACACACACACACACACACACACACACACACACACACACACACACACACACACACACACACACACACACACACACACACACACACACACACACACACACACACACACACGACCTCTCTCTCTCTTACCCATTATGTGTACATTGGGAGAAGAGTTACGGAGAGTCTTAAGTGGTGCACACTTACATAATTCACCCCCTTTCTCGCCACCGCGCTGCCCCCTCCCAGCAAACTTTTTTTTTTTTTCTTCCCCCTAATCCCTCTTTCTGCTGTCTCTTCTTTCCCTCCCTTCCTCCTCTCCCAGGCACTGCCCAGTTACTGGGCGTGAACCCCACTGCCCGCTACGTGTCTTACGAGGTTGGAAGTGTGGTATGCGACAGTCCGCATGTTTTTCTTTCCCAATTCAATGTTTACATCTCTTCCTTTTCCGTCGCCGTCACCTGTCTCCAACCCCTTCCCTCTTCCTCCTAGTCCTAGTCATCCTCACCCCCACTCCCGAACCCCGCCTCCACCCATTCCCTTCTCGCTTTCACGCCCTTCATCGTCCCCCCGTCTCCTGCTTTTTCTCCTCTCTCTGTCTGTCCGTCTCTCTCTCTCTCTCTCTCTCTCTCTCTCTCTCTCTCTCTCTCTGACTCTCTCCCTGTCTTTCTCCCTCTCTCCCCCACTCTCTCTTTCTCCCTCTCTCTCTCTTTTGAGTGGCGTACGTCTGTCTATTAGGTGTTGCAAATTCATGAAATCAGTTTTTTGAACGCTTCAGCAGGTCCACATTATCCACTGAGTAAATAATTTTAAGCAGTCCGGAAATACCCAAGTGGGTGGACACAGCCATCGTGTCCTCGTCTGTCTTTCTGCTCATCCTCTCCGATGTTTCCTTCTGGTTCTTCTTTTCCACCCCCTCTTCTTCTCGGCTTCCTCCTCCTCCTCTTCTTCTTCTTCCTCTTCCTCCTCCTCCTCCTCTTCCTTCTCCTCCACCCGCCTCTTCCTCCTCCTCCTCTCTCCTCCTCCTCCTTGCTTCTCCTCCTCCTTCCCCTCTTCCTACACCTCCTCCTCTTCCCCTCCTCCTCTTCCTCCTCCTCCTCTTCCTCCTCTTCTCCCTCTTCTCCTCCTCTTCGTCCTCTTTCTCCTCCTCCCCCTCTTCTTCCTCCTCCTCGTCATCCTTTTCTTCTTTCTTCTTCCTTCTCCTCCTCCTCCTCCTCCTCGTCCTCCTCCTCTTCTTCTCTTCCTCCTCTTCTTCCTCCTCTTCCTCGTTGGCCTCCTCCTCCTCTCTTCCTCCTCCTACTCTTCCTCCTCTTTCTCCTCTTCGTCCTACTCCTCCTCATCGTCGTCGTCCTTGTTCCTCCTCCTCGTCCTCCTCCTCCTTGTCCTCCTTGTCCTCATCCTCCCTGTCCTCCTCCTTTTCCTCCTCCTCATCCTCCTTGTCCTCCTCCTTTTCCTCCTCCTCCTCCTCCTCGTCTTCCTCATCCTTTACCTCCTCCTCCGTCTTTCTCCTTCCTCCTCCTCTCCTCCTCCTCCTCCTCTTCTTCCTTCTCCCCCTCCTCCGTCTCCTCGTCCTCCCTCTCCCTGTTATGTTTCCTGTTAATCCTTCTGTCCTGTTTTCATTTTCAACTTCGTTTGTTACTCCCCCCTCTCCCCTTTCACCCTTTCTTTTTTTTTCCCTTCTACCTCTTTCTTCTCCTCTCCCCCCTCCCTCCCCCCCCCCCCCCCCCCCCCCCCCCCCCCCCCCCCCTGTCCCCCCCGTCCTGTCATCCTGTCTCTTCGCTCCTCCATCCCCACTTCATTATTATTATTATTATTTTAATTGTTCTGTCCGTTTTCTCTTTCTCCTCTCCCCTGCTCCCCCCCCCCCCCCCCCCCCGCCCCCTTTTTTTGTAACATCTTTCCTTCCTCCTCACCCTTCCCCGCCTCTACCACCTCTTTCTTCTTTTCCTCTCTCCCGTTTTCCTCGCATTTCTTTCCTCCTGTTCATTATTCTTGTTCCTCTCCTGATTTTCTTCCTCTTTCTTGTTCTTGTCCTCCAACCTCTAAGTTATAGGTCCTCTCCTTTTCTTTTCGTCCTCAGTGCTGCTACTGCTACTACTACTACTACTACTGCTACTACTACTACTAATTTTCACGAATTATGAGTTCTGATCTACAGTGCAATGCCTTTAATAGTATGCATAGGTTTTTACCCTTATGCACTCATACAGGAAAGAGAAGAAAATCCGGTTAGAAAAGAACAGAACAAAACAAAAACAAAAAACAAACCTAATGAAATCCAGACTCCCATTTAATCATTTACGTTCTGGCGACCTCGACCAGAACTCGGGGTCATAGACACGGAGAGGAGATCGACATTGAGGTCACCCTCCCCCCCTCAAAAAAAAAAAAAAAAAAAAAAAAAAAAAAAAACCGGGCATCAAGGGCCGCAGAATGAGAGCCTTACCAAGCTGATCGACGAAGCTCGGGATGATGAATATGATGCTGTGGAGTCTGTATCGGTCTGAGAGCACACAACAGGACTGTACTCAACGATTACTTTCATTATGTACCCCAGCGTCAGCCAGGCCCGAGAGAAACAGATCTCTGCAGTGCTGGTCAGGAAATTGGAGCAGCTGTCTCGCAGTCGCCTCCATTAAGTGCATGGAATTGGTCTGGGTGTCCCAGTCTTCCCAGCTGAGCCCATAACAAACGCAGCTGTGGGTAGGAACCGGTCTGGGGCAGAAAAATACCACAAATAAATGACTGATAGGAATAGAAGAACCCACGACCTCCCAGCCTAGCAGGGAATCCGCAACGCAAACCACAAAGCCATGCGGTTGGTATTCCCTCTTTTTTAACCTCTGGAAGTTGGCATGCCTGGCTCCGGCAGTTGTCTGCCAAGGTGGAAAATATCCTGGATCTGGCCTGTGATCCGGATTCGCACCAACATTCAGTAAGTTCGTCCTTTGGCCACATTGTATCTTACTACCGAGTTTTAGTAGAAATGAATAAGCAAATAAATAAATGAAATAAGTTAGAAATAGTTTTAGCGTGATTATGCTGACCGACAGACACACCAGCCAACGGACCTGAGGTGTGATATGAAATGTCCTGGATGAAGGTCCACAGGTTGTGGGGAGAGGGCCCGTCAGCCTGTCTTCTTGCTCTTTCTCCTCTTCTGTCTTTACATATATCTTGCCCTGTCGGACGTGACTTTGGTCAGTCGCAGACAAGTCCTGGGGCATTCACCGTCTGTTCAACTTTTTTGTTTGTTTGTCAGTACAGGGTCTTTACTTTTGTTTTTAGTTACTTTTTTTTTTTTTTTTTAAAGAATATACAGTGTTTGGATATGTGTGTGTGTGTGTGTGTGTGTGTGTGTGTGTGTGTGTGTGTATAAGGTATCTACGGAAGGGATCGGGGGAGCACTGTAGTGTTTTCCCGCTTTAACGCCCTTTTAAAAGCTAGCATGATTACCATACAAAGGATTCTCCATGCTGCGTTGGTCGGCAAGGCTGTTTCACATCATCTTAAGCCGAAATCGTGGTGTTATCATTAAGTCAACAGTCCACTGAACAAGACAAGTGTTTGGGGGGGGGGGGGGGGGGGGGGGGGGGGGGGGAAGCGAGTTAGTCGCGTACACTGTCAAATGGGCGTTACCCCATTGACTCCCGGGCTGTAGATCATGTTATATGGGCTAGGTAAACATGATGGCTTGATGTGTGTGTATGTGATATTAAATTTTGTCGTGTTGGAGCACTTACAGCGTCCTCGTCCCGTCGTCCTCGTCTCTTTTGGCTCGCCACCTGTGTTTCTTTTCGTTTCCGTCTATTCGTCGCACCTTTAATCAATGCGTGTGTATATGTACCATGGTGGCCGCCCCCCCCCCCCCCTTTTTTTTTTTTTTTTTTGACCTGTAGGGTCTGCCACGTTGTGTAATCTTTTTATGTGTACGTATGATGTTGGGTAGTTTTTAATATGTGGAAAAGTATCTGTCACGTAAGGCAGTCTTTTTTATGTATAATTTATTAACTGTGCTTTGTTAAGTTTCGAGTCTGTTTACGACGCTTTGCAGTCTCTTTCTGTGTATCTAACGTAGTAGGTACTTTTTTTTTTTTTTTTTTACCGTGTATCTAACCGCTTTGTAGACTTTTATGTGTATCTGTCATCGATAACGCTAGAATTTTGTTTTTTATCTGTATCTGCAACGCTATAGACAGTCAGTAAGTGTATCTACCACGCTGTAGGTAGTCTTTGTTAATCTACCACGTTATCTGTAGCCTTCGTGTGCAGTCTACCAACCTGTAGGTAGGTCATCATTATGCTGTATATCAAGTTATATGTTGTCTTTGTGGGTATCTGAATGCTATAGTGGGTATCTGAAATGCTATAGATAGTCTCTATGCACATCTGTCACACTGTGGGAAGTCTTTATGTGTACGTACCAAGCTACAGGTAGTCTTTATGTGTATGTATCACGCTATAGGTTGTATTTATGCGCGTCTTCCACACTATAGGTAGTCTTCATGTGTGTCTATCACGCTATAGGTAGTCTTTACACGTATCTATCACGCTATAGGTAGTCGCTACACGTATCTGTCACGCTATAGGTAGTCTTCATGTGTGTCTATCACATTATAGGTAGTCTTTATACGTATCTATCACGCTATAGGTAGTCTTACACGTATCTGTCACGCTATAGGTAGTCTTCATGTGTGTCTGTCACACTATAGGTAGTCTTTATACGTATCTATCACGCTATAGGTAGTCTTTACACGTATCTGTCACGCTATAGGTAGTCTTTACACGTATCTATCACGCTATAGGTAGTTTTTGCACGTATCTATCACGCTATAGGTAGTCTTGATGCGAATCTACCACGCTAGGTAGTCTTTTATGTGTATCTACTACGTTAGGTAGTCTTTGTGTGAATCCACCACGCCAGTCAGCTCAGTATATGCGTTATTTATCATGCCGGGTAGTCTTTTGTAAGTGTATTAACCACGCTAGGCAGTGACGGGTCGTTTTATAGGTATCTGTGTCACTGTTGCCGGGTAGCCTTTTTCACGCAAACACATCAAAGGTGGCCGCTTTTCCTCGCGTGTTTCTATTAACTTAGTTTACGCCCCAAGTTTCAGGTGAACAAGCCGACAATAAGATGAGTCATTGTGTGTCCTTCACCTGTCTCTCTAATCCATGACAAACCACACGCTTCGTTTGTTGCGATGGTGTGTGGGTATACATGCGAACACATCTACGGATACACACATATGCGCGCGCGTGCCCGCGCAGACACATACATGGGAACACGTCCACTGATGCATGTCTATGTCTGTCTCTCTCGCATACACACACACACACACACAGCCAACATGTATACACACAGGTGCTGTATGGTCACACACACGCACGTACGCGCGCGCGCCTAATCTGTTGTCACCCCGCGACGCTTTCGAGAAAGTGGTCGGACCAGATTCCTGGCTGCCGTTAGTTTCCTGTTACCC
>JADBJO010002557.1:287500-292500 GCA_016801955.1 Conus betulinus
CTGGTAGACGTGAGATGTACTCAAGATAAAAATGACGGTCGGTCGGGGTACCAGTAGTGTGGTATAATGTGTTGGGGAAGTGTGAGGGGGGGGGGGGGGGGGGGGGCAGTACGGGAGGATCTGCCCGAGTGCTTATTTTGCACGCACGTAATGTGTAGGTGCGCGTGCGCGGGGCGCGAGTTAATTCATGCCCATGTGTACATGCTCATCAAATGTTCGTGCAAGCTCTTTTTTTTTCCTTGATTTGTTCAGCAATCGTTCAGCAATGTCATTGGGAGAGAACACGTGAGCGCAGTGTGTAGATTGAATATTGATTCGTAATCAACTCTCTCTCTCTCTCTCTGTCTCTCTGTCTGACTCTCTCTCTTTGTCTCTTTTCTCTCTCACACACACACACACACACACACACACACACACACACACACACACACACACACACACACACTTCCTTCGCCTGTTTTCACTCCCCCCCTCCTCCTCTCCCCCAATCCCCCCCCCCCCCCCCCCCCCACTTTCCAGCAGCACCGAGTACGCAACCCCTCCCCCTCTCGAACGGTCGGAAGATGATGGGACTACAGTCCACCCACTGATCGTCATGGGCCTCTGCTCGGCGACCACTGCTGTGAAATATTTAATGCACTGGAGGGTTGGGCAGGATAGGGGCAATGCGAGTCAGAGCTGTTGTGAAGAACATGACACGTTCCACACAAACACGTAGCTACAGGCGACTGGCCCAATTGGGCTGCATATGCATGCACGAAAGCGCGCGCGCTTGCACACACACACACACACACACACACACACACACACACACACACACACACACACACACACACACACTGACTGACACTCGGGATACAGACCTACCGCACAGAACACACACACACACAGAGCACGCACATGCAAGCATACAAACACACACACACACACACACACACCACACACACACACACACACACACACACACACCATATTGTTTTCTCACAAGAAAGCATTAGACCATTCTCAAACATGTATCTACCAAGACTAATTCATTTTGGTAAAGTTTTTTGTAGTAATTAAGTGTTCTTCTAGGAGAAATTTTCCTTATTCATTATTCATCTATATGCACAGATCGTCAGCATACTGCGCAGCTGTGATATTTTTGCTTATATGTTTTGGAAGATCACAGAGTAAACTGTTAAAACTACATTGGAGCTATCATAGAGCCTTGTGGAATTCCCATATGTAGTGACTTAAATTCAGAGTACGTATTTTCTACTTTGACATGCAGCTTTCTGTCTTGGAACAAATTCTCTGATATATAATAAAGATTGTCAGTAGACCTTTTTTTTTTTTTTAAATTTGAATGACAATGTGGCATGCCAAATACTGTCGAAAGCTCTTTTAACATAAAAAAAAACGCATACGCTTAGTCACAGACATTTATGTCTCTCTCTCTCTCTCTCTCTCTCTCTCTCCCCCCCCCCCCCCCCCCCCCCCCCCCGTCTAATATCACATAATTGTATAGTGTTAACTGATCTAAAACTGAACTACTACTACTACTACTACTACTACTACTACTACACATCTGCAAGTGCAAAACGAAAGTATAATAATAACACACACAAGAACTCGGAAAACATGCGCACGCTCTCTCCTCTCTCTTCTCTCTCTCTCTCTCTCTCTCTCTCTCTCTCTCTCTCTGGAGAAAAAGTTCTGTATCATTACATGAAACTCTCACCTCATAACCCCCCCCGTCCAACTATCCTTCTCACCCGTCCTTGACACAGGCAAAGGCTCAGTTCAGTAAACAAAATAACTGTCACTGTCATCTCTCTCTATGTATGTTTGTCTGTCTGTCTGTCTCTCTCGCTCTCCTCTCTCTCTGTCCCTCCCTCTCTCTCTCTCCTCCTCCCCCCCTCCCCTCTCTCTCCCTCTTCCTCCCTCCCCACCGTCGCGCGCTCTTTTTCCGTCTCTCCCTCCTCCTCTCCCTCAACAGTTTTTGACGGAAGGAGGGGCGGGCTAGGGTGGGGCAGAGTAGGGGGTGGAGGTTACACAGAGAGAGAGAGCAAGGTTGATTTCATTTTACATAAGGATAAGTGGGGTGGTTCACCACCACCACGAATCACAAAAGCTGAAACACAAGAACAACAAACAAAACAGCTGGGTCCCGCAATCAACGATGTGACTCCTCCTCTGTGAGTGGTCCATGAGCGCGCGTATCATTCATTAGAAGAGTGCGTGAGTCTTCCACGGGGGAAGGTACGAAAGAGAAGCGTGAGTGGAACAACCTGTCTGCGATGTAAAGATTTTTCTTACAGTCCTCGCCTGAAATAGTTGTGTTTGAAAGATCACGATAAATTCCCGTTTGCTTTGCTAAATATATGCGCAAAAATAACGCTAATGACTAGGGTATTCTCTCTCTCTCTCTCTATTCTCTCTCTCTCTCTCTCTGTGTGTGGTGGTGTGTGGTGTGGGGGGGGGGGGGGGGGGGGCTGTAACTGTGACGTCTTAAAAACACAAAACGTGTTAAGGCTTTTGACTTGGTACAAACGTCGGAACGAAGACCGACGCCAACCCTCGTCAAACTTATGATCACGGGAAGCCGTGAGCCGTGTACACTGACCTGACGGAAGTTGGACCGTTTCCGGCAAGTCAGCTGTAAGCCATCCTGGTGAAGACGATGCTGGTTATTAAAAGCTTACGCACGAGTCGTAGTTCTTTTTGCGTTTGTGATGGTTTTCTTTTTTCTTTCTCTTCCGTAACGATCAGTGATAAGATCACAGAATGAATCGTTGGTTTTAAGGCGCGTACATTTTGTGTGTGTGTGTGTGTGTGTGTGTGTGTGGGGTGTGTGCGCGCGCGCGCGCGCGCGAAAATACAGTTCTTCACGAAGAAGTCGCGTCGGCAATCATCGGCTCTTGAGACCGCCTGTCGACCATATGCTCCCGTTTCCGTTGTAACGTAAGTAGCGTCACCTGTGCCAGAGTCACTGATGTTTTTAGAGTGGTTAGGTTACCTGGAAATAGACCGGTGTTTTCGGTCCCCTCTTTGTCTTTCTCTCTCGCTCTCTCTCTCTCTCTCTCTTCCTCTCTCTCTCTCTCTCTCTCCTCTGAGGGCGTGCGTGCGTGCGTGGGTGCGTTCTACGCACGTCGTAATTTTTTTTTTTTTGGGGGGGGTGTGGGGGGGGGGGCTAGATCTTTTACATTTGTCATCTTGTTCTTCGTTACTATCTAGATGGTCAGGCCACCGCCCTCACAAATGCAGCCGTCCTCGAATCCTTCAGACTGCTACAGAGGTTTACAGATACAGTAGTGTCTCGCCCGACCACTGGGTTCTCAGGAGACGGCACCCTGGTGGGGGGAAAGTCCAGGAGACGATGCTTGTCGGTTGTAATATAGGGGAGGTGTCACAAAAGTACCTCTCTATCTCCAGCCGTCTTTAGCACGGCGCGCGCGCACACGCACGCACGCACGCACGCTTACATTATTCATGTGAGTACGCACTCGTTGTGACTTGTTCTTGGACTGAACAGAATCATCTGTCAGCTTGGTAGTGTGTGTCATCGGTCAAATTCTGGGTGCCTTTTCCTCCCCCTCCCCCCCCCCTTTTTTTTTTTTTTCGTCGTCTTTTCTTCTTAGTCTCTCTCTCTCTCTCTCTCTCTCTCTCTCTCTCCCTCCCATCCCCCCCCCCCCCCCCCCCCCCCCCCCCCCCCCCCCAGATTGGAAGAATAGGCTCCCTGAAGTCCCATTCCTTGATTCCTTGATTCCGAGTCTCTGGGTCCCTCCCCAGCACTTTCGAGTGTTTCTTTTTCTTCTCATCCTTGATCGAATATAAGTTTCTTCTGAGCTCCTCTCTCTCTCTCTCTCTCTCCTCTCTCTCTCTCTCTCTCTCTCTCTCTCTCTCATATCTCTGAACTGTCTTGATGATGGTCTTCCCTTCGCCATACGAGACCTTTCTGTTGTCCTGCTCAAGCTGCCCCCTCTCGTGCCTGTCAGCCATCGCATTCCCGTGAAGTCCACAGTGTGCAGGTATTCAGTGAAGCATTGTGTCCACAGCGGATGCAGCAGGTGGAGGGGGTGTGGGGACAGTCCCATTCAGTTCTTTGTTCTGAGGGTGTCGGAGCGCCTTTGACACTGACAGGGAGGGGGTGGGAGCATCAGGGGAGGTGACTCCTTTCTCGAGCGCCTCTTCTTGATGGTCGGGGCCACAGACATTTAATAGTCGATGGTCGGTGCGGACCACAGACAATACACACTAGACTTTCAAGTAACCCGTCCGGCCTGGTTCTCAGCGCCCACCATCTTGAAGGTCCCAGCTGCCGCATAGCTGGCATCGGCTAGAGTATTGTTTGACAGGATTACTACAGCTCTTTTTAGTGTTGTGCTTTATAGCTTATGTAGCTGGTGTGTGACAAATGACTGCTTTCAGTCATGTTGACAATATAACAATATATATGGTGAATCAAACTATTTGATGAAAAAAAATGATATACATTCTCTGCCATTCTCATGAAAATTATTTCGATGCGCGCGCGCGCGCGCGCGTGTGTGTGTGTCCCATACGCACGCTCGAATGCTATGCATGAGCGAATTCGCATATGCTTGGTCGGCCATGCGATGTGTGTACGTTGAACAATCGTTAAAACATGAGGAAATCCGACTCGTATATTTGCAAATGTTTCCATTGTTTTAAAGTCGATGGGGGCAGACTCTATAGCTGTGGAAAGTAATCGTTCTTAAGGGCAGATCAGACGACCAAGCTGTGATAGGTAATTGGTCTTGGGAAAGGACCCCCCCCCCCCCCCCCCCCCCCCCCAACCCCCACTTCCATCCCCGGTCAGTTTGATAGCAGCAAGAGACGGAGGTGTAGGACCCAAGTAGAGCCCGAGTATCTGCATTACTTCATTTTCAGCAATCAAAGTGTGAAACGTGCTGCGGTCATTGTTTTTATCTGATGATCATTCTGTCACTTTTTTCTCATTGTGACCATCATTGTTGTCATCGTGAGTGTCATCC
>JADBJO010002557.1:297500-303759 GCA_016801955.1 Conus betulinus
CTCCACCCCCTCCTGGTGGGCGAAGAAGAAAAATGAAAAACAGCAGAAGAAAACTTTGAAAAGATAACAAAATGAATAGAAAAGTAAATAACGCTCTTAGCCGTAGACTGAACTTGATGTGTGTTGTTCGTACCATCCGAAGAAGACATAGTTTACCTGTTTGTTTCGTATTGTGTTTCAAATAAGCGGTTACTTTACTTTCTGTGTTATGTGTTTGTATTCTGGCTTGGTTTTCCTTTGATTCGTAATCTCTGTATTCTGGCTTGGTTTTCCTTTGATTCGTAATCTCTGTATTTTTTCTACCGAGACCTTTTTGATTCGGTCAGCTGGTCAGATATGAGAAACGTTTCACGTGGTTTGGGGTTGGGAAAAGGAATACAACAATGGTTTGTCGTCCTTCAGAGCAAGGTAGGGGTTTTTTTGTTATAAACGAGAAATTATCTGAGTTTCTCCATTGAAAGTGGCTGGAAACAAGGCGATCTTATATCGCCGTGTCTGTTCCCTTTGTGTGCTGAAGTATAGCTACCACGATGAGCAAGATCAAGATATCAGAACTGGGGGAATTATACGAACTGTTTTTCAGTTTGGCGCCTCAGTGACTGCCCACAAAGTTGAGGGACAAGGAAAAGAAGCGTCCCTTGTTAAATACACCTATAGAATGGATAGAATTACTGAAAGAAAAGATTAAGAACATCGATTGGATGTAGAGTCTAGTTACTTAAAAAAAAAAAAAAAAAAAAAGGTGGGGGGGTAATCTGAAATGGTTCCGACATGAAATATGTCACAGAATTCGGGTAGAAGCAGGTTTTAAAAGTATACAAGGTAGAATCAGATACCCCCAATTTCAACAAACAAACAAACAAAAAAAAAAAAAAAGAAGGGGGGGGGGGGGGGGGGGGGGGACTGCTTGTTCAAGGCAAAATGGTGTCTAGATATTAAATGAATGCAAAAATATTAATGTAATTAAATAATGAAAATGCAAGAATAATGCATATGTTACATTTTTTTTCTGTTCACACGTCCAACAATCTGGATGCTGTGTAGGCAAGGCATGAAATGGATATTTAGATATGACTGTATGTTTTGTCTCCACCATGATTTTGTGATGTATTGATGTGAGGTCATGTGTAACACGTTTCATTCTTTTTTGATGTTTACACATTTTGTCAGCTAATGCGGTGTAGTTTTTTGTTTTTGTTTTTCTGTGTTCCTCTTAAAGGCAAACAAAACTCGCAGAAACATAACGGTGCCACCCGCAAACAAACTCTTCAGCAGAGTAGAGACGAGTGTTCACGGCCTCACGGTATAGTCAACCGATCACACCACCAGCCGCAGATCTGTTCTGAACGTTTTGAGAATGATAGGTATTGAATAGACAGGTAGAGACACGACATAAAATCAAAATATCAGTCGAATCAGAGAGAGAGGGGGGGGGGGGGGGGGGGGGGGGGGGGGGGGGGGCTATACCCTTTCCACATTCTTCATGAAGTTGTTCGTCTCTGATATTCGCAGACCGGCACTCCCATAGTCTCTCTTTTCTCTGAAATAGTGATTTTGTGTCCACATATGACCGCCGTTATTTAGGCACCAATATACTTTTCTTTTCAGGGCACAGAGTGCGTTGCCAGTCACTGTACAATGTCCTATTTTACCACGAATCGACGACGCACCTTTCTTCTTCTTTTTTTTTTTTTTTTTTTTTTTTTGTCTTGAAACGTGCATTTTCCGATTCCTTTTCATCAGACCCAGCGCTTGTTTTGCATTTTTCCAACACCGGTTCAGGAGCGCGGAGGAGTAAAAGGCCGAGACGGAAGGGAGGAGAGGCGGGAATCGTGACTTCAGCTCTTTCTTTTCTTTGTTTCTTTTTCTTTTTTTTTTAAAGAAATTTATTTTGAGCGTTAAGCTTCACCAACACATTTCATGGGTAAAATATACTCTCGTGCACGTCTTCTGTCGTCACATTGTTGGTGTCCAATTCCGCGAGAGGCGGGTCAGACACCCTCTGTAATGTTATGCACCGCTCTCTGTGTGTCGATCTAATGGGATGATTGCACAGTTAAAATAGAGTGGCGCCGGAATAAGCTGGGTTTCTGTTTTGAAGATCTCACCTGGGTTTTCTATGCGATTCACGTTTGCGTGCCTGCAGGTCTATTCAACACGTTGAACAGATGTTTGTTATCAATGTCAGTTTGCTCTCTCTCTCTCTTCTCTCTCTCTCTCTCTCTCTCTCCCTCTCTCTCTCTCTCTCTCTCTCTCTCTTCATTCACCTTTGAGCCTCTGCAGGCCCTATTCATCAGGTTTGAAAGACGTTTTGTTTATGAATGTCACCTTGCTACCTCCCTGTCTGGCTCCTTACTTGTCTGTCTGTCTGTCCTGTCTGTCTGTCTGTCTCTCTCTCTCCTCTCTCTCCTCTCTCTCTCTCTCCTCTCTCTCTCTCTCTCTCTCTCTCTTTCACGTCCTGTGCTTAGTGTTCAGACGCATACGCCATAATTGAAAACATTATACAGTATTCGCTACATCTTCATTTGGGGCCATGGCCAGTAGTGAGCAATTATATCTGGCTCTGTCTCTCTCTCTCTCTCTCTCTCTCTCTCTCTCGCTCTGTCTCTCTGTCTCTCTCTCTCTCTCTCTCTCTCTCTCTCACACACACACACACACCACACACACACACACACACACACTAACGGGGAAATCACTGCTCCCGACGTTTTGAACGGTGGGACGCCGAGAACGACTCGCATGTCACGCCCGCACGCGTCATAGTGACGCGTCAGCGCCATAAATCATGTCATGGCTGTCAGGTTTATGACTGAAGTCATCTTTGAGGCAGTCGCAATGACCCAACGTTAAACAAGGCCTTCCAGCATTCGTCAAAACCCACGCTTAAGAGAAAACGGTGAATTATTCACCCCACGTGCATGTAATCATTTTTTCAAATCAGTTATAGCAATACTGACAGAAGAGTGCTTACCAGTCAGAATCAATCTCTCTCTCTCTCTCTCTCTCTCTCTCTCTCTCTCTCTCTCCCTCTCTCCCTCCCTCCCTCCCCACTTCCCTTCCTTTTCACCCAGTCATATTTATTATAGAGAAGATAGTGCTTTTTTTTTTTTTTTTTGCGATTTTACTTCAAAGAGGTTTGAAGGAAAACTTTGTCTTAAACAACAATGTATAACTGTATTTATACACGTTTTGTAACACAGAACAGCCAAATCCCCACAGTACAGATGGGTTTTGTAACTGCGTTGTGGTGGAATAACAATACGAAGAAACTGAACGGTAGATGTACAGTTAACTGATCATTTGTACATCGTTTTATATCGTTCCCTTAACTGCGGAGAGAAAAAAAAAAAAGAAGTGTCAGCTGAAAAGCCATAATAGTAAAATTGGGCGAGGATCTGGATCACAGGGCAGGATCCATGATCCGTTGGACATTGTCTCTGGTTCTCATGGGCTTTTGAAACCAGCAACCTCTCGTGTCAGTTTCCTCATACGAGCGAGTGGCTGATCAGCTGTCAGATCGGGAGGAGGGGAGGAGGATGGCAGGTGTGATCATGGTGAGAACAGAGGAGGGGAGGGGGTGACAGTGTGGTTCGTGAAAGAGTGGCGGGGGTCAGTGACATGGTGGACACCAATATCCGCTGTCGCTGTGTCGTCGACTATTCATGTAATGATGATAAACAAAGCATGGAGCGCACGAAGAGACAGGCGGTAGATGATTATCTGTAACCGTGTGTCGTCTTCGCCTGTTCTCTCTCTCTCTCTCTCTCTCTCTCTCTCTCCTCTCTCTCTCTCTCTCTCTCTCTCTCTCTCTCTCTCTCTGTGTCTGTGTGTGTGTGTGAGGAGAGAGAGAGAGAGAGAGAGAGAGTGTGTGTGTGTGTGTGTGTGTGGTGTGTGAGTGAAAGTATGAGTGAAACTGAGCGAGGTGTTGGTCGAAAGTTTTCCTCGTGTAGGGACTTCTTCCTCTTTGGCAGACTAGCAAAAAACAAACACAACAAACAAACAAAACCGGCTCAGGTGAGCTGTGCTTACACGCGCACGCGCGCGCACGGACGCACTCGTGCACGCACATACACACACACACACACGCACGCGCGCACTGGGACAGATTTATCGTAACGGTCGAATGAACCCAGTTGAAAGCTGTGTGCAACATGTGTCGAGCACTAACGAGGTTCCGAAAGTTGGGCTCGTGAGTCACGTTGTCGTTTTGGCCGCCTGTAGACCCCTTGGCTGCCTGTCAGCGAAACGGCCGTCAACACTGAACAAGACAGATCGGACTGACGAATGTGCGTGGATTATTAAACGGTGGGGCTGACCCACTCAAGATGGCGTTAGCACCTTCTGACTCCCCATGTATCCCCGCACTCCGGCGCCCCCCCCCCCCCCCCCCCCCCCCCCCCCGTCTTTTTCTTTATTTTATTTATCTATTTTTTTGCCTCAAGCATAACCTTCAAGTTTTCTATTGTATTATCTTCAACCTTTGTTGTTTGTTGGCTTTGTATTTTCTTCACGTTTTCTAGTTCTGTTTTCCGGCTGCCTTCGCGGAATTGTGGTTTTCTCGACGTAGTGGTGGGATCTGGGGTGTGTTTGTATTAAGATACCACGAGGTGGTTCTGGATGGAGCCAGGGCTGTACCACACAGCCAGGCCGGGTGCTGACAGGTCCTACCCAGGAGACGACAGTCGGCTTCAGACTTTGGAGTGTACTGAAGAGTTCTCTTCACACGACAGGCGTTCATGGCTTCTTGAAGGTCCTTAGGCTGTCAGCGATAGTGGCTCATTTCACTTTTTTTTTTTTTTTTTGGTCCCTATCTGCCCATTCTCCCTTACACCCCTCCCCTGAACTAATGTTGCTAATTAATTGTCTTTTATGACAGAAGAAATTGTTAACTGGGGTCCGTGGTTTGAGTGTCGCATCGTCTCTCTCTCTCTCTCTCTCTCTCTCTCTCTCTCTCTCTCTCTCTCTCTCTCTCGTCTACCCACCCCGTCTTCCCCTACCCCCCCCCCCCCCCCCCCCCTGTCTTGACCTAAAAAAGTGGTGGTGTGAATGCTGGTCTTTCGGGTGAGACCAGAAACACGAGATGCTGTGCGTGGCATGAAAGAAACCCGTGAGCCACAATGAAGCGGTCGTTGTCTTCACTGTGCACGTAAAAATCAGACCGAACAGCTTGAGACAAAGATACACACAGGCGGGAAGGAAATTGGGTGGGCGAAGTGCTGGTGGCGCTGGACTTTGGCTATGCCGTCATCCGCATTTCGATGGAGGAATTTCAATACAATTCAACAGTCTTCCATGATGCAGGCTGGCTGTGTGGTCATGTGCAGCAAGGTAGAGGGAGTGCCTCCAGTCCTGTACTTAGTGTTGTAATTGTCTCCCTTCGTTCTGCCTCTGAGATGGTCACTGTACAACTACTGCACCCAGTGGAGCTGTTACAGTGATTGATCAATGATGAGCTGTTTTAGTAGCCATTGTACAAAGTACTGCACCCAGTAGAACTGCCGTTTTTGATTGTTTTTAATGATCAGCTCTTTGGGTAATTGACCGATCAGTGGTCACTCGGTCAACCAGAAAATTGGCGAATTACCGTTGACATTTGACAACAGTTGGAGAACGGGAATGTGGCTAGATTAGTTTCTTGCCTGTTTTCCTGTCTTGTGTGTGTGTGTGTGTGTGTGTGTGTGTGTGTGTGTGTGTGTGTGTGTGTGTGTTTTTATTTCGTTCCTTTTTTTTTCTGGAGTTCCTTTCTTCATTTGTTCTTTCCATCTTTTTTTCAGTGCCTTATTTGTCTCCCCCCCCCCCCCCCCCCCCCCCCCCCCCCCCCCCTATATATTTTCATAACCTTTTTCCTTCTTTCTTTTTTACTGCCTTTTTCTTACCTTTTCCTATTTCTTCAATATTGTTTTAGAGTTCTAATTAGTTCCTATTTGTTGTTCTCTCTCTCTCTCTGTCTCTGTCTCGCTCTCTTTCTCCCCCTCCCTCCCCCTGTGTGTGTCTCTCTCGCTCTTTCATATGCCTATCATATTTCACTTTTCGTTCCCACCCTCAGACCTGCCCCCCACACCCCACCCCCCACCCTGCGCTTTCTTTCCTTTCTTTTTTTTTCTTTCTTGTCTCTCTGTCCCTCTCCCACCTTCTGTCTCTCCTGTCTCTGTCTTCTCCCTCCTCCCTCTATCTCTCTCATTCGCATACCCATGATGCTATTTCAAGTAACCACCATGTGTGTACAGGCGTTGACCTTCAGATGAAATTGCTGAGTTCC
>JADBJO010002558.1:0-45000 GCA_016801955.1 Conus betulinus
ATACTGTAGAATGTGAAACAAAAGAAAAACATAAAGAAAAAATGGAATTGAGATTTGCGCTAAATATAGGCCAGTTTGGTTGGCCTGATGACTCAGCGCATTATGGGAGGTAGAGCGCGCGTGCTAGGGTGGCAGGCTAGGGCTGTGCTAGAATCTAGCTTGGTTCCCTAGGTCAGCACTTGCTTGAGTGACGGGTAGTACCTACCTAGAATCTAGCTAGGCACCCTAGGTGCAGCACGCTGCTTGGGTGGCATGCTAGTGCCAAGCTAGAACCTAGATTGGGTTCCAAGACAAGCGGATGAGCCTAGGATATCTAGGACAACCGAGCTGGATCTGGCTAGAACCTAGGTGGGCCCTAGGACCCTTGCTGTCTGGGTAGCCTGTGGTAATGGACTCAAGTAAATGCATAAACTATTGGAGTGCTTGAGAATATTTTGTCATTATTTCAGGGGGACGCCGATTCTGACCAGTCTGAGCATATTCCCGATTCCACAGGAGATTCTGACTCTGATGTGTCTGATGTCTATCCAGGGCTAAAGAAGAAAAACAACTCAGTAATCTTCATTTTTTCACCCACGTATTAGCAAAATGGTTCAAAATGCATTTCATGTGAATATATTTGTGTACAGGATTTGGTAGTTGGTGAGTCTATTCTGCTTTTTTCTTTAATTTTTTCCATTCTTGTTTTTCTTTATTAGAAATTTGTATTCTGCCCTGTGCCAGAGTCTTCATGTAAACTGTCATTGGTATGTATTGGGATTCCATTCATTGGCTCACAATGGCTTTCTCCTATTGAACAGTAGAACGGGGTTACCAGATGCGTTTGATGTCTTGTGGTGGCATCTCATCCAAAGAACATTAGAGAGAGAGAGAGAGAGAGAGAGAACCATTTTGAGTAAAGGGTAAATGTCACTGAATCTTCTATTTTAAACATCTAACATATTTTTCTTCCATTTCAAAGGTATTTGGTTCAGTTCAATTGGGTGGTGGTTATGTTTTGCAGGAACCCCTACAAGTGCTCCCTTGGAGGTTACTGACACATCAGACGCTATGTACTACCAGTCTACTGCCAGGTTTTCGTCTTCTTTGGAGGCTACTGTTACTGCAGGCACTTCACGCCGATCTACAGCAAGGTCAGCTTGTTCCTCGGAGGCTACTGTTACTGCACACACTTCACGCCGATCTACTGCAAGGTCAGCTTGTTCCTCGGAGGCTACTGTTACTGCGGGCACTTCACGCCGATCTACAGCAAGGTCAGCTTGTTCCATGGAGGCTACTGTTACTGCAGGCACTTCACGCCGATCTACTGCAAGGTCATCTTGTTCCTCGGAGGCTACTGTTACTGCTGTTACTGCAAGGTCATCTTGTTCCTTGGAGGCTACTGTTACTGCAGGCACTTCACGCCGATCTACTGCAAGGTCATCTTGTTCCTTGGACGCTACTGTTACTGCAGGCACTTCACGCCGATCTACTGCAAGGTCATCTTGTTCCTCGGAGGCTACTGTTACTGCAGGCACTTCACGCCGATCTACTGCAAGGTCAACTTGTTCCTTGGAGGCTACTGTTACTGCAGGCACGCCGGCACTTCACGCCGATTTACTGCAGGCACTTCAGGTCAGTCAGCTTGTTCCTTGGAGGCTACTGTTACTGCAGGCACTTCACACCAGCTTGGTGCAAAATCTGCTTCTTCTTCGGAGGCTACTGTTACTGCAGGCATTGCACACCAGCTTGGTGCAAAAATCTGCTTCTTCTTTGGAGGCTACTGTTACTGCAGACACTTCACACCAGCTTGGTGCAAAGTTGGCTTCTTCCACGGAGACTACTGTTTCTGCAGACACTTCACACCAGCTTGGTGCAAAGTTGGCTTCTTCCGCGGAGACTGCTGTTTCTGCAGACACTTCACACCAGCTTGGTGCAAAGTTGGCTTCTTCCACGGAGACTACTGTTTCTGCAGACACTTCACACCAGCTTGGTGCAAAGTTGGCTTCTTCCGCGGAGACTGCTGTTTCTGCCAAGCCAGTTTCCTCTTCAGAGGCTAATGTTACTGCAGCACTTCACACCAGTGTGTTGCAAGGTCAGCTTCTTCCTCTGAGACTAGTGTTAGTGCAGGTACTTCACCCCAGTGTGTTGCAAGGTCAGCTTCTTCCTCTGAGACTAGTGTTAGTGCAGGTACTTCACCCCAGTGTGTTGCAAGGTCAGCTTCTTCCTCTGAGACTAGTGTTAGTGCAGGTACTTCACCCCAGTGTGTTGCAAGGTCAGCTTCTTCCTCTGAGACTAGTGTTAGTGCAGGTACTTCACCCCAGTGTGTTGCAAGGTCAGCTTCTTCCTCTGAGACTAGTGTTAGTTAGTGCAGGTACTTCACCCCAGTGTGTTGCAAGGTCAGCTTCTTCCTCGAAGGCTACTGTTACTGGAGGTAGTTCACACCAGCCTTCAGAAAAGTCGGCATCTTTCTCACAGTCACTTCCACTTCAAGCACTTCATGCAAAACTTACAAGAAGCCTCCACGTCCATGTGTCTTTTGTGGGACATTTCAAGCAAAACTTTCAAGACACATGAAGAGGAAGCATAAGGAAGAAGAGAGTGTGAAAGCAGCTTTACTTCTGCCTCCTCAGGAAACAGTTGAGAGTGTTTGAATCTTTAAGAAAAGAAGGAATCCTCAAAAAAAATATCCAGCATCGGGATGAAGGAAAACAGCTGCTGAGGGAAAGGAAGCAGGGTAGCACAGGTGTAGTGATGTGTAGTGGGTGTAACGGCTTCTTTAGCAAAAAAGTAATTTGCAAGCACAAGAAATATTACTGCTCTCGTAGTGCAAATGTTAGAGCCGAAACAGTTGCATTTTCAAAAACACCGATTCAGGGGTATCAGCGGAATTCCAAAGCGAGATTTTGAATAAATTTAGGGAAGATGAGGCTGGACACTTGTGTCGGACAGACAAAGCAATACTTCTGCTGGGACAGAGAGCCTGGTGCAAATCTTCAAAAAAGGAAAGACGTGTAGTCATGGGTGAAATGCGCCTGGTTGCAAATGTGGTATTACGAATGAGAACTGAAGCAGGTGACGATCAAATTAATGGGGAGAGTGTGGTTGACAGACAGTATTTTGAAACGCTAGAAACGGCAATACACACTTTGACCAGAAAGGAAAATGATGTGGGACAGAAGTCTGGCTTGAAGCTTGCGCTTGGATATGCCTTAAAAAAGTTAATAAAAGTGATGAAGGGTCACTACAGTCAACTGGATAACATGGAAAAGGCAAAGGAAGTCGAGTTGTTCCAGTCAGTTTTGGAATTGAACTGGGATTTTATTTTCTATTCCGCTCAGCTGGACTGTGAGAGGCGGCGTGACACTTTACGACAACCACAACAGATGCCTCTCGAAGAAGATGTTGAGACATTCCGAAATTTTATTATGTCTCAGATGAATGGCATGATGGAAGATGATTTCCTGTTGTGGGACCACCATGCTTTTGTGCAGTTAAGAAATTTGGTGGTCAGCAGGCTCACCATGTACAATGCCAGACGTGGGGGAGAACCGGCTAGACTGACTCTTAAAGAGTGGCGGGAGGGAGAAGAAGGCATGTGGGTAGATCAGAACCTTGTTCTACAAATCACTGATCCACTGGAGCAAGTGCTGGTTGAAAAAACAAAACTAGCTTATCAGCAGGGCAAAGGCAGCAGAAAAATGGTTCCAGTTCTCATTCCTAACGACACAGTACAAGCTATCAGAAAATTGGTTTCTGAACGTAGCCACGCTGGAGTACATGAAGAAAATGTTTTCTTGTTTCCTAATACAGGAGGTTCAAAAGACCATGCTTCGGGATACTATTGCATCAAGTCCATCATACAAGCAATTGGTGAAAAGAAACTCAAGCGACCAGAACTTTTAATTGCTGACAAGTTTAGACATAGGGCATCCACATTTTTTGCTCTGTTAGATCTGCCTGAAGAGCAAAGACAAACCTGGTACAGGCACATGGGACATTCGGAAAACATCAACAAAAATGTGTATCAGTGCCCATTGGCAATTGCTGAGTTGACCAAAGTTGGAGGGCTTCTTGGATAAACTTGACACGCATGGCAGAGGAGCTGTTCAGCAAACACCTGCCTCAAGTTTTCCCAGTGGAAACAGTACATTGTCAGTCCCCATATCTAGCCATGAAAACATCGCCAGTTCATTGGAGATGTCCACTTCTTCCTTGCACAGCTCTTTGTCAATCCCATGTACATTGGATAGCATTCAGAGTTCTCAGCCACATTTGTCAAACATGAAAAGTGTAGGCCACACATCCTGCGCAACAGCATCTACTTTGGACAATTTTGAGGATGATCCCACTGTATCTACACAGAACTTACCAGACTGTGAGCATGCGAGAGTGGCGATGACTTCATTCCCCAAGTTCGCAAAGAGTAGTACAACTTCCCCATCATTGAAAACAACAGGTCAAAAAAAACTGTGTAGGCCTACCATGTCTCGTAGGCGGTACAGGCAGTGGAATACAAGTGATGCTGAATGTGTTTGCAAGCATTTTGAAAAGTACATAAAGGTTCAAGGGAAGGACTCGCAGGGCTCTTGCCTGGAGTAAAAGAAGTTGAAGCATTCTTGGAAAAAAAATGTGATATTTCCAGACTTTGAAATGTCACAGCGAGAGAAGATAATGTTGGGTAAAAACAAAAGTGTTCAACGAAAGAGGCAAATACCGTCAACAAGCTAAGGGCATGTTTTCTGTTGTTTAAACATTTCTGTTCTGTAGCCCCAATTCTATATAGGAGTATATTAGATTGGTCTCAGTGAGGCAGTAGGCCTAATGACTGAATAACTGAGTCTTGAACAACTCCTGTCAGACAACACTAGTCCAAGATGTTGGTAGGTATCATAGAAATGACAACTTGATTGCTGCTCAGTGACACACTTGGGTTTTTTTTTTTTCTTTCTAATTTTGAAGGTAGATGTACAGCCCGGGGTGGGGGCTGGGGTTCCGGAACCCAGGAACCCTCCCACAGATCTGACCCTGCATGTGTGTACTTGCAGCCTTTGTATTCACCATTGGCTTTCAAGGGGGGTTTAGGGTTGCTCTGTTAGTGTAGCTGAAGTCAGTACCTCTCTGGGTCCCACAAACACCTTGTATTCCATTACCACTGCGCAGAAGACAAAACCCAACTGCATAATGAACTGGTATTTGAGAGAAAAAAAAACAATCGGGTTAAGACAGACGTTGCTGTTTTGTTTTTACATAACTTGGACATTGCTTGAATGACCTTTTATCATCATTAGGACTTCCCCTTGTTGGGATACCGAACGTCTTTCGAACAAATAGTTTGCTTCGCTCTACTCTTTGTGCTAGTGATGTCCCCCTTTTCTATTTCTCTCTGTGACTCTTATTCTTTCTGAACTGAGTGTACTATCCTTTCTATCTACCAGATCTTTCATCCATTATTTTTTCACAATCTTTACCAATAAATTCTAACCTCCAGCAGTGGGGCATTGCGGACTGTGGAATTAATGACCCCTCCTGTTTCTGGAACCACATGAGCTATCAAGTTCACTGTCGCTAGGTAGTTAGAGGTTCTCTCTTTCTTCTGTCATGCTCACTTTTTCTCTTCAAGATTTCTTATTTCTGGCTCTTGTGCTGTACATTCTGTCTTTTTTCTAAATTTTCTTTCCAGCTCCCTGAAGATGGAGTATGGCTACCTTTGAAGTAGGATAAAAAAAAAAACAGCCATACACACAAAAATCCACCCCCAGGGCTAGGTAGGTAGGTTGTGTATTGACTTGTATGCTTAGGTTGGGAGTGACCACACAGGAATTGATAGCCTGTGTTCGAAGAAGAAGAAGAATTTCTGGCCTGTAGCACATGACAGACTGTTTATGCTGTTTTGCTCTGGTGATTAGGTAACAAAATTTAAGTGTCGTTGTCACATTCCCGTAGTGGGGACACTGCGGACTGTGAAATTAAGGGCCCCTCCTGTTTCTCAAATCACAGGAGCTATCAAGGTCACCGTCGTTAAGTAGTTAGGGGTTCCTCTTTCCTGTCATGCTCTTTTTCTCTTTAAGATAAATTAGATTTCTTATTTCTGCCTCTTGTGCTCAGCATCCTGTCTTTTTTCCAAGCTTTCTTCCCAATTTTCTGAAGATGGAGTATGGCTACCTTTAAGGTGGGATACAAAACAGCCATACACACAAAATTCACCCCCCAGACTAGGTAGGTAGGTTGTGTATTGACTGTATGCTTAGATTGGGGGTGACCGCAGGAGTTGACAGCCTGTGTACACAGAAGAAGAAGAATAAACACTGTCACATGTGGTCAAACTCCCATACACACACAACAAGGCTTACTCTGTGCACACCCACTATCTCTCCACTCAACCAAAGGTGCACAACAAAAAATTTCAATTTCCCAGTTCCCCTCCCATAGGGAGTTACAATTTATTAAATTTACTCAACAGAAATTAAGAATGCCGGAAATAACTCTTCGGCTACTAATTTAAATTTGTATCATCCACTCAGCATAGAGCCAACATTTCCATTTACATAAAAGACACATAAAAACAAGTGAACTAACAGAGACCAGTCACGGGCACACCCTAGCACTCTTTAAGTACCAGTCCATGGCACACAACCACGCAAGGATCAGTATCATTCCTGCGTTATCGGGCTTTCTTTACACCTGGCCCTCAATTCATCGTCCTACCCATGCCTGGGGTAGTGAGGCGGGCTTCCATCCCACAGAGACTCGTGGTCCCCTCCGCCAACTCCTCGACCCAAGGGCTTAGTTGCGACGACCTCTCACACTAGACTGCTTACTTCCGAACACCCACTCCAGTTCCCATCGCTAGGCCCCAGCCAAGGCAGTCCGGGATGCCCTCAGTAATCGGGTAGCTGAATAAAGGGAGAACTGAAACAGGGGAAATTCCGTGTAAATACCTCTCCAGGTGTTACATTTAAAGCGACCCTTTACACCTATAGTCCCTGTCAACCCCTTACAACTGAACACTTACCTGGTGCCAACCAGCAAACCTGAGTACTGTCAAACCCCCACCCGGGGTGCGATCAGGAGCGCTCAGTGCACCGACTGCACTTCTCAACTCGCTCTCGGCCTCTGCACCCACAAGTCAATCGGAGAGCCCGAGCTTACCTCTCCAGAGAGGAACTCGCTACTCTATACCTGGCCTTCCGCCGCTAAACACGTCTTGAATACAGGTTCAAGACGAACGCTCTCATGTTAACTTTAGGCTCTATATACTCTCCCCTTAATTAAAATCATGCGACCCAACTTGCATGGCAGCCATGATGTACACTTGTTTACTTAGCTGACAAGGTGTCAACTCTGATGTGGCCCATAATGGTCGGTGGTGCTATAAAACCACATGATTGAGTGATTGTTTACTTGGTAGTGTTGTCAATAGTGGTCGATGGTGCTATAAACCACATGAGTGATTCATATTATTTACTTGGTAGTGTTGTTTGTCTATATGTATGGCCATTTTATGTATCTTTAACAGCCTGAATGCATCCATGGAATTTTCAATTCCAGAGGCGTGGGGTGTTGATGTGTTTGGGGGGCTTGAGAAGGTTTTCTTTTTCATGCAATTTTTTTTCTTTGGGATGCACCTTGCTCCAAGTATGTCTGCTCTCTTTGTGACATAGGTTTGATTGTTGTGTCTTTTTCCTCATTAATTGGCTGTGTTTGAATGTCTTGTTCACTTTTGGTCAGTTTTGACTGGCCGGTGAAATGTTTGACTTGCATGGATCTCCTTCATCAATGGAGGAATCATCCACCGGCTCCCAACTCTCTTGCACATAGAATGTCTAGTTGTTCTTTTTCAAAATACCCCTGTTGACAAGGTCGAGGTCAGGAAGATAGTTTGGGGTGGGGTGGGGTGGGATTGGGGGTATTTAGAGGGCTCTAAATACCATTTTTTGTTGTTGGTGTTGTTTTTTCCACAATAGTGGAACTGTTGGACTCAGCTCAAATTTTGTGTGTGGACACTTTGACTTATGAAGTTATGCTTATGGTCAAGGATATTGATGTGCATAATAGAAAATAGGGCTTTGCGACTGCTTAGCAACACAGTTGGTTTTGTTGGTTCATTTGATTTTGCTGGAAGTTGCTTCTTGTGATCGCCACTACGGTATTAATCACTTTATTAAATCACTTTCAAAATGAAAAGGCAGCGTTTGATATGGTTTGTTTCAGAATGTTTGTCTACAGTTTGTCTTTCTGCCTCTCCTGCAGTGGGGCACTGCGGAATGTGAAATTAAGGGCCCTCCTGTTTCTGGAACCACAGGAACTATCACGTTCACTGTGGTTGGGTAGTTAGGGGTTCCTCTTTCCTGTCATGCTCTCTTTTTCTCTTCAAGATTTCTTATTTCTGCCTCTTGTGCTCTACATCCTGTCTTTTTTCCTAATTTTCTTCCCAGTTCCCTGAAGATGGAGTATGGCTACCTTTAAGGTGAGATAAAAAAAAAAACAAAACAGCCATACATACAAAAAAACACCCCCAAGGCTAGGTAGGTGTGTTGTGTATTGACTTATAGTTGCATGCTTAGATTAGGGGTGACCGCAGGAGTTGATAGCCAGTGTAAGAAGAAGAAGTCTGTCTGCCTCCATCAAATTCCTGTAGCACGCTTGAACTCCACTCAACCCCCACCCCCCCCCCCCCCCCCCCCCCTCTCTCTCTCTCTCTCCTATGCCTGAACATGTGGGCATGTATGTGTGTGTGTCTGTCGTTCTGTCTGTCTGTCTGTCTGTGTTCTATATGTGAGTATGGCTTTCAAGAAGTGTATGTGTGTGTATCAGTCTCAGTCTGTTTGCATGCCAGTCGTGTCAAACTTCACACTTCAAGCTTGGTTGTGTGACATCACACAAAAAAAAAAAAAAACATGAAAACATTGCACTGAAACATATACAACCTGTTGAATAAGTTATAAAGTATACACACCTTAAACTAGAACAAGATGCAAGGCAAATAAACTTATTCCCAGTTGTACATATGTCGACTTCCCACTACAAAAAATAAACATTAAAAAAGCGGCGTCAAAGCGGTACATCGGCGTCAAACCCTTGTTGTTTGCATCACTGGACGGGCGTTCTTACCACTGAACTTGCACGCCAGGCTACCAGCAGCATGTTGAATGTAACCATGTAACCAATATAATTTGAAAGTGCACTGCAGGGACGAAAGCCTTTTTTTTTTGCCATTTCCACCCGAATTATTGCTAAATAGCTCAAAATAAGACACCGGTCATCATCCTTGACCCATAAGAAACATAAAATTACAAGTTTCAAGAAAGATTGACACACTAGTTTGTCTGGCATGTAAACATAATTTTCTGGACAGACTATACCAGACAGAGTACAGACAGACAGCATTTCCTCAGTCCGTTTTAAAGTACTCTCTGTTCTTAAGAACTGGAAGTATAAAATCGGAGAGCTCAGACCTCTGCCAAGGTAGCATTTTTAAAGAAGGAGAAAAAAATGTAATATATGTATTTGTATTACCTCCCACTTAGGTTGACATTTGGTACCCTTAAGGTTGATATATGTATTTGTATTACTTCTCACTTAGGTTGACATTTGGTACCCTTAAGGTTGATATTCACTGTACATTAGAACTAAGGGGAATGTCTTAAGGTTCCCTCTTTTTTTCTCTGTTTTATTCAAGCTGACAACAATACAGCTGAGCTATGCACAACTTCACGCTCCAAAAGCATGCTATCCACAAATGGGTTATGGCATTTCAAATGGACTAGAGGTCTAAATGTGCCTTTTAGTTTTGATGCACACTGCTATGGAAAGAAAGTCTTAGTCACTCAACCAGTTGCTTGATTACTTTTACAGTGTTAAGCTCCTTTGGCTGGGCTCCCTCACCAACCTCCCTACTCATACAAACACACACATTTACACTTTTACAACCCTATCCCTAACCTAACCCTATTCCTAACCTTATCTAACCGTAACCCTAACCTCCCTACTCATACAAAGCACACACACATTTACACTTTAACAACCCTATCCCTAACCTAACCCTACTCCTAACCCTATCTAACCCTAACCCTCACCCTAACCCTCCCTACTCATACAAAGCACACACACATTACACCTTTATAACCCTATCCCTAATCTAACCCTACTCTTAACCCTACCCAACCCTAACCCTACCCTAACCCTAACCTTTACCCAACCTCCCTACCCATACAAAGCACACACATTTACACATATACAACTCTAACCCTAAACTAATCCTTCCCCTAACCCTACTCTAACCCTAACCCCCTTGGCAGAGGTTAAAATGTATCATATTTCCCTTTTACAGTGTTAACCTCCTTTGGCTGGGCTCCCCTCACCCAAACACCCTACCTATACACAAGCACACACATTTACAACTTTACAAACTAACCCTACCCCAACCCTAACCCCAACCCTTATCTTAACCCTAACCTATATAAAGCACACACATTTACAACTTACAACCCAACCTAACCCTACCCCAACCCTAATCCTGACCCTAATCCTAATCCTAACCCTAACCTCCTTGGCAGAGGTAAAATATATTTCCCTTTTACAGTGTTAACCTCCTTTGGCTGCATTCCCCTCACCCAACATCCCTTCCAATACAAAGCACACACATTCACACCTTTACCCTATCCCTAACCTGAACCTACACTTAACCCTATCTAACCCTAACCCTGACCCTATCCTTCACCAACCTCCCTACTCATACAAAGCACACATTTACAACCCTAACCCTAACCTAACCTTATCTAATCTTACCCCCTAACCTTACCTAACCATAACCTCCTTGGCAGAGGTTAAAATATATATTTCCCTTTTACAGTGTTAACCTCCTTTGGCTGGGCTCCGCTCACCCATCCACACTACCTATACAAAGCACACACATTTACAACTTTACAACCCTAACCCTAACGCAACCCTAATCTTAATCCTTAACCCTAACCCTGACTCAACCCTAACCCATTATGAAAACCTATGCATCCTCTAAAAACATTACCCTTCTCTCTCCCATCTCTTTTCCCCCTTTTCTTTCACACACACACACACACACACACACACACACACACACACATATATATATATATATATGTCTACCAAAAAGTGGTGACTTATACAATGTGAACACAAACACAATATATGTCTTCCTAAGTGGTAACTTATACAATGTCGCCTTAACACCTGTCAAATCTTAAGTCGCCCTAAGTCTGACCAAATATTTAAAATCCTTAAGGCGACCGGGCAAAAAAGCTATATCTGTTTTTACTAAAAACCAATTAATGTCCTTGTTAGCATAAGCATAGCAATGCTAAAAGATGGCAGTTATCAGCTTTCAGCCTCCCCTGCCCAAGGATGTTGAATATAACCCAGGTCTCTATAAGGTCACTTTTCAATGTAGTCACCGTAAGTAGGTGTTTGGTCAATCAGTGGGCGATAATATCTCTTAGGAGATCCAAGTAAAGGTTGTTCTTCTGCAAAGTTCTTAGCCGCTGACAATGCTTGGGTTATTGTTGAACAGCAGAGCTGACCTCTCAGACTGTTCCATATCTTTTGATCTCCTTGCATCCTTGAATGGATCCTCAAGCATAGGCTCAATGATTGTCCCCTTCATATTATACTGTTTGCATAATGCTTTTAGTTTTTCAGCAACTTTTTTTCCACTCCATATTTTCGTTTAGCTTCATTTACTACCCTTCGCTGACTGCTTTGGGGGTGCTGTTGAATTCTTTTTTGAACCCTTGGTGGCGAGAACACCACAGAATTATGGACTGTGGTGTATCTCTATTTGACGCCAAGAGCAGAAACCCAATCAGTTGTGTTGTCTGATGACCCCAATCCAGCAGACGGAAAACCTAGAAGCAAGCAGTACAGCAGATCTAGAAGCAAGCAGTACATAATAAAGCAAGAAAAATCTAGAAGCAAACCTAGAAGCAAGCAGTAACAAATAGAACAAGCAGTACAAATAGATCTGACTTTGAGAGAATTTACAATGGTTCTCTCATGCAGCTAGTGAAAAGTTTTTGTGCTTATAATACGTTTTCTTACTGTTAGGTTCCCATTTTTTCTTCATATTCAACTGTGTTTTTCATTAAATCTTTGCCAAGTCATTAGTATAATGATGCAAAAATTGTTAACCCGCACATATTCACGCACTACTTACTTGTTCAGCTATATGTTTATATATATAAATATCACCTATTTCATAGTTTTGAAGACATTTCGGTCGCCACAGAAATCTTCGCCATCAGCTTTTTCCAAGCCTATAGATCTTAATGCATGGCAATGCATATAAATTTCCTTTTTTTTTTTTAAAACTGTGGACAAGTGGCCTTTACATGGTTCGGTGGCTTGCTTTACTCTGGTCTTGACCCCGCAGTTGGTAATATGTGGTCTCTGTATGAAATACCAAGGATCTCGCGGAAGCAATTCATCTGAACCTGAACCCTTTTCTCTCAAGCTCAGCTGCCGAAGTCCACATCGCACAGGCATAGAAAAATGTGGCAATGACCAGGGAGCGCATAAGTCTGATCTTAAAACTGATGGTGATGCTTCTCTCATTTCAGATGGGTCTTTTTTTTTTTTAGTCTGGCTAGCGCTGCTGTCGTTTGCGCAACTCCGGCGAGCACTTCGGGTTTTGATCCGTCATCTGAAAAAAAAAAATTGCCCTGAGGTACTTGAAAGTTCTAAACTGTCTGTAATTTTTCTCCCGTGATAGCGATGTTATCGCTGATGCCGTGGTGTTGTTTGGTCATAAGCTTTGTTCTCTTGATGCTGATCTCCATGCCGAATGCAGCAGAACGTTTGTCAAGGTACTCTGTTAGGTTGGCTTGCTCTTCTTCTGCTAGCCCGTCGATGTCATCCAAACGTAGGTTTCTTGCTGTCCTGCCCTCAAAGCTTATTGTGCCTAGATGTCCATGCAGTGCTTCAGTCACAATTCTCTGCAGGTAAATATTGAAAAGAGTGAGTGAGAGTTAACAGATTGCCTCACTCCAACTGTTGCCTAGAACCATTCTCATGTGGTACCATTGTGGAAGACTGCACTGGTGGCCCTATCGTAGAGGCATGCTCTGGTCCTGATCAGGTTGGCGTTGATGTTGTACGGTCTCGTGGTCGCACACAAGGCTGCATGCCACACACTGTCGAAGGCTTTTTTGAAATCCACAAAAATGTGGTGCAGGTTCTGCTGATGCTGGTGATATCTCTCACACATTATCCTCAAATTAAGAAACTGTTCGGTGGTACTGTGGCCTACTCTAAACCCTGCCTGTTCTTCATCTATGACCTTCTCTGCTTGCAGTGTCAGTCTGTTCAAAAAGATTTTCAGCATCACATCGCTCGGGTGACTAATCAGACAGATGGTTCGGTAATTTTGGCAAAGTTATGAACTGCCATTCTTGGGGAGAGTGATGATCAGGCATTGGGTCTGTGGTGTTGGCCACTCAACCAGTTTGCCAAATCGTGTTACAAATGACTCTGAGGGCACTGATCATGGCACCTTCTCCTTCGTCACTAACTCTGCTGTTATGTTGTCCACCCCTGCTGATTGTCCTAGTTTCAAGGACTTAACTGCTGCTTCTACGTCTTCACGCAGTATGTGGATGTTGTTACAGTCTGTTATCGGGGAGGGGGGGGGGGGGGGGAGGACATTCAGGACTTGTGGGTCCCCTGTTGTGATGAAGTTGTATAAGTCGGAACAGTATTCTGTCCAACGTTTGAAAATGGCCTCGTCTTCTGTGAGGCAGTTCCCTGACATGTCCTGCATGGTGGAAACTCGTCCTTGCTTAGAGGTTGTCAATGCTGTCCTACTGTAAGCTGTTCTCAATGTCTTGGCACAGCTCCTCTACTCATGTCTTCTTTGCTTTCTTCACATTTTCCTTTATCTCCGGATAAGTGCTATTTTGTGCTGTGCTCCATCAGTTTCACTGATTACCCTTGTTCCAATTTCTCTTCTCTTCGCGCACAAATCAAGAATGTCTGCTGTGGCCCACCGACTTTTGACAGGACAATGTTTGCCGAGGATCTCCGTGGTAGTTTGGTCACCGTTGTGTTGTGTACAAGTGTCTCAACGTTTCTATCCTTTTCACATCAAGGATGGAGAGTGCTGCAAATTTCCAGCCTCTCATGGCCTGAAAGGCCTCATCTACCTCAGGGTCCTTCAGCTTTTTAAGGTCAAACTTGAGCCATATGCGTTTGTGTGTGCTGATTGTCTTCAGTTGGAATGTCATCATCAGCAAGTCATGCTCACTTCCTACATTAGCTCTTGGGAAGCTGCGTGTGTTCACGATGTTCACGCTTGACTGAAAACGCCTCTTTAATGTGATCTACTTAATCTGGTAGTGGCATTGCCTATTTGGGCTGTGGCATGGCTATCTTCTTGATACTTTGTGCCGTCCAAAAAATGTTTACTATTATAATAGTGTTGACACTGGCAAACTCCAGTAGTCAGTCGCCTCTGTCATTTGTCTCGTTGTTGCAAAATTTTCTGCATGTGGCCCTAAGCCTCTTCTGCTATCTTGGCGTTCCGGTCACCTTGTACTACTAGATTGTCTTTCTTGGGAACTTGATCTACGACTTTCTGTAGTTGGCCATAGACGTCTTCTACATCGTCAACACTGTACTTTGAAGTACAGAGAGAGAGAGAGAGAGAGAGAGAGAGAGAGAGAGAGAGAGAGAGAGAGAGAGAGAGAGAGAGAGAGAGAGAGAGAGAGAGAGAAGGGCAGAGATAGTAAGAGAGAAAGAGACAGAGACAGACAAAACCTAGAACAAAGAGAGTTTGTGGACGATGACCCAAGGGATTATACGATAAAAAAAATGGGGGTCCGTCAACACGCACGAATGCTGATGAACTGGCAATGAACTGAAGTGTGTCCCGTTCCTGCCTACTGGCAATACACTAAAGTGTGTCCAGTTCCTACCCACTGGCAACACACTAAAGAGTGTCCCTTTCCTACCCACTCACCGAGTTGTGACGACACAGGCACCGCTTCCAGCTCTGTGCCCTGTACAAGGGGCTCCCCTCGGGTGATCCTCATCCGCACCCTGTAATCCTTGCTGACGTCATTGACACGTAGGACGACAGACAACTGGTCACTTTTGACCACAAACGGGGGCAGAGGGTCGTGTCCTGGCTCACAGCCTGTCCACACGATGCTGTCATATAGACAGCTTTTCTTCATGCGCTCTGCAAAGTCTTTCAAGTCAACCCAGCCTGAAAAAATGTTGACGAAAAGTTCTGCAAAGAATCTGAACACGAGAATGGAGTTGTCTGGCACACAGGTTTGTTGCAGAAAGCTGACATGAAGTCTCTCGTTCGTCTGGTTTAGTGGTGAGGGCGTGTGAATTATTACCTCGCACGTTAAAGAAGATGAATTGTCGGTTGAACTGTTCTCCGCCTCGTGGACGTAGTAAAGGCTGACGTCAAACGCTGTGACGTTCACTTGTCTCTGTTGTGATGTCATGCACCTCAAGATGTCCGTCGTGCACAAAGTGATGCTGGTGTCGGCAGTATTTGAAGGGACAGAGCAAGGAGCTGCTGCCTTTTCTTTGAGGACAGATTCGGATGAATAGAGTGCGCACACGTACGTGCGTGAGTGCGTAAACGTGTGTGTGTGTTTTATTCAGTTTTGGCAGGCACTCTGGCCCATATGAATAGAACTGATTTGCACAATAATTAGCATGTACTGGTGAGTTTGAAAGAGGACAATGACAAATAAACAATAAACACACGGCGAAATTTTATGAGCAACACAAGTAAACGTTTACCTTGTGAAACAGCTATATAGACAGAGGTTTCATTTCCTTAATTTTAAGGATTCAGTAATGTATACTGCAACTTTGAATAACAATTCATTTGACATACTTATACCTAATAACTGTATATTAAATTCTAATGGAAAACGATACTAATGCAAGGGTATGCATTTCCTGCGAAGTGTGGAACATTTAGAACAGATTAACATGAAATGACATAAATCTTCAATACAATAACCATCACACTGTTTACAAAATGGATCAATGATTTCTTGAGTCGAGTGACACAAACTATTCAGAGGTAACCGACTGCATCTAAGCAGACACAAAATACGACGATGTTCTCGAGCAGACAACTGACTTACGTAACTAGCCATTACTATCTCTGGGTGATACATACAATAGTCAGGGTGTGATAAAAGTGAAGAATGCCAGTCTTGAAAATATGAATCCTTCAAACATTGTTTCAGCAGATCTATAAAACAATGGGCATTTCTCACATTCTGCATCTGCCATACATATCCAAAGCTGTAAGTGCACAATAGCAGTTTAACACGTGTAACCCAGTTTTTTTTTTTTCTACCAGAGTGATTGTGCGTTTAAATTGTTTTATAGCATTGTTTTAGATGTCTGTTGTCGGACATACACACAAGTCTGCACCACTATTTCACAAGTCGAATATATGTATCAATATAGATAGGATACCTACCACACTCCCGAAGGGCAATGTTGTTTTTCACGTCCTTTCCAATCCCTAAAACCATCTTGCAAAATTAATCTTAACTTTTTTCGATAGCATAATATTTTTTAAATCCCCACATTTCAGAACCATACAACAGAATTGGATTTACTTTTGTGTCAAAAATTTTGAATAACATAGTAGCAGGAATTCCTTGAAGTTTAGCATGCAGTCTTTTAATTCCTGCCACCACTCTCAGAGCCTTTACCTGACAAATTTTCTTTACACTTGGACCAGTTTAATGTGGCTGAGAATATAACGCCAAGATAATTGGATCTAGGTTCAACCTCGATCTGCTTACCACCATACCACCATTTCTCAGTTGATTTAATGAAAGCACCATCTTTTTTAACACAACCACTCCGGTTTAATCCATATTCACAGTCAGACCCCATTTATGGCAGTATTTTTCCAGACACACTATCTTCTTCTGCAAGTCTGCCACGAAGTTGGAAACTAAAGCAATATAATCTGCATAGATCTACAGAAAAAAAAAAAGTAGTCTGCAAAAATGTCGATGCCTCTCGCACCATAGTCTAATAAGTCAACTTGCAACTCAGTCAAAAATATAGAGAGCAACGATGGGCTTAAAACACAGCCCTGTCTTACGCCTGACACAGAGTCAAAATGCTCATTTATACTGGTCCCAACTTTGACAGAGGCTTTCAAATGTCTATACATAGCCTTCAATGTTTTGAACATTTTTCCGTGAATATCCGTTTTCTGTAATATGAAATATAGCAGTTATTATCTGTGTATACTATCAAATGCATTAGAGAAATCCACAAAGAGTGTGTAAAACCGACCACCCCATCTACCCAACAAAAGGAATGGAATTTTGTGTGTATGAGTTTTTTTATCCCGCCACTAAGGCAGCCATTCTTCAACTTCAGGGAAGCTCTACATTAAACAATTTTTTTTAAAGTAATCATATCACGCACGAGGTGGGATCAGTTTTGAACAGTTCAATTTGGTTGATGTCAATGATTTAACGTTTCGCTGAAACGCTCTGGAATTGGTATCAGAACACACAGGATTTAGTTCGTTTAAAATGCGCACATTTTGTACTGCTTTTTTACTGTCACACAATTCTTTAAATTGCTGCTTCTGATTCAGCAAATGATTTAAATCCTCCCTTAAATTTGACTGTCTGAATGCACCCAGATGTTGATATTTCTTTTCTTTCACATGCTCACACTCTTTGTCCGACCAAGGAGGCTGTTCATAGGATACTTGCATTTTCTGCTTTGACCTCATTTGACCCGCAGCGTTCAGGGGGAATGTAAACAAAACAGGTCAACCCTGCCTCAACGTCACATGCACGTGCTTTCATAAAATTTTGAAATTCTCTTTTTTTTTGTTAGAGAAAATATAATCAGCGAATGACTCTGCATATTCTCCTTTCCAAACGAATCGAAACACCTCTTCCGGTACGATGTGTTCAGCATTATCCTCAGTCTCCATGCTATCAGGATAAGTAATGTTAGCGACAATAGGAAAATGATCGGATTCACACCTGTTTGCCACGTACACATCAACAACAGTACCAAATAGTAATTGTGAACAACAAATATAATCTTGTGAACAAACAAAATAATCTACTACACTTTTACCCTGGTTTGCTATGCATGTAATTTCTCCCTCTCTGTCCTCTGCAGTTCTTCCAATTACAATTAACGGTTCATATTCTGTACATAATTCAATAAGTCTACGATCATGATGACTAACACCGCTGTCTTTAGATTTACAAACAGTTTTGTGACGCGTTATGCATTAATATTTCTACATCTTCTAGTAGTTGTGCGTGTCTATTTTCACCGACGTTATCCACATCACGGAGTTCAGACGTTCGGGCATTAAAATCGCCACACAACAATCAAGGTAAGTCAGGATATCGGTCAATTACTTCTGATATACAGTCTTCTAATAAATCAATACCGTTATTACTGTTCTTTCCATTGTTAAAACAACGTTCAGGACCAATGCAAACAAACGCAACAAGAATGTCATACTGAGATTTCAAAAACACACTTACCAACCTTCAGAAAAACACAGTCCTCTGTTGCATGAAAAAAAAAAAGCATCGAGCGTAAAAGGAAGCCCTGTCGCAGCAATAGATCGGAGAGCAATTTCATAGCATCTTTATCATCATCACTTTTCATCTTCATTGATCATGACATAAAACAACGACAACAACACAAACAAATTCTGTGATATTTCACGCTCCAATCTCGTCGTGACCTGCATCGATTTCCACTCCACATCCATGCCTGTGGTAAGTTCGTACCCAGATTGATTATGTTGGCTAGCTTATTAGGTCTGTCAGTGATGGGGCAGAGGGGAAATGGGGGGGGGGGGGGGGACGTGATTCCATCTTCCAGTAGGGAGATGCTCACGTGTCTTTGCTCCGCGACTCTTCCTCATCGCACACTCAGACAGGAACCCTAGAGGCACTGATGAAGGCTGCTGTATGGCGGAGGCCCTGCAGTGATCCATAATATTTTCCCCTCATCGATGTGTCAGCATGCCAGGTCTCTGCCCTTACCTTTTCATGTGTGTGACAGTCATGCAGGAAGCGTTCCACAGTCATTGGGGATGTACTGCATGGGCAACTTGAAGACTCACCAATGTGGAATTTTTATGAACATGTGGTGCTTGCGTCTGGAGTGCCCGGTCCTTAGTCTCACAATGCTCACTTGGACTGGTCTGAGCAGCAGGTGGTACGCATCGTCCTTGTTGAAGTCTGGGTACTGCTCGAGCCATCTTCATTTTTGCTTCTACTCGATAATGCTTTTGATTTCTTTAAAGAAGACTTCCTGCTTCAGTTGGGGCTGCTGTCCTCCTTCCTTTGCCAGTTGGTCAGCTTCACCATTGCCATATATATTACAGTTTGAGAGTATTCACTGGAAGATAATGTTCTCAGTGGACTGCTACAGAATGGCCAAAGCAGAGGCGAGGGAGTTGAGTTCCTTGTTTAGAGGTTTTTTGACAGCCTGCAATTAACCAAACGCTGCAGTCATTTATGTGGCTTAGGCAAGGTATTGTAAGGTAATGTTACTTATAGCCCAGCCGAACACAAAGGGCCATATCAGGGCTGTCACCGCGTTGAAGTCAATTCACAAGTCATTCATTCACACAGCCCTTTAACATACATCTTCTAAGGACACCTGGAATCTTGTTAAAAAAAATCTTTCCACTGTAAAATCTCAGATCAGAAGAAAAATGTTAATTTTTTTTCAGAAATTCAAAGATCACATCAGGTGGAACATCTCTGAACAAGGTTTTCAAGGAGTCTGCTGTGAAGTGTTTATGTCTCACGTCATGCAAGTCCCAACACTCTGAAAGAATTTGTTCCACTGTGAGTGGTGCATGACATGGAATGCACCACAGAGCTTCTTCACTCCTTAAAAGGCGCGGATGAGTTTAAATCGAATGACCAGTGTGAAGCCAGCATAAAAACTGTTTTCTTCTATGGGGCTTAGAGCAGGCAGAACTGAGTGGCATCAAACTTACTCAGCAGCAGTGCCGTGTCTCCTCTGATGGGTTCCCCGTTTATGACAGGAAATCGACTGCCTCCTGTGGACTGCTGGCACAACGACCTTGGTTGAAAGTTGTAGGTATGGTGAAGGGCTGAGGGTATGGGACACTGGGGATATTACGGATGAAAAACAACAGCAAAAATTAAATGAATAAAAGAAACAATAAAACGTTAATACAGAAACACACATAAGTAGATAAATAAATAAGTGAATAGACAGATAAATGATAAGTGAATAAGTAATAAGATAAATAGATAAGTAAATAAATAAACGAATAAATGAAGGAAGGAATGAAGGAATCAATAAGATATCTCTGATAAAAATCAGATGTACTGGTTGAATGATCAATCAATTATTTCTGCATGAAACCCCCTCTTTCATCGAAAGAAATTATGATCAACGACACTGACTGGGTGACTTATCAAATTCGTGCTCTGTAAAAGCCTCTGTTCAATCGAATGAGTAACCAGTTACATTCCTGTTGCACAGAACCTTCCATACAATGAAAGGAATTATACTCAAAAAGGCACCATTTGGGAGACCAGTTAAAAACTCCTGCTGTACATAAACATCCATTCATCAAAAGGTGTATTCTTAAAGGCATGGGCTAAATGACCAATCAAATTTCAGTTCTAAAAAAATCGTGCACTCACCGATAGTAGTTGCTGTCAGTGGTTCTGGCCGAGTGGCCACGTTCGGCTACACAAAACCATCTGTGTGGCCGAGCGACTAATCAAATTCTTTATGCACAAATTGTTTGTGCATGGGAGGTGTCGTATGCAAAGGCAACTGTCTGAGTGACCTATCAGATTCCTGCTGCACAAAACCATCCATTCAGAACTAGGAGTTATATTTCAAGATACTGACTCAACGAGCAATCACACCACTTCTGCACAGACACACTGTCCATTGAAAGGAGCTATAATCAAAGTCAGCTGCAAAGTGAAGTGACTGCAGGCAGAAATCTAAACAATCCACCAAACATGAACAAATGAATCACAAGACAGAACGCAACGCGTTTTGACCTGTCGGATCTTCTTCAGGTAAGAGAAACAACACTCAGGACAACAAAAATGGAGAACGAGCAATCACTTTCTCATCAAATTCGGTGTAAGATAAGCGTTCTAAGATAAGTGATTGCTCGTTCTTCATTTTCGTTGTCTTGCTAGTTGTTTTTTTTGCACGCGTCGTGTTTACATAAACGTTTAAGATTTATAATCAAAGGTTGTGGCTGTGTGCCCAGTCCCATTTCTCTCACACAAAACCCTCTGAACATCGGGAGGAGCCAGATGTAAAAGCACTGACTGAATGACCAATCAAAATCCTCATGCACAAAGCCCTCGATTACTCTTAAGAGTTTCACTTGAAGGTTGTGGCTGACTGACCACTCAAATTCCTTCTGCACAAAACCAGCCATCCATTGGATAGGTTATACTTCAAGGCATTGGCTAAGTGATGAATCAAATTCCCTCTGCATGAAAACCAACCGTTCATTGGGATAGGTTTTACTTAAGGCTAAGTTCAGTTAAGTGGTTTATTTAATATCTGTTCACCATTGATGATATTAGACGAAAAATAATCTAAAAGGTCATCACTATCTAACAATGCTTAACCTCAAGATAAAAAGAAAGAAAAATAACTTATTATATTAATGGTATTAAAAAAAAAAAAAAAAAAAAAAAAAAAAAAAAAAGCGCCTCAAAGCAACTTGGCAATTTTAGATTGTGCAATAATAGTAGCAATGTTTATGATAGCAGGGCTGGACAATATTTGACTGATATCTTGGGCTTTGATGTCAATAGAGTTTTCTTTTTAGGGACTTGACTGCTGGCTGTCGTCGAGTGCACACGCATTTAGAGAACAGCTCCGTGAGTTGTAATCTGAACAGGCCATGTATTTTCTGACTGAGAAAAAAAAAAACTCGGTCGGTTTTTTTCATACACAATGGATTAAAGTTGAAGTGGAGACCAAACTTCATATTGAGAGCAGCATGCAAGGAAAATGTGTATCGTATTTCCCAGCTGAATTGTTGATAAACAGTGTTTGCATCTTACTTTTTTTTGTGTGTGCGCTTTCCTGACCGGAATGGGCAATTACAGCCATAGCAACCATGAAGATTTCCGACCACAGCAGGTCTGAGTCAGCCTATGGTGGGCCTATTGTTGATGTGATTAGGTGTGTGTGTGTGTGGTTCCAACTACTACTCTGCAAGAATGCTAAAGTAGGAGACTGTGGCTGTAGACAAGCAAGCGCATGAGTAAAAAATAGACATAGATAGCCCCTTTGAATGCTAATAACTGTTCCTTCTTCTTCCGACAAGTTTTTGCCTTTATCATTCTGATAAAGGGACTTTATAATGGGAGGGGGGACAAAAATAAGACACCAAACCAACAGCGTGGTAGAAAACAAGGGCGCAATAACAGCAGTGGTTCAAGTAAAAAAAAAAATTCCACCCCCAGCAGTCCTGGTGAAGCAGCGGAGGAAGGTGACAACAGCTACAGAGAGCGCTCAGTCAGCAAAAAGAGGAAGCTGGATGACCAACAACAAAAAATCACCGCCTTTACCAGCAGTCAGGCAGGAGAGTCAAGTGAGGCAGAAGGGGGCGAGACGGAAATCTTGCTGGACAGGGGGAATGGGGATTCAATTCTGGCCTCCCTGGGCATGTTGGAGGGATATATGGAGGAAAGTAAGACGGAGTCAAGCAGGACTAATGACCAGTTAGATCAGATATTGTCTGAAGTATTTGAGATCAGAAAGGAAAACGAACTCTTGAGGAAGAAAGTTCACAGTTGGAAAAAAAGGAGAAGATTTATCAGATGAAGTCAGCAGACTTAACAAACGTCTCACACAGGAAAAAGAACTTAGAAATACACTGGAACAGTACACAAGAAAAGAAAACATCAAAATGATAAACTTGACTGGCGATTCAAAATCAGAGACCTCAGAGCAAACTGAACAGAAAGTCATTGGTCTAGTAAAAGATTAACTAGGAGTACAGTCATTCCAGCTTGAACACATCAGCATCAGCCACCGAGTCGGCAAGTTCTCACCTGGCCATGACAGACCAGTGGTAGTTCGTCTGACCAATAGAAAAAAAAAAAACACAAATATTTGCCCAGCGTAAGAAACTTAAGCAGCAAAACTCAAAGATCTACATAAATGAAGATCTAACCAAGCAGAACTATCAGAGGCTGATGGAAATAAAGAAACATCCAGCAGTGCTTTCAGCCTGGTCTTTTCAGGGCAAACTCTTCTGTAAGCTGCTGGATTTTCAAATCCTTCAAATCGAAGACGGCAACATAGCACAGATTGATTCTGTCATATAAGGTTACCAACTGCCTTTCAGGCTCATCGTTCGAACTCAGTTTGACGAGGCACCAGAGAGTTCTTTTTCAGGTCGCCCTTCCACCTGGGGGCTCGTAGACAGAGGCAGGGGGCCGAATGCGGAGAGCAGAGGGGACCAGCCAAGCTGCCCTCCCCTTCAGCAGCCAGCAGTCCCGACACGCCGTGGGCCAGACGACAGGCAGCGATGGAGAACCGTCAGCCAGCAGGGAAGCCTCGTCACGTGAGGGAAGCAGTGCGGACGGACGGACAGAGGATGCAGGACCTGAGGGAGCTTCCATGCAGCACAGCGGCCTCAACACAGGGGAGTAGGGGCAAAACCTAGTTAATATGTGGTCATTTGTAAACAGAAAGGTACTATATTGCTTAAATGTTATTGCAGTGCTTTCACACTGTCATGACCCCAGTGTAGGCCATGGTATGGTTGTTGTGATAGTTTTTTTGTTGTTGTGATTGTTTGCCTGTAAAGATGAAATGAAATGGCCATTTTTAGAGTTTGGGGTAGACAGTGAGTGGGGTTAACTGAAAGTGAATACGGTCCCTGGGTGTAGGAAAAAAGAGAGTGGAAATCTGGGGTGTTCACCTGCTGAGGCGACTGGATGAGAAATCGTCATTCATTGCGGCACTGGTCGAGCTGTGAAGAAAGAAGACAAATGTAAGAAACAAATGTATGTAATTGTAACTAGGCTTGACCTAGAGAGGGGTTAAGCCCCAAGTTGAATATGTAGGCTGCGGTATTGGGCTGGAGGCCAGACCAAAGTACCTTTAGGGTAAGTGGATATGTGGATCCAGTTTTGATTTATTGTATAATTCGGCATTCTTGTGTTTTGAGATCGATATTGAAACCCCTGATCCACATACCTGGTAGGTAGGTTGTCGTTCGAGAATTCGATGAGAATCGGTGAGTACCTTTTCATATCATTTTCATTTATAAGTCGTCTGTATTACAGGACCGTATATTGTGGGATTTTTGGAGTCCTGAACAAGTCTGAGAGCAGCCAGTCGCCCAGTTCAGGGAAACACTGACGGGAGTCCGATGGACCAGTAGCCTGGGAAGATATTACCCCGCCGAATCGGGGCGATTCTATTTGTTACCCCGCTATGTCCTGAAATCTTTATTTGGTATCCCGCTGCGCAGGGAAGGAGTTCTGAGTGGAATTCGATGCAACTCAGAGATGGAAGAAAAAATATATTATTTTGAATCTATGGGATTCGAGGTCCCCATACGTATCGTGAAATGTCATGAATTTATGGAAATGACATAATGTTAAAAAAAAAAAGGAAGTTAAAAGAATATGTGTTGGCTGAGATGACGTGCAAGCTTGATTGAGGGGTTAATATGTTTTTAACATACTTTGGAGAGAAAAATAAGAAAAATAAAAACCCCGCTGAGGTTGTTGACCAGGGGAGAAATTTTCGTAAAATCTTTATAGTGATATTTGTGTGATTGGAGTCAGATTGCGGTTGTGCCGGAGAGGTCGAGTCTCGTGTGCAGGTGTATGCGACTGCGCGCGTGTGGGCGAGGCACGGCCATTGTGACAGTGGTGACCCTGACTTGTCGTAAATCACGTGTGAATGTGTTAGCTGAGTTTTTTTTTTTGTTTTATTCTCCTCAAGTATTCAACCCCTACCCTCCTCTATTATAGTTTTTGATTGTTTTCCCCTCTCGATTGAAAAGATATTGTTAAACACACACACACACCCCACACACACCCCACCCTCCTTTTGTAATAGAAAAGAAAAGGATACCGCTTGTGCCCCTCTGAATTTTGGGATAAGTTTTCTCCCCCTCTTTTAATATACGATTTTTAGAGAGTAAATAAGTAGGTGGCGCATTGTTAGTTAAATATTTGCTTGAATTATTTTGTTGATCGGTTGATTGGATCGTACTGGTGTGTGTGAGTGAGTGTGTTTATTTTCAGTGCGAGTGAGTACTTCTCTCTGCTTTCTGACTGCAGGATTTCCGTATGATTTTTGTTTTTTTTGTTTTGTTTGTCCCTATTTTTTTTTTTTTTTTTTTTTACTCCCAGATCGGTGAGTCCCACCGCTTCTCGCTAAAATTGAGCGATTAGTTCAAGAGTGGGAGCAGCCTTGATGGTCCTTCAATAGTTTTTTTTGTTGTTGTTGTTTTCTTTCTCTGCCCTATCGTTTCATTTCAAATAGTCCCCTCTTCCCAGAGTTTGAACCGACCTTGTCTCCTTCTACAGGACAGAGGTTGGCAAGTGCGGGAGGAAAAAAACTCACCCTAATAAAACATATTTTGTCAGAAATCAGTTTATTGAGTTGGTGTGGACTTACCTTTTGTTTTCTTTTGTTGTTTGACATTTAACATTTTGTTTTTGTGTATTCTAGCTTTGGAACATTTATTTCCGATCGTTTTTTCTTGTGCTTATTGAGTGAGTGTTCGGAATCAGCTTTTCGTTGAAAAGTAAAGGGCTCAATTTTATTCACAAGGATTTTATTTCATTGTGTTAAAAACATCATTAGTTTTTCTTTTTTTTTTCTTTTTTTTCCCCCATTCCAGTGCTTTTGGGTGCAATTTCCATTTTTTGTGTGTGTTTACTAAGATCAATTCAAAATGGAATCCTCCTTCAAACAATATTTGGCCGAAGCGAAGGAGTTAGGGCTACAAGGTGACGAGGTGACGACCTATATAAAAACGAGCAGAGGAAGTTCCAGAGAGAAGAGCGTGCGCGTGCGAGGGAAGAACGAAACAAAGAGAGAGAGAGAGAAAGAGGGAAAAGACAAAAGAGCGAGAGGAGAGAGAGAGAGAGAGAGAGAAGAGAGAGGAAAGAGAGGAAAGACAAAGGGAGAGAGAACAGGTGTTAAAGCAGAGGGAGCTGGATTTGGAGTTTGAAAGGATCCGTATCCAAAGGGCAGAGGCAGCAGAGGACGTTGAAGAAGTTGGAGGCGATTCTACTCATTCAAAAGTGTTTCAGGGAAAGTCTCCCTATATTCCCAAAACTGCCTGTCTTTGATGAGAACAAAGACGAAATTGATGCTTTTTTTGTACCGTTTTGAGACTCATGCTACAACTTGTGGCTGGCCGAAGGATAAATGGGTTCTGTATATTGCGTCCCTATTCAAAGGAAGCGCCTCAACTTTATATCATTCGTTATCCGCTAAGGAATCACTCACGTGGGCGGACCTAAAGTCCGAGTTGTTGTTAAAACGATTCCAGTGCACGGAGGAAGGCTTCCGAGAAAAAACTTTGCTCTGTTAGGCCGGAGAAAGGGGAATCCTTCTCCGCATTTCTTATCCGCACTTCGCACTTTTTCGATCGCTGGATCGAACTTTCGAATACCGGACGTGATTTTGATTCTTGACGCGATTTATTGATTCGTGAGCAATTTCACAAAGCGTTTCAAAGATCTGGCAGTATTTTTAAAAGAGCGTCGCTTTGTTATTGTTATCATTTGCTTTTTTTTTGTGAAGTATGTGAAATAAGTGCAAATAGGTTTACTCTTTTTAGCTAAGAAAGAGTACATCTCTTTGCACTTGTTTCTTTTCCCCCTGGGTGAATTCGAAAGGAGAGAGAGAGAGAGAGAGAGAGAGAGAGAGAGAGAGAGAGAGAGAGAGAGAGAGCAATGTTAGTGTGTTTTTTTTTTTGTTGTGTTGTTATTGTTGAGAACTCGATAGGCATGACCTTTTCTTTGTGAAGATTACTGTCTAATATATCCTTTTCAGACACAAAGTTGGTGACACTCTTGGATCTCTTTCTCAGTCGTCTGTGTTACCTGTAAATTACATCGGATTTTATGTGCCTCTCAAACTGTTAGCTGCTGCTCTAACTGTAGCGTTGGTTCTAGAGCCACGCACTTCAATGTGCCAGTGCAAACACCCTATTATTAATCGCAGCACACACACACACACACACACACACACACACACACACACACACACACACAAATATAAACAGATCGAAGCGCTCTTGCTGCAAGTCTCCAAGCCTTAAGTGTCATGTATCACCTTTGTCATCCAGCCCGTGTTTAGTTTCTTCCCTCCGTAGTGTTCTCCGAGAACTGCCATCAGGCACTTGGCTGTATGGATGTCAGTGGACGGTTCACTTCAATCTCTCTCATTTCTCTTCTCCCTACCGCTTGTCGTGGTGTGCTCAGGTCCGAGTCCTCGGTTACAGATTAGGCTCTGTGCGCTGAATATTCTTTATTACACTCAAAGGTGCTTTTGTCAGCAGATCAGCCATTATCTAACCCTGCTCATGGCACAGTCCGGCCCTTGACCCAAGTGATGCCTGACTCAGACGCAGATCCGGTGTCTGCTTCTTTTCATATCACAGTACGATCCACATGACCCTTCATTTATCAAGACTTGTCACTCCCAAATCCTTGTGCCCGACCAATGGGCGTAACAACGCAAGAAGTGCAGAAGTCATACATTTTTTTTTATGCTATCCTTGCGGACATATATCATTGAACTAGTCAACTGACCCCAAACTTCACAACAACAACATTTTCACATTCAAAAAAAAAATTTTTTTTTAACAGAGCCAAGGCGATTATCATCCTATTCAGATTGTGTTGTTACTCCTTGTCCTTCGTTGTAACCTCGAACTCTGACCTGTACTTTTACCGGTTACTCAGCCTGCGCAATATGGCGACGTCAGCAACTGGCTAATTTCCTTCTGGGGCAGTATGTTCTCTAATGGACAGAAAATGACCAAGACTAGGTTCCAGCCTAGGAGAGGAACGTCAGCTAAGACTCCTACAGACACATGTTCAATGAATAAGGAGAAGACAAAGCTTCAAAGCAAGAATGAGAAGAAGGATGCTTCGACCTCTACTGAAGTGTTAGAACTGGACCAAGTTTCTAATGGCATGCTCCCTGCTCGACCCAGGACTACTAACACCTGCGCTGATTCGATTTGTAAAAATCCGTCGTGCGCAAGTACAACCATTGACACTTTATGCGATCGAGTCAAAGAATTGGAAACAACAATAGCTCACCTTTCCAATATCATTATGAACCTAAGAAAAATAATGTGTCGGAAGGGAAAGGGGCGGTAAAAATAGTGCAGCCCGTTCAGAAGAATATGCTCTACTCTGATGTTGTTAAAACATCTGCTAGTGTTACCCTTCCATTGAATAAAGACTTACCTGAAATGCCGATGAAAGTGGACAGAAGGAGGGCAAAGAAGCTAAAAACAAACCACTTGCCTGCCGTGAGGGAAAAAGAACGCGGTTTCTGACGCAGATACCCGATGACGTAATGCCGTGGCGTCATCCTCTCAAAAAAAAAAAAAAAAAAAAAAAAAAAAAAAAAAAAAAAAACCGTCACTACTGAAGTTCGAATTGCTGGATCAAAGTCTGAAAAGTACCTTCAGACAGAAAAAGATCTTCCTGGTATTGCCATCCTGCACGATTCTGTACTCAATGGGGTGCAGGCACGTAGGCTTGGTCTTTCCTATGGACTTCGTGTCATCAAACGTAAATGCCTGTCCATGGATGATATTGAAAGAGCTGCTAGATCTGCTGTAAACGCTCGCCAAGAACTCGATGCTATCGTTTTGCACTGTGGCATCAACACCCTGAGAAACCAGACCCCTCAGGCTGCCAGGGAAGTCTTTGTTGCTGTCGCACGCAAGTTACAGTCTGAGCATCAGAAAATGAAAATTGTTATTAGCAAAATTTCGCCAGTCAAAGATCCTTCCCTGAATGCAAAAAAAGAGACCTTTATAACGCCTTGGTGTTCGCCGAGCTGGTGGAGAACAAGAATATCTCTTTCATCAGTCACGAGAACCTGCAGCCGAGAGGTCTCCGGGATCCGCTTCACCCCAACCAATGAGGAGCGTCAGTGCTGGCCGGAAACTTGGGCAGACATCTTCACGGTCTTTTCTGGAATCAGCCCAAGCGACGTTCCAAATCGTACTTTCAGCCGCATATGGGGTTCTTTGACTGGAGGGGGTTTTGGTACCCCCACTGGTGACTGCCTTGACAATGTATATTTTGAGCTGTAGTTAATATGTGAATGTGTGTGTGTGTGTGTGTGTGTGTGTGTGTGTGTGTGTGTGTGTGTGTTATGCACTGATGAGAACGTGTGTGTGTGTGTGTGTGTGTGCGCGCGCGCGCGCGTGTCTTTATGTGCGGCTGTATGTATGCCTGAGTATAAATGTATGTATTATGTTGGCTTGTGTGTTAGATACACCTGGATATTCTGTTTTGTGAAGGCACGCCACAATCATCATTGCAAGTGTTAATTGAGGTCAGACCTGCACTTTTGAGATATACAAGTTCCCTGAATAACGAGTGTTCATAGCCTTCATTGTTCTCATAGTCAGTATACGTAGTAGTGCGCTATTGAGACATTGGTTTATTGTTTTTATAACATTGTTTCTTTTCGTGTTTTCTTTGAATGTATAGTTTATTTGTTAAGAAGAAGATGTTCCCCAATGTGGGCTATTTCCTATTTATTACTACTGTAATAGGTCACTCTCAATATCAATCAATCTTGTTTGGTGGAGAATGTGCCGTGAAAGCCTATGATTTGCATAACAGCAGTTATGTTACAATTTGCAGTTTGCCATGAAAGCTAAGCAAAATGATTGTTTCAAAGTTTTTCAATGGAATGCCAGATCACTTCCCAGTAATTTATTATCTTTTGAAAATCATGTTCTGGAGGAAAAACCACTCTGTGCTAGCACTTCAGTCTCTGAATGTGTGGAAAAGCACAGACTACCTAATTTGGAGAATTATTTCTACCCTCCACTTTACAGTCAGTGAATCAAACAAAAAAGTCCAGATTGCTCTTTACATCAGACGGGACCTGGAATTTACTAGGATCGTTCCACTTCCGGTGCTGCAGGAAGATAAAGGTGTATTTTGCTACAGATGCTGTAATCAAAGTAAACAAAGACTCAGTTTACAATGTGCTTTCTGTATATTATCCCTAATGGACCCCAAGAGGATAACACAGACTGGCTGAAGAATACAAATTTAACAAGTAAGAAATGGATCATTGTTGGCGACTTTTAATGCCCATGCACCATTTTGGGATTCTGAGTGTTCTAAAGTTTCATCCAACAGATTCGTTGAAAATATTATTGATTCATCCTTAGTTTTATTAAATGATGGTCGAATCACAAGAATTCCAGATGTTTCAACTCACAAACCTAGCGCGATAGATTTATCCTTAGTTTCACCTAGCATTGCAGTAAACTGTAATTGGTCTATAGGAGAAGATTGTTCGGGAAGTGATCACCTCCCCATTACTATTATCTTTGATGATGACATGAATAATGATGTAACAGACGTCGAAGACAAAATTCCAAAGTTTTATTATAAACTTGCCAACTGGGATGCCTACCAGATTTTTCTTGCATCGTATAACACAACATGTATTGAGAACGATGATGTTAATTTATTTATTCTAATTTCAGCAAAGTCATACTGTTAGCAGCCGAGCATTCTATCCCTAAATGTAAATTCAAAAAGATTGGTAAATATGTGGGTAATGTATGGTGGACGGAAGAATGTAGACTAGCTGTTAAATCAAAGCGAAAAAAGTTACAAGGCTTGGTTACGAAATAAGACAGAAGAAAATTTTGTCTTTATGAAGCAAGAAAAGAACAAATGTAATAAAATTATTGCTCAAACTAAAAAGAAATACTGGGCAGAATTTTGTGAGACCGAAGTAAAAGAATCGAAGGATATGTTTAAAGTTTGGAAAAAATAAAACAAATGAAAAATTGTTACAAAACACAAGCTTACCCTGTAAATTTAACAAAAGAATTTCAAGCACAATGGATAAGGTGGAAGCTTTCTCCCATTTCTTTTCGGAAAATAGTCGAGCTGTAAATCTTCCAGTAGAAATCAAGTACCATAGACATAAAGAGGAACAAAAAGAACAATATAAGAGTCCCATACCAGACAATAATAACTACTTAATTCTCCATTACAATCATCAGACTTCTTGAAACGATAGAATCCATTACATCTTATGATTCAGCAGTGGGCCTAGGTGGTATTTCTTACGAGCTTCTTCGTCACTTGCCTTCTTCGTGGAAAATATTACTACATTCGTTGTTCCAAAAATGTTGGACGTACGGCACTATTCCTACAATCTGGAAAAGTTCAGTGGTAGTACCAGTACCAAAAGAAGGTAAAACGAGAACATCTGTAAATAGCTATAGACCCATTGCTTTAACATCCCATGTTGGTAACTTCTTGAAAAAGTTGTACAAACACGTTTATTATATTATTGTGAAAAAAATGACATTATTCCAGTCCAACAAGCTGGATTCAGAAAAGGGCGTTGCACAACTGATCATTTAGTGAAACTAACTTCTCATATAAAAAAGCAGTTTTCACGCAGAAAAAGTACACTAGCTACATTCTTTGATGTAAAGAAAGCATACGACCGTGTTTGGCATGCTCGATTATGTATAAACTGAAAAATATTGGTATTTCTGGGAATATGTATGATTATATTAAAAAAAAAACTTTCTGGAAGGAAGAAATATATGTACACGAATTGGAAAAATATATTCATCATTCAGGAAAATAGATATGGGCATTCCCCAGGGTTCTGTTATTGCACCTTTATTATTTACGATCCTTATACATGATCTCCCAAAGGCATTGTCAAAAACCACCAATGTAGTGCAGTATGCAGATGATGTTGCCATTTGGATTAATACTTCATTAAGGAAGCACTCGAATAAAAGGGCAGTAAAATTTGTACAGACAATGTATCAAGGAGAATTGGACAGATTGTCTGCTTACATGAAAGAGAACGGTCTTGAATTATCTGGTGAGAAAACTTGTTTAATGCTTTTTTTATAATGGCGAAAACCCAAAGGCTCTGCCCAACCTTATTCTTGACGACAATGTTCTACAAATAGCAAACAGTCAAGTTCTTAGGAGTGTTTTTAACACCGAAGCTGAACTGGAAAAAGCATATTGGAAATTTGATAGATAAAGCTAGGAAAAGATTAATTTGCTCAAAATTATATGTTGTCAACCATGGGGTCAAGACTGTACCGCACTTTTACATTTATATACATCGTTAGTCCGATCAAAATTAATATACGGACAGGAAGTATACTTCTCTGCATCTAACTACCTTTTAAAGAAACTGCAAAGCTTAGACAGTAAAGCTTTAAAATTAGCTTTGGGTGTTCCAGTGCACACAAACACAATGAGATGCTTTAAGGAGACAAACATTTTACCTCTTAATGAACAACGAACGTTGGATGTGTCCAAATATGTGTGTAGGAGGCCTATCTGTAAAAAAAAAAAACTCTGTTACTGATGAAATTCTTATGGATTCCAACAAGGAATACCCCAAAAGGTCTAAAAAAATATATCATACATAGAGCCAATTAGAAATTTCACTTGTGAGCTTATGTCAGAATGTAGTATTGATATTGATGCAATTTCGGAGGTTCCTATTGTTCCTCAAATGCCCCCATGGGAGCATCTCAACGCAAAAATTGATGATAAATATATACTACTTTGAAGAAAGATGACAATGTAAATATTCTAGTAAATGAAGTTCGAGAACATCTCGAAAAGACTTATCCAAATCATTTAAAAATATTTACAGATGGTTCAATAATGGAAACGTCTGACAGTGGTGCTGGATTCACTATACCATCCTTAAATGTGCAAAAGTCTTTATATCTAGGCAGCGAATTTTCAATGTATACATCAGAGCTATATGCAATTATGAAAGCTCTTAATTATATCTTATATGACACGCCAGTATCATTTTATAATGTGCTATTTTGTGTTGATTCAAAAGCAAAGCAGGGAGTTTGTACAATTTTTGAAACATCCTTCAACAAAGTCTTAAATTTTTCTCTGCATGAAGTGATCCAGCAATTGGGAAAGAATATGCGGAAAAAAAAATTTTAATGAGAAATTATTCTTTCTGCCATCATGTCCAAGATATCTAGCCAGATTAATTCATAAATTACGGTTAAATACATGGAATACAAAATATTCACGAGGTATAGCATGTATATGTCAGGAGAATATCTCAATTCGTCATCTTTTATTTGAATGCCCTATACTAACTCCAGCTTATAGGGAGAAGAATATTTTTATAAATAATTCTGACAATGTTGATAGTGTGGTAAATAACCCTTGCTTTTTTTATATTGCTTTGGTTATTGCTCAGTCCCCAGTTGCAAAACTATTGTGAAACAAGACATTTGAGATATGTGTGTTAATAGTGATTTTTTTTTTCTGGGGGTTGGGGGTGGTGGAAGGTGCTAATAGTACAATAGAATGTATATTGCAGTTTAAAGGTCTAAGATCATCTTGTGATGAAAAGACGTTAAATAAAGCTACTGAACTGAACTGATCAGTCTGTTTTTTGCTCTCCTCTTTGTCCGTGCTGCTGTCAGCCTTGATCCAGCAGCACGCTGGCACCTTCTGTGTGTCACTGTGTGAGTGTCAGCTCGCTCATGCCGCGCCCGATAGACGTTATTCGTAAATCTGCAGGGGTGGTAATTTATGTCGAGGTTCGCGTTCAGACAAAGTGGCCTTTCCCGTTTTCCTAGAACAAATCGAGCTGGTGGCACGCCCAAAGCAATTTAGCCCCGTGAACAGTTCGGTCAGTGAGAGAAAATGGCAAAATGGGTGAACAATGGGGGGCCTGTAATCGTAATGCAGACACGGTGTGACATCACTTATTATTAGCCATCAATTGGATCTACATGTCTTGGGGATTAATGTGGCGTTTGTTTACCTAAGGAGACATGCACAAATAGCGTAATGATCTTGACTTACAAACTGAGAAAAGGTAAGTTTACTTGCAATGGAAAGATAGGCGTTATCTTCCCTTGGTTTTTTTTTTTTTTTTTTTTGTGTGTGTGTGTGGGGGGGGGGGGGGGGGGGGGGGGTATAGATACTAGATCTCCATGCAGACCTGTTTCCCCTAAAACTGTTACTGGTGTACCTTTAAACAACAAAAATAAGTGTGTTTTCTACAAAGAGTTAATTTCTGTAAGAGTGGTGTAGTAGAGGATGGGAAGGGTGAGCGGGGGGGGGGGGGGGGGGGGGGCATTCTTTCGTGTTCACCTGCCATTACACCAAAGAGGTTTCTTCCCAGTAGTAACCGCCTGATCTGGCATTAACCACGCTAAAATAGGTTCTTTCTAAGACAAATTACTTTCAAACCTGATTCATCAGCATACTTTGGCACAAGCTCGTGGTGTCTCGTCGGCTTTTTTCTTTGTTTCAGGGAATAACATCGAAACAAGAACAAGAACAATATTTATTCCTTTCGCCCCTTTAGGGGTACAGAGGAAGGGTGAGTTTAACATAGACACTGCCTAACGTCGTTTCGTGCGTGGTAGTTCGCCAGAGCTGTCGCTCTTTGGTGAAAGCCTTCATCATACATACATGCTATTGCGCAAGAATTTCGTCACTAGAATCTAATTTTTATGTAGTTTACTTTAGCTCTGTCCGTACTATCCACCAGGAACTTGAGAAGTGGCTCTCGGTGTTTGTTCCTCTGTGGAAAGATTCATACCAACCAGACAGCCAGTCAGTTGTGTGTTGTTGTTGTTGTTGTTGTTGTTGTTGTTCTCAATGCAGGCAACTCCCACACAGACTAATTTATTTCCACAGTTGAAGTGTCTCGTAGCTTCATGCAGGTCTTTGTTACATTTGATTTTCTGATGCAGTTCTTTATATTACAGGCCTGCAGGCACAAAAAAAAAAAAAAAAAAAAAAAAAACACACGTTCATTTAAAACTTGCAGGCAAGAGCTAACAAACCAATGACCAGAAATCAACAGTTTCAGACCAGAGTCAAACGTTTCCTTAGGGTTTCTCGACAGCTTACTGGGTAGCGAGGACTGTAGCCGTGCACCAGTATATTGTTAGGTTTACGTCAATATCTTTGAACTGTTAGAGGAGAATGCTGTCCACCTATACTTTTGTCCTACCCCCGCCATCTTTGCAAGCCCACACCCCCACCCCCACCCCACCCCTTCCCCTGTTCTTGGATGCCAGACAGATTTTTGTGTAGAGAAGAGACGCACGTACCACTCACCCAACCCCCTCTTCCCTTGCAAAGAAACCCCACTCTATTACATGTCACTATGTTGTTTCTGTCTCAGAGAAATTGGACACAGCCCTTTCATACACAGAGCTGCGGGTGTTGTCACCCCATACCTTCCCTCCTCCCTCCCATCTTCTCCTGCCCAGCACAGGTTCTGTTTCAACATAGATGTCATATGCAGTGTGCGAGGACTTGTACTGCAGCAAGACAGGTACAGTCACTCCACACCCTACCCCACCCTCCGTTGATCTTGAGCGTGTGTGACTGTACTGTCTTGCTGCAGTACAAGTCCTCGCACACTGCATATGACATCTATGTTGAAACAGAACCTGTGCTGGGCAGGAGAAGATGGGAAGGGAGGAGGGAAGGTATGGGGTGACAACACCCGCAGCTCTGTGTATGAAAGGGCTGTGTCCAATTTCTCTGAGACAGAAACAACATAGTGACATGTAATAGAGTGGGGTTTCTTTGCAAGGGGAAGAGGGGGTTGGGCGAGTGGTACGTGCGTCTCTTCTCTACACAAAAATCTGTCTGGCATCCAAGAACAGGGGCAGGGGTGGGGTGGGGTGGGGGTGTGGGCTTGCAAAGATGGCGGGGGTAGGACAAAAGTATGGTGTAGGGTGGATGGTGGGGGTGGGGGGTTGGGATGAGGGAATGGGGGGGTGGGGTAGGGAGGGTTGATGACTTCATCTCTCGCTAGTAACGAATCCATTGAGCACATCACAGACGTCTACCTCTCTCTCTCTCTCTCTCTCTCTCTCTCTCTCTCTCTCTCTCTCTCTCTCAGTCTACCTCCTGTTCACATGCCGGCTATCTGTTCTCCACGCTCTCTCACTACTGATGGCGTCGAACCGTGGAGTAGTGAAGAGCCACCCACGTGGTGGTATGACGTGTGGGACGGAGGGCCGCGTGCAGACAGTGGGACTCCCTCGATGAAAACAGACAACAAACCTGGCTAAACTTAGAGGGCGGCTCAGCCTACTGAACACTTCTCTTGGAGCGAAAAGGTAATATCGGACGTGGTTGGTGACAACGAGTGATTAAGACTCCAACAAAGGTTGATTGTGAAGGGGAGTTGGGGGGGACAAGATACCCATCCTGTTCCACGCTCCAATTCTATGGTCTCCAACACCAAGATCGTTCCTTGCTTTTTCCTCTATGTTCCTGTTTCAGGCAGCAGTATCATGAAAAGAGACACGCATATAATGGAAAACTGGATTCATGAGCAACGCTTGTTATTACTACACTTAAAACCTCCAGATTTTCCAGGACACAGTTGTTTCAGCAAAGTATGCACAAGTTAACATATGCCAGAGACCTAGATGGGTGGACGTTTGTTGTTATTGTTGTTGTGCTCTGCTAGCAGTTGTGAACGAACGTTACTGGGTGCACTCACTCTGTATGTCCGGGTCCTTTCTGTTGAGGTGAGGCAGTCGTGAGGGGCCCCTTTTCTGGGCAAAGTCTTCACTGCTGAGTTGGTTTGAACAGTAAATTCTATGCACCGTGAGAGGGTACAAGGCAACATGCTTCTCCGGTAAACCTTTGTGTGTGTGTTTAGTTTCTCCGCACTGAGGGGGAATGGACCAGCAGCCAACAGCTGTTTCTCTCTGTGCAGAGGTTATCAGGTATACTACTGACACTTGCTTACCTGTTGGTGGTTTACATTCAGGTCTAATGTTCACACTCTTTAAAGGCCATGCAGCGGAGGATGGGTAAAACTATAAGGGGAAAATGGGGGGAAATGGTGTCTATCTCACACCAGCCATGCCACCAGCACTACAACACGTTGAGACAGACAGCAAAAACGAACTGTTTATTATAGATGGAGATGGGGTTCGAACGTACAGCGTTGGACTTGGAAGACACTGATTAGGGGCACTTCTCAGTGCACAAAGGAAAATCATCTCCCACATCGGGTATTTTCTCTGGCACGTGAGGAAATTGCCTCAAAGGACAAAGATGTCCTCTCAATGAAGGGAAAAGGGAACTTGGACAATCAACAGATGAACACTGATTTTAAAATCAAACGACCTAAATACGAAAGACATGGTATATGACATGCGATAAAAATTCATAACGTTTGCTTTTTAAAAAATCCCAGTTTAAAATAATGGATACTGCTGCGCTGGACATCATATTCAGAATAATGATAGTAAATCCAAGCCTTGTTGCTTCCATTTTTGTGTTGAATGCAAACGTAAAACAAAATATGGGTTATGTGATAACTCTACTACTTCAGAACTCGTGCTGGGGTTACCTTAAGTGATAGAACTGTGTTTACAGGGAAAGAAATAAGAGAGAGAGAAACGTAATCCGGTGAGCTCTTCAAGTCTTCATTGTTTCTGAAATGGAGGTCTGTAGACCACTTAGCAGCAGCTGTTTCAGTCTCTTTGGGCAGACCATGTACACAGGGAAAGAATCAGAAATCCGGATCCTGGTAGCTTCACTTTCCAGGAAGGAAGCTGATCAAGAAGGACATGTCCTTTAGGTATAAATCTAAGATCTCAAACATCATCCTGCTATAAACGTCTTATCTTAAATGGCAAATGCTCATCTACAAAACGGAGGCAGGACAAAAAGATTTTTGTTCGTTTAGTGCCCTGTGTCTATTGTTTTTTCATGGGGGGAAAAAGAAAATGACATGACAAACAGATCCCATGTGAGGAACAACGAATACACGAGCAAAGATACTACTGCCATCGTGTAGGCTCCCAATTGTGGATGTTCATTATGACTTTTGACAGGGCAATACGCCATTGTGGAGAGCCTTTGCAAGCAACCCAGTTTTCTATGTTGTCCACCACTCACTACTTTTTGGCCTGCCTCTGGGACATCCAGTATACCCTGTAACAGACTCTTGGAGGTGAATTATGGCATGATACATGCCAATGCAGGCAAGCGTACACAACTTGAAAACTGCTACGAGAGATTCTCCCACCCGTCTTCCAACTTATGTCTTGACCGGCTGCCGGATTAGTTGTTCGTCTTGTGTCTCCTGTGTTAGAAGTGGTGACCTCTATGGAGACATTCAGTCTTGGATTCTTTGATATCTTAACATCAGGTTCGTTCTACAATCAGTGGCCAGCTCTGGCTTTCATAGAGAAGGAAAGGCTTGTGTCATACGTGACCCTAACATGCAGAGAGAAACACTGGTGTCATGCGTGACCTTAGCTTTCCCAGAGAATGACTGGTGTCACGCGTGACCTCAGTATTCACAGAGGAATGCTGTCATATATGACTTAGCAATCCTAGAGGACTGGTACCATACGTGAGCCCAGCATTCAGAGAGAAAGATAAGTGCCGTACGTGACCCTAGCATTCCCAGAAAAGGACTGGTGTCAGATGTGACCCTCGCATTCACAGAGAAAGACAGGTGCCGTACGTGACCCTAGCATTCCCAGAGAAGGACTGGTGTCAGACGTGACCCTAGCATTCCTAGAGGACTGGTGTCAAACGTGACCCTAGCGTCCCCAGAAAAGGACTGGTGTCAAACGTGACCCTCGCATTCCCAGAAAAGGTCTATGTCATACGTGACCCTAGCGTTCCCAGAGAAAACACTGTATCATACGTGATCCTGGCATTCCCAGAGAGAACTGGTGTCATACGTGACCCTAGCATTCCTAGAGGACTGGTGTCATATGTGACCTAGCGTTCCCAGAGAAACACTGGTATCATACGTGATCCTAGCATTCCCAGAGGAGGACTGGTGTCATACGTGACCCTAGCATTCCTCGACGACTGGTGTCATATGTGACCCTTGCATTCCCAGAAAAGGACTGGTGTCATACGTGACCTTAGCATTTCCAGAAAAGGACTGGCTCATACGTGACCTTAGCATTCCTAGAGGACTGGTGTCATATGTGTGACCCTAGCATTCCCAGAGGAGGACTGGTATCATACGTGATTATAGCATCCCAGAGGAGGACTGGTGTCATACGTGATCCTAGCATTCCTAGAGGAGGACTGGTGTCATATGTGACCCTAGCATTCCCAGAGGAGGACTGGTATCATACGTGATTATAGCATTCCCAGAGGAGGACTGGTGTCATACGTGATCCTAGCATTCCTAGAGGAGGACTGGTGTCATATGTGATCCTAGCATTCCCAGGGGAGTACTGGTGTCATACGTGATCCTAGCATTCCTAGAGGACTAGTGTCATACGTGATCCTAGCATTCCCAGGGGAGTACTGGTGTCATACGTGATCCTAGCATTCCTAGAGGACTAGTGTCATACGTGATCCTAGCATTCCCAGGGGAGTACTGGTGTCATACGTGATCCTAGCATTCCTAGAGGACTGGTGTCATACGTGACCCTAGCGTTCCCAGAGAAACACTGGTATCATACGTAACCCTAGCATTCCCCAGAAAAGGACTGGTGTCCATACGTGACCCTAGCATTCCCAGCAAAGGACTGGTGTCATACGTGACGTGACCCTAGCGTTCCCAGAGAAACACTGGTATCATACGTGATCCTGGCATTCCCAGAGGAGCACTGGTGTCGTGCCTCACCCTAGTATTCCCAGAGAAGGACTGGAGTTGTACGTGATCCTAGTATTCACAGAGAAAGACAGGTGCCGTACGTGATCCTAGCATTTCTAGAGAAGGACTGGTGTCACACGCGACCCTAGCATTCCCAGACAAGGACTGTTGTCGTACGTGACCCTAGCATTCCTAGAGGACTGGTGTCCTACGTGTCCCTAGCATTTATTTCCAGTCACTGTATTTCATTTTCTAGTTAGCCATCCATTTCTTGTCTGTCTTTCTTTTTCATCGTCGCATAAGCAATGGTTTTCCTCTAATTTTTCATCAACGAAAAGTCCAAAAATACATTGTCAGGGATCTCAAGTTCTATGATAGACTTGGGGGTAAAATATATGCCCCAATGGAATGGAATCCTAGGCAGTTTAAGATATTTGGCGTATGGCTCATTCTTGATCTTGAACAATGTGGAGAGCTGAACTACAATGTCAAACTTAGAGAAATGAAAGCACACTCCAGGAGATAAGGAGAAACATAACACCTCTAGATAGAATAGCGGTACTTAAGTCACTGGTTTTATCAAAATTAACGTACCTATGGCTCTTGCTACCTAAAACACCAAACCGCCTTATGGATGACCTTCAAAAGAAATGTTCTAAATTTATTTGGGAGGATGAAAATTATACAATATCAAGGACAACCACTGTAAAACGCATAAAAAATGGAGGACTAGGAATACCTTGGCCCAAGCACTTTGCTATGTCACTGAAGCTCACATTAAGAAACTTATTTTCCGTACCCATAAGTGGAAAGCTATAATAGAAAAAGGTGTCTTTTTGTTAAAGAATGGAGTAAATATGGATGTGCCTTGCCTTTCAAACGTATAAACTGTAATGCTTTTGGGATGTTGTTTTTCAGGCATACAACCTCTTTGCACAGAAAATAGAAATCAGCCTCTGCGCCTGATTTTTCCCACTGAAAACATTTTTTACGAAACTTGAAACTGATGAGAAATCCGTTCACTTCAAACACTGGATTGACAAAGAAGTACATCGTGTGGCAGATCTTGTTAATACACGGGGGCACTCATCACCTACGCAGAATTCACTGATAAACGTAAAGTCATAGTCAATATCATAGAGTTCCACGGATGCGTACGTGCAAATAAAACATATATCCATAAAACAAACATTCATATAAGTAGCAATAAATCCAAAGATCTACCCAAAGCTCTAAACATTGTCTGGACGTGGCGACGGGGAACCAGGACTTGCTATGACACCCTGTTGACAGGAGTCCAAAATGGTGTATAAAATGAAACTTTAAAACATCAGACGATTTGAACTGGACAATACTTTCTACCAAGCGCAAAATAAAGGATATGAAATTGAAATTGTTTCAGCTCAGAATAATTCCCAGAATAATTGCAGCAAATATTATCCGTGAAAGAAATGCTCGTTGTGAACAGTAACAAATGCACTTTTTGCAAATCTGAGAATGAAACATTTGAGCACTATTTTTTTCGTGCAACCTAACAACAGATTTCTAGAATGACTTAACAAAATTTTCAAATTATAATGATAATTTCACACTGTCTAGAAAACTTGTTTCATTTTGGTTTGATTCAAATTTACAAACGGATGAGGTAACCGACAACTGGATAGTGTGAGCTGAAATTCTTTTTGCACAGGTGCAGAATTGGGGTAGACTCATCCTTTATTTTCAGTCTTCAGAAAGTATATGCAAGGGCGGTTTAAAACAGATGAATATATTGCAAAAAGAAATGTGGAGTACGGAGATTTTGAATTAAAATGGAGTTAAATTCGGAAAGAAAGGGGCTTAGTTACCACCTGATCCTTGTGATAACTAACCCCTTTTCTTTCTAAATTTTGCCCTGTTTTCCGCCCTCGGTCACATCGTTTTAAAATCAAAATGGAGTTGTTGTAGACAACTTATTGACGATCAGTAACATATCTGATAAAATCTACGACTGATAGAGAGAAACTGCTCCTGGCCTCACACGTACATGTGGTGTTATCATAAACCGCTTCTATCGGAGATGACTGGGGAAAGAAAATAGGCAAACAAATATCACATAGACATCTTCGTGTATCTACATGCCGTGTATGCATGTATTTACAGGCATACGTGTGTTTTATCTGTTCGTAGTGTATTCCATTCGCTACTTTTTTTTGTTGTTCGTTGAGACTATTCTGGTTATCTAATTCTTGATTCACTCTGTGCTATTTGCATCTACTATGCCCTTGTTTTTGTTTCTTCAGTTGCATTCATAAAACCCACGGAAAATGTTTTTGCATGTACGTTAGTAAAATGAACTGAATGAGGAAAGGATATGTTGTGAAACAAATGTTTAATGCTTTGTATTAAAATGTCTGGTGTGGCTGGCTATTTCTTTTCAACTAAGAAACCAGCTGCACATTGATTGATACATGCGAAGTTACGAAAATGAAATGCTCTTGATTTACTCAAAGCTTGCGTACGCAGGCGCACACGCCCGCACTCACGCAAGAGCACGTACATACATACACACACACACGTTCACGCACACGCATGTGCACACACAAACGCACACACACATATACACATGCTCACGCGCACGGGTGCACAGACACGTGCGCACGCACGCACAGAAACACACACACACACACACACGCATGCGTTTGCGCATACCAGCACATGCAAACACACACGCACACATACACATACGCACACACACACACACACACACACACACACACACACACATGCACGCACACACACACGCTCACACACGCACACGCCGCACACGCAGGGAAAGCCTACAATAATGATGTATGATGTGGTGGCTGATCTGTGCAAGTGCACGATAACTTTTACAGTTATTCTTTTTTTTTCCTCTACTTTTAACTGTAGTTAAGAATATTTATGTATCATTAATTTTATGTATATCATGCATGGATACGCCTGTAACATATGTGTGAAAGTCTCCACACACTGTCGTCTTTCTGCTCACATGTAAGCTCTCGTACTACCTGAATAAAATGTATGGGGAAAAAAAACTTTGGTTTCTATCAAATATTTCTCAACTGGCGCCCTGGCGCTCATTGTTTTTGCTGAAACAGTGGAACAGTCATTCAAAAAAGGGTTACAAAACTTCTTATAAACAGTGAGAATAAATCACAAAATAAGTGATCTGAAACAGCGTACAATGGTAGTATCTTTTTGTGCTTGATAAATGTACATCGTTTGAGAAGCATAAATCAGTTTGTTTTTGTTTTATATATATGAAAATGAAAAAAAAAAAAAAAAAAAAACGTGGGATTTTTAGCTGTTGCAATAAATGAGAGAGCTGATATACTATTTGAAGTTATCGCTGAGATAAGTAGCATTGAGATGATTCTGAAAACTGCTACTCTGTTCTTTAAAGTTTGTGAAAAAGATTGTCTTCGCAATTAGGATAAAGCATAACACTGGAAAGTGTGCCTTGAAATATACAAAATGTTATTCTTCTTTTTTTCAAGTTACATTATACTTGCCGGGCCCGTCGGAAAACTATCAAAGAATTAGGTACATATCTCTCATATAAATGTATCCGTTTGTAAATGCGTTATTTTACAACACCAGTATTTCGGAGGCGAAGTCTAGCAAAGAACTGTATCACATCACCAACACTCTATGTGCTAGGACCAAAAGTAATCAGCTTCCCACCATCTAGCCATTGTCTGCATTGCCAGATATGTTTTCAGACTTCTTTTGTTCCAAGGTTGAGAAAATTCGGAAAGATCTGGACGCTCAAGTGACTGTGGCGCACCCCTTGGTAAACAGTTCAGTGGTGATCCACTTTGTGCATTCAGTCCTGTCACTAACGAAGAGTTTTTGGTAATTTTGAAAAAAAAAAATCAGCTCCCAAAACTTGTGATCTTGACCCCACTCCCCATGCCCCTGCTCTATGAATGCTTGGAAACTGTGTTTGCCTTTTTTTGACAAAGATGATCAACGATTCTCTACTTTCTGGTGTTTTCCTTGATGTTCACAAGAGTGCGATTGTAACCCTCTCTATTGCAAAAAGCCAACACTGGACTCTAACGATCTGAAGACTTTCCCTCTAGTTTCCAGTCTGTCGTTTTTGTCAAAGATTATTGAGGAAATTGCGTTGTCTCAGCTTTCCACTCATTTATCGTCCAACCAACTGTTCAGTATCTATCAGTCGGCCTATAGACCCGGTCATAGTACGGAAACTGCCCTGATGAAAGTTGTAAATGATCTCCTGCTTTTCTCTTGATGAAGGAAATCTCTCAGTTTTGACATTGTTAGATCTCTCGGCCGCATTCACCACCATTGATCACAGCATTCTTCTCTCTCGTTCAGAATATGTTTGGTGTTTCTGGCACAGCCCTTCACTGGTTTGGATCATACCTGTCCCACTGCACTCAAACTGTATCTATTCAAACCTGCAAATCTAACCCAGCGTTAATAGCCTATGGAGTGCCACATGGTTCTGTCCTTGGCCCAGTTTTGTTTGTTTTGTATACAACACCCTTGTCTGATATCATCTCATCTCACTCTGTTTTGTCTCACTCTTTTGCAGATGATACTCAGTTACAAAAGTCTGCAGAACCCAGCCATGTCAAGGAGCTGGTTCAGTCAATGTAAGCATGTGTTCAGGATGTTAAATCATGGATGACATTTAACAAACTCAAGTTAAACGATTAGAAAACTGAAGTTTTAGTCATTTCTTCTTCACCAAGAACGTCACTGTCTGCTCCATTACCGGACGCTTGTTGTCGGTGATGTCACTGGTCCATTTTCAAAATCAGCAAAGTATCTTGGTGTTGTTTTTGACTCACATCTGACAATGAATGCTCAGGTCAGGAATTTAATTCGTACGGTTAACTTTGAGCCCCATCGTATCAGCTCAATTCGCCATTTCCTCTCAACTGAGGCAACAAAAAATTCTCGTTTCGGCATTTGTGCTCTCCCGTCTGGGATTATTGCAATGATCTCCCTTGTAAATTGCCCACAAGATCTTATACAACGAATTCAGAGATTACAAAATACTGCTGCACGCCTGGTTTTGAGGGTTCCCCGTAGAAACCACATCACCCCGCATCT
>JADBJO010002558.1:52500-82500 GCA_016801955.1 Conus betulinus
TCTCTCTCTCTCTCTGCCTTTCTGTCTGTCTGTTTGTCTATCTGTCTGTCTGTCTCTCTCACTTGTTGAGCCCACAGTTATTTTTTTTTTTTTTAATAAACGAACTGGCTGTGGAATTGTCCCGCAAAGGAAGACATGTATCCAGATAATACCTGGAGCAGTGGAATTAGTTTTATTACTGTATGCTGACGATATTGTCTGTCTGTCCGGAAACAGTTGTAGGTTTACAAAACCAACTAAATGTATTGAAAGAAGAAGCCGATCGCTTAGGTTTATCAGTTAACTTGGATAAGACGAATATAGTGGTCTTCAGAATAGATGGCCACCTATCAGTGCATGAAAAATGGTCTTACGGAAATGCAGATGCTCAAGTAATTAATTCATATAAATATCTTGGAATGATATTTTCTACAAATTTAACTTTCCATTACGCATGGGAAGAATCTCTAAGAAAAGGGGAAAAAAAAGGTACTGTTGAAATTCTGAAATCCCTCAGAAAAATGAATTGTACAGACTGTGGTATTTTGGAAAATGTTTGATACACAGATAAAACCTCTTCTAACATATGCAGCTGAAATTTGGGACTTCCATGAAATTCGCAGATGGAAAAAAGTGCATACGTATGCTATAAAGCGTTTCCTTCAAGTACCTATTCATTCATCCAATACCGTTTTATATGGAGAGATGGGCAGATATCCTTTGTATGTGAGTATATTTGTGAAGTGTATTAAGTACTAGTTGAAGATCTTGAAGCTACCCCAGTCCCGTTTGAGCAGGGAAGCCTATGATATGATGCTTTTAGAAATGGAAAAAGGTACAGAAACCTGGGCTTATAAAGTGCAGAAAGTCCTTTCAGAACAGGGTTTTGGAATAGTGTGAATGACCCAGGATGTAGGAAATGAGCACAGTTCATTGCGGAATTTAAAGACAGGCTTATTTGTTCTTTTAAAACAAAATTGGCACTCAGATATGGAAAGTAAAGAAAAACACCGCTGGGTTTTCTCATTTTAAAATGTTTCATTCTGAAAAATTTCTCAATGTCATAGCAGTGTCAATGTTACAAATGGCACAGAATAAACTACGCAAGATTTAGGTTGAGAACTTTAGGTTTTAATGCAAACAAAAGATGGTTTGAATCTGGAACATTCACAGAATCTCCTTGTCCTGCATGTAGACACATTGTTGTGACGACACTTTCTGTTCCACTTGTTTTACTTATAATGAAATGCGGACAAATTGTTCATTTTTCCACTTAGATATAGCGAAAAGACAAAATGTTGCTGTCGTGTTATCATCAGATGGTGAACTCGTAATGAAATCAGTTGCGAAATTCATAGCGGAAGCATTGAAAATTAGACAGATGAAGGATAGAGAAATTTAAGATAATGAATTTACTATAGATATATGAATGAATGTTATCATTCATCGCATGTGGAAGACAAGAGGCCAGTAAGATACAATGTCATCATTTGAGTGGATGGGTCGAGTCAGTCTTAAGATTTTTTTAAACTTTACTGCTGCTTTACTCCTGTGCGTGATGACATAAGGAAATGTTACGAATTTATCAGTTTTTGTTAACGTTTGATTTGATACACATTAAGAATGAATGTGTACTATTTGTTTGCAGGAAAGGAAGAGGGAAATGTTATTGTTCTGTTACCCCCTCCCCCCCCCCCCCCCTCTCGTCAAAAGACCTCTTTGGTGATGACAATAAAAAAATCAAAGTGTCAAAGTGTTTAAGCGTCTCTCTCACTCTTGTTATTGTTTGTATTTCTATGACAAGAATAACATACGTGTATCATCATAGTGTTCCAGTTGCATGTGTAGACATCACCGTTCATGTTCCTTTGACCTATGTACAAGGTGTGCTACAGAACCTACGATGGCATCCGAACGTTGACGCGCGCCCAGCGCCTGACCTTTATACGTCATCAACACCCTGTGACGTCACACGGCGAACTGTGACTGTGTGCCCCCTGGCCACCTCCTGACGATCAGCGTCCTCTACTGGCACGTTTTTTTAGGTGTGACCGTCTGGAGCTGCACTGGGCTGGGTCATCAAGGGAGAGAACAATAGCCGTGTTGATAGAGACAGAGCTCGGAGTGCCCTCAGAGTTACCGCCCGTGTGGCTGATAGAAGAAGGAGAGATGCGGGTCACAATGGGGTTTGGCCGAAAATGCGGTGTTTTTTACCAACCTAGCCGACCAGGCTATCGCCTTCTGTTTACTATTTTTCGGGCCAGTCTATGCCATATTCTATTGAGGATTGTGTGTGTGTGTGTGTGTGTGTGTGTGTGTGTGTGTGTGTGTGTGTGTGTGTGTGTGTGTGTGTGTGTGTGTGCGCGCGCGCGCGCGTGCGTGTTTGTGTGTGTGTGTGTGTGTGTGTGTGTGTGTGTGCGCGCGCGCGCGCGTGCGTGTGTTTTGTGTGTGTGTGTGTGTGTGTGTGTGTGTGTGTGTGTGTGTGTGTGTTTCATGTTCATTACTGCTGTAAGCAATTTCTTCCATCATTTTCCTTTTCGTTTTTGTACTCCCAGTTCTTATAGAACAGGGAGTACTTTAGAATGGGAACGAAGAAATGCTGTCTGTGTGTCCGTGTGTCTGTATGTCCGTGGTCAAACTGTGTTCCACTCGCTCCAGACAAAACTACTGGGCCGATCTTTCTGAAAATTTGTAGGTATGTTCATCATGGGCCACGGATAATGCCCGATGTTTTAGTTTACCGCTATAGCCGTTACTAACGGCTGTAACGGCCTGTAACGGGTTTTCTTCCTTATGGAATATCTCAGAAAGTACTTGGCCGACCTTTATGAAAATTAGCAGGTATGTTCATTATGGGTCGCAGATAATGCCCGATGTTTTAGTTTACCCCGTTATAGCCGTTACTAACAGCTGTAACGGCCTGTAACGGTTTTTCTTCTTTATAGAATATCTCAGAAAGTACTTGGCCGATCTTTCTGAAAAATGTGTATGTATGTTCATTAATGGTCACGGATGATACCTGATGTTTTGATTTACCCCGTTATAGCTGTTACTAACGGCTGTAACGGTTTTTCTTCTTTATGGAATCTTGGTAAGTACGTGGCCAATCTTTCTGAAAATTTGTAGGTATGTTCCTTATGGGTCACGAATAATGAGCGATGTTTTAGCTTACGGTTATATTCGTTACTAACGGCCTGTAACGGTTTTTCTTCTTTATGGCATATCTCAGAAAATACTTGGCCGATCTTTGAGAAAATTAGCAGGTATGTTCATTATGGGACACAGAGGATACCTGGTGTTTTAGTTTGCCCAGTTATAGCCGTTACTAACGGCTGTAACGGCCTGTAACGGTTTTTCTTCTTTATGGAATATCTCAGAAAGTACGTGGCCGATCTTTGTGAAAATTAGCAGGCATGTTCACTATGACTTACGGATGATGCCCGATGTTTTTAGTTTACCGTTATAGCCGTTACTAACGGCTATAACGGCTCATGATTTTTTTCTTTATGGAATATCTCAGAAAGCGCTTGGCCGATCTTTCTGAAAATTTGTAGGTATGTTCATTATGGGTCACGAATAATCAATGCTTTAATTTACCGATATGGCGTTTACTAAAGGCTGAAACGGCCTGCATCGGTTTTCCTTCTTACAGAATATCTCAGAAAGTACTTGGCCGATCTTTGTGAAAATTAGCAGGTATGTTCATTATGGGTCACGAATGATGACCGATGTTTTAGTTTACCCCGTTATAGTCGTTACCAACAGCTGTACGGTTTTTCTTCTTTAAGGAATATTCATGTATCATGGATTATGGGTCACGAATAATGCCCGATGTATTAGTTTACCTTTAGAGCCGTTACTAAGGGCTGTAACAGCCTGTAACCGTTTTTCTTCTTTATGGAATATCTCAGAAAGTGCTTGGCCGATCTTTGTGAAAATTAGCAGGTATGTTCATTATGGGTCACGGATGATGGTCGATGTTTTAGTTACCCCGTTAAAGTCGTTACTAAGGGCTGTAACGGCCTGTAACGGTTTTTTCTTCTTTATGGAATATCTCGAACAGTACTTGTTACTAACGGCTATATCGGCTCATAATGGTTTTTTCTTCTTTATCGAATATTTCAGAAAGTACTCGGCCGAACTTTCTAAAAATTTGTAGGTATGTCCATTATGGGCGACGGATGATGCCCGACGTTTTAGTTTACCGTTGTAGCCGTTACTGATGGCTGTAACGGCCTGTAACGGGTTTTCTTCTTTATGGAATATCTCAGAAAGTACTTGGCCGATATTTCTGAAAATAAGTTGGTATGTTCATTATGGGTCACGAATAATGCCCGATGTTTTAGTTTACCGTTAGAGCCGTTACTAAGGGCTGTAACAGCCTGTAACCGTTTTTCTTCTTGATGGGATATCTCAGAAAGTACTTGGCCGATCTTTGTGAAAATTAGCAGGTATGTTCATTATGGGTCACGGATGATGACCGATGTTTTAGTTTACCCCATTAAAGTCGTTACTAAGGGCTGTAACGGCCTGCAACAGTTTTTTTTCTTCTTTATGGAATATCTCGAAGAGTACTTGGCCGATCTTGTGAAAATTAGCAGGTATGTTTACTATGGCTTACGGATGATGCCCGATGTTTTAGTTTACCTTTATAGCCGTTACTAACGGCTATATCGGCTCATAATGGTTTTTCTTCTTTATCGAATATCTGAGAAAGTACTTGGCCGAACTTTCTGAAAATTTGTAGGTATGTTCATTATGGGCGACAGATGATGCCCGACGTTTTAGTTTACCGTTGTAGCCGTTTTTCTTTTTTATGGAATGTCTCAGAAAGTACTTGGCCGATCTTTCTGAAAATTCTTAGGTATGTTCATTATGGGTCACGGATCATGCCCGACGTTTATTTTACCGTTATGGCGTTACTAACGGCTATAACGACCCATAACAGTTTTGTGTGTTTTTTTTTATGGAATATCTCAGAAAGTAAGTGGCCGATCTTTCTGCAAAATTTGTAGGCATGTTCATTATGGGTCACAGAGATGCCCGATGTTTGAGTTAAGCGTTATAGCCGTTACTAACGGCCCATAATGGGTTTTCTTCTTGATGAAAAATCTCAGAAAGTTCTTGGCCGATCTTTCAGAAAATTTGTAGGTATGTTCATTATAGGTCACAGATGATGGCCGATGTTTACCAGGAGAGCCATTACTAACGGTTACACCAGCCCAAGACGGTTTTTACTCTTTATGGAATATATCATGCGTATTCAGGAAAACTGGGAGCACGTTTATATGCTTTGCATCTTTTTTTTTTTTTTTTTTTTCATGAGATTAGTCTCCTCTTAAAGATATTCTACCTATTATTTAAAAGTGCGTGAGACGCGCGATAGGATGTTCTGTCCAACCCTTGCTTTTACGTATTTAATTGAAAAATTACACGAGACTTACGTAGAAAGGTGACGTTTAATTTGAATTATTTAGAGCCTATCGTAAGGAGGGGGAGTTACGTGAGAGTATCGGCGTGCGCGCCAGCCAAGGATAGTCAGTGTTTAGAGCTGCGAGTAGTCACTAGATGCTTTGGGAGGGTGAACAAACTGTTCACTGGACTTACCATAGTGGTGACCTTGAACATTCAGAGCCATACATAGGGAGGGCACGTAACTCCTCCCTCCTTATGATAGGTTCTAAATAATTCAAATCAAACGTCACCTTTCTACGTAAGTCTCGTGTAATTTTTCCAATTATCTATCGCTTCTCTTCAGTCATATGGAGTCACGTGAGATTTTAGAGCATCTAGTGACTACACAGCATTTCACATAATTGCAAAAACGAATTCGCAGTCATCAATTCATGTACATCAATTTTAATATGATCCGTACAGGTGAATATCACCAAACATAACATGTTGAACACAAACTTGGAACATGTTCTAACTGCAGCGCCTACTGGCCTGCATGCACATGCAATTAAATGCAGAACATTTGTAAACACATTCCCCAGGAAGTCTGAAATTTGCCAAGTACATACTGTACAGAAGTCACGACTTCTTAACAAACTTGTCCAATACTCCTGTCCAAAATTAGTTTTAGACAGGACCGCTTTCTTATCAAACTTGGTGAAGGTATGTTCTGCCGACCATTCAGCCGCTTTGAGGATGGTGGCAAGGCGCACTCCATCACTTGCAGCAGCCGAACAACTCGCAGCACGCGTTGTGTGTGCACCATATATCTCTGTGTCCACTCCTGCCGCAGCCAGCACTTGTTTGACCACCGAGAAAATGCGTTTCTGAAAATGGGAGTGTGTGGTCTATGGATGGCAATAAAGAGTTCTGCCCTTTCCTGAGCGCTTCAGTTTTCTTCAGATAGAGTTGTATGTGCGTCACTAAGCATAATTTGGTGTGTCGCGAATAGGTTAGAACTTCTGCTGGTTCTGGGTAACTGCCTGGCTTAGTGGGTTTGTGTGTGTGTGTGTGTGTGTGTGTGTGTGTGTGTGTGTGTGTGTGTGTTTACTAGAAAACTGTAAAACACACTTCCTTTCACTGACATGCACATCTGTAGTTTTCAGTAGATGAAGAGCATGGCCTCTTTGCCCAGTAAGAAGTGCCATTAGAGTTAGAGCAGGGCAGGTGTGGTGGATAGACGGACTGGTTCCTGGGTCAGCATTTTCTGTACAACCAGCCACCAGACCTGTGTGGGCCACAAGGGGAGAATGAACAGGCCTGTCGCTCTCTCCTTCTGTATCTTCTGTAAAACACTGGGCAGCAAGCAGAAAGGAGGAAAAGCATAGTTTACCCCAATTTAAAGAGAAAGCATAAACTGCATGTGCCTCTGGGTCGGCTCTATAAGAGACATAACAGTGATGCTGTTTGTTTATTCTGGAAGCAAACAAATCAATGTCAAAGGAAATCTGCAACTTGTTGACCGCATCTGTCAACATAGTACTGTCCAGTTTCCACTCTGCATCCACAGTAATTTTTCTTGATTCTTCATCCGCAGCTGTATTGTCTTTCCCTGGGATGTGTTATGCACTCAGCCATACATTTCTATCCACAGCCCACTGCCAGATAGTGGCTGTCATCTCATTACAGCTGTCAGAGTGGCTGGTGCCCATGTTGATAATACAGGCTACTGCTGTGGAATTATCAGTCAGCAGACGCACATGTTTTCCATCAAGATCTGCCGGAAGCACTTCAGTGCGAATAAGCTGCCTTAAGTTCAAGGTAATTAATGTGGAAGCGAGTTTCAACTGGTAGCCACAATCCTCCAGAGCTCTGTATCGCACATGCATATCGCCATCCTGTCATACTGGCATCTGACGTCACAGGAACGTCAAAATCTGGATGTGTGATGTCATTGTAAGCAGCATCTACATTACTTATCCACCACTTAAGCTCTGCTTTGGATTGTGAGGTCAGTGTGGTATATCCATCAAAATTTCCCTTTTGTTTGTCTCAGTGCAGCTTTTTTGTTGCCTTCTAAGTGACGGTAATGTAGGGGCCCAAATTCCACTGCCGGAAAACTTGCCACCATTTCCCCAAAACCTTGGCTAGTTCTCTGATAATTGGTGTGTTGGCCTTCAGTAGCTGTTTCAGATTGTCTTTCCTTTCAGGGGTCAAAGTGACTGTCATTGTTCTGGAGTCAGTAATCACCCCTAGATATTGAATAACCTGGGTTGGTTTAAGAGTTGGTTCTCTTGATGTACAATGAAGCCGAGGGAACGAAAAAGCTGCCCTGTGGCTTGGATATTCTCTATGCATTCTACTTCTGATTCTGCAAGGAGAAGAGAATCATCCAGAAAATTGGTGGAGACATGATTTTCTTGTCTCAGTTTGGCAAAAACAGGATTCAACACTTTGGTAAATTTCCTAGGGGCAAGAGCCATACCGTTTGGCATGCAGTTACATTCCCAGAGTTGGCCTCTCCATCTGAATCTGAGATACTTGCTATGTGCTTGTGCAATGGGGGGGATGGAGTAATAGGCATCCTTTAGGTCTATAGAAGCCATGAAACAAAAAGGTGTCACTAACTTCAGTGCAACATGCAAAGTATCCATTTTGAAATGGTGGTAAGTAATATCTTGATTCTTTTTTTTTTTTTCAAATTCAGAATCATGCGATTTGACCCATCCTTTTTTGGCCTTGTAAACACAGGTGACACGTGTTGATCGTGTACAGGTGTACGAGGGGATATAACCCCTTTTGATCGCAGTTTATTCACCTCACTGTCTATGATATTTATTTCCACCTGGTTCAAGCCAGGTTGTGTCCTACTACAACAATTGTGAGGGCCATTCTTCACAGCATACCACAAGGACATCAGATAAGTCTCTCTTCGTTCTTTGTTTGTACTGTCCTAAATGTTAAATGTGATCTATATTTTTTTCACTTGAAGAAGACCCAAGAGGTCGAAGTGCATCGTGTCTTGTCCTGTACTCTGTTCGTCAATGTCCTCGGCGGCAACTAACCCCCACTCTCTTTCTAAATTGTGAGGGGATAACAGTGTGGCTCCTCTTATCAGCTGCAAGATTTCTTTGTCTGTTGTAAGTGATTCCTGTATGGGCAGAAAATACTGGAGCCTGCCACCTTCAAATGTATCCATCTCTGTCTCTAATTCTGCCCTTCGCTGTGCGAGACTGTAATAGTAAGCACTTACCACATGGCTGGCTTGCTCAGTGGGCGGAGCTAACCTTGCCAATTCTCTTGTTGGCCGTGTTGTGTGCGCGAGCTCGCATGGCTGCCCCTTTGTGTCTGTAACTCGTACGGCCGGCTCTGTACCGAAGCCATTGCCCTGTGTTTCTCTGTCCTAAAAAAATAAGGGTTGCCGCCTGTATTGCTGGTTTGTAGATGTTCTATATTTTGTTTTCCCCCCCAGCAGCAAGAGTATTGCCCAACCTGTCCATTTCTTTAATTTCTTTGAGAGAAGCAGCCAGGTTGTCGCCAAAACATTTTGTGATTGGCACAGTCATTACAAACAAACGCTGTGTTAGAGGGGTGCAAATGTGAGCGAATGGTCTGTCTGCATCTGAGTGACAGCTGATGCGATGCATGACCCAAAAGAGCAAGGCTGTCTGTGTTCTTTTTCGATGGCTGTTTTCATTTTCTTGGATGTCTTTGAGTCAGTGTTGCGTTGTGCCCTGGGTGTTGTTTGTGTGCTGTCTGTCGAGGCTGTTGCTGCTTTTATCAGTGCCTTTTGCACATGCGAGAGCTTTGATGTCAGCTCTTCTGGCCTCTGCTGAAAAACTTTTCCAAATTTCAGTGTTGACTCGCGGTACTATCAGCGCTTCACAGTTCTCTGGCCTTTGATACTTACCGAGCCTGTCTTTCAGTTTGTCCTCTGACAGTCCAGACTGGAAGCGTTTGTTGATGACTTGTGCTAGGGAGGAGGAGACTGGTGGTGCCGTCTCCTCGCCATCATCAAGATCTTTATCTATTTCCCCTGGCAAATCTTCACCAGAGCCGGCTGCTGAGAGCGTGTCATCTATTACCTCCCCTTCAGATTCTGACTCTGACAATGCCATTGTGCTTTTCGCGTGCAACTTCTTCCCCTTGTGCCGGGTTTTGGAGTTACACTTTTCTACATCATCTGAATCTGAACTGTATGGTGACAACGCTCGCTTTCTTGCACTGTTGGGCTGTTGTTCACCCGGATGGCTCTGGCCAGTGATTCTCTGCCGCATGACTTCAAGTCTATCTAAGCGGCCAGACATTTTTGCCTCAAGTGACTGCTGATCCGCGAATGCCAGTGTCGCGGCCTCTTGGCACTCAGGGCTCTCTTCGGCCATTGCATCAGTCTCTGCTGACTTTCAATGTTTCAGTCTCTGCTGATCTTAGTCTCTTGCTGATTACACGACGGAATGGGATTTACCCGTCTCTGCTAGATAACGCCTCTATTGTCGAGTGTAGATCTGGACAAATCAGGGGCTACTGGTGTGCGAGTTTGTAATGAAAATAAGACCAAGCCTGTCATGGACTGGGCCCACGTATGCACATGCACGATGGCGGCCACGTAGCAAGCAGGGAACAAGTGGGGGTGAAAAAAAAAAGGATGTTGTACTTACCCCTGAATCTAGTTTATTTATGTTTCAAAAATAAACCAAAAACATACAAGTCTATAACCTTCACTGATTGTGTTATCAACTGTTTGTCAATTTTATGATTACTGTGTATGGAATCTTTCATAGTTTTTGTGGTGTGTCGTGTTCACTGTCCTATCTTGACCTGCCTAGGCGCCAGCTGACTATTCTTGGCTGGTGCGCGTGCTGATACTCTCACGTGACTCGGTATGACTGAAGAGAGGCGATAGATCATTTTTTTTTTTTTTTTTTTTTTTTGGGGGGGGGGTTTTTTTTTTTGTTTTTGGGTGGGGGGGGTGTTGTTTGTTTTTTTTGTTGTTTTCTGGTCAGTATTATGCTGATTACTGTCCCGGGAGTATGCTTTGGTGCATTTTCATCTGCTCCTCGTAACGTCTGAAGTAGATGTGTTTGTCGAAACTACTTTTGTTTTTGTTTTTTAGCGTTCCCATCTTCCGTGCCACCTCCCGTCTTCCGTGGCATTGTACCCATGTCGCTTATCTCCACACGCCCACCCCCACCTACCCCTCTACCCCCGTCCACAGCCACAGCCTAACCTGACCCGCCACAGTCCCAGTGTCCGCAATACACAGGGCTAGGGAGCAGTGAAGGTCAAGCTGTCAAGAGGCAACCCACCGGAGGAAACGCTGCACTGCCGCCGAGTCATTTGACTGGTGTTCAGTGGTATCTATTACGGTCCAGCATACGCACCCTACTAAGCCCCCTACTGACGACTACAACTGCTTAGTCGCGGAGCGGCGCGAGTGAACTCGACCTCCAGAGGGCGCCACCACATCCGCTCAACGACAGTTGCCATGAGTTTGTCCATACCAGTGATCTCGACAGAATGAAGCCAGGGCCAGAAACGCGGTGAGGCAATCGAAATTAAGGTCATTGTAAGAGCAGGGTAGAAAGGGCCACAGAAGATGACTTTTAATGCTGATCGATGAAGATGAGATGATGAAAATTACGCTACGGATATATTCATTCAGGTTTCTACTCTACATTTACTTATATATATATCCTGGTGTCAACCAGGCCCGAGCGATAGAGACACCTGTAGTGTTGATCAGGAAATTTGAGCAACCTTTTCAGAGACGCATCCATTATGTGGATGAAAGTCGGCAGTGTGGTCCCAGTCTCCCCAATTGAGCCCATAGTAAATTCAACTCTGGGTAGGAGAGAGTCGGGAGAGAAAAGTCCCACAAATAAATGGATCTGATGGGAATTGAGCCCTCGCCCTCCCACCTGGAGTCCGCGACGCTAACCACTTCGTAGCAGCGGCCGATTCTACTTGTTCGTTTTGTATTGTACGTTAAATGTGTGCAACTTTACAGCTTGCTGTGTGTGTTCGTTTTTCAATGACGTTACAGTGTCCGTTTCAATTTCTTTCTGATTTTTAATTTTGTTAATTCCAGTTCATGCTATAAGCAATGCTGCTGTTTCGGGTTTTGCAAACATGTCCATGCTGTCAGAAAATTACGTTACTGTCGTTATCGCCTTGTTTGTTTATTTGCCTCTTTGTTTTCAGTTCAGTCTGTGTTACAGGTTATTCACTCTCCAATTTGGGTCCTGTGCTCAGTCTTCTTATCCTTTGCCTTCTGTCAGTCAATATTTCCCCTACCTTCTCCGGTAAAAAAAATGTCTTGTACCTTCTACACCCCACGTACCCCCTACCTTCTGCAGTCCACATATCCCTGGTGTTCTTCAATCTCCATACTCCTGTCTTCTACATTCTACTTATCCCGTACCTTCTACAATCAATCTAGTATTCTTGATTTTGTCTATTTATCGCGCGACTTACACAATACATACATCCCCTGCCTTAGACAATCTAGTCTCTTATTTTTTTTCCAGTCTCTTAATCCCGTGACTTACACAGTACACATATCGCCTGTCTTCTTCACACCACTTCTTCTTTGTCTTCTACAGTCATCTTATCCCCTGCTTTCTTCATTCTACATATCCTCTGCTCTCTTCTACTATTCGCATATCCCCTGCATTGTATAGAGGATATATTCCCTGCCTTCTTACTTACTTAGGCCCATAGCTCAAGGGTGAGCATAGGCCATTGACAACACTCCGCCATCGCACTCGGTCTGGGCTGCTCGCTGAATGCCTGTCCAGTTGGTCCCCAGCCTCTTTATCTCTGCCTCAGTGTCTCGCCTCCAGCTGCTGCGAGGTCGGCCTCTCTTCCTCTTTCCCCTGCGGGTTCCATGTCAGGGTTTGGCGTGTGGTGCTGGATGCTGGCTTCCTGAGAGTGTGTCCAATCCAGCCCCACTTCCTCCGCAGAATCTGCTTGGCCACTGGTTCCTGTCCTGCTTGCTTCCGTAGATCTTCATTGTTGATCTTCTCTGGCCATCTGATTTTGAAGATGCGCCTCAGACAGGTGTTGATGAAGGTCTGAAGTTGTTGTTGTATTGCCTTGGTCATTCTCCAAGTCTCGCAGCCATAGAGCAGAACCGACTTCACGTTTGAGTTGAAGATGCGTAATTTTGTTGTCCCTCTGAATCCTGCTCGCACCTTGCCTATCCTGGCCATGATGTCTCGGTCGGTGCCCCCCTGCTTGTCAGCTACGCTCTCCAAGTAGACAAAGGAATCTACTTCCCTGATGGGCTCGCCTCTGACTGTGACTGGGCTGCTGCCTGTGGTGTCGATCTTCATCAGCTCGGCCTTCTTCTTGTTTATCTTGAGCCCTGTTCCTGCTGATGTTGTCTCAAGGCAGGTGGTCTTGTCCTGCATCTGTGTGTGACTGTGGGAGAGGAGTGCCAAGTCGTCAGCAAAGTCAAGGTCATCTAGCTGCGTCCACAGTGTCCATTGTATCCCATTGTTCCTGCCTGTTGTTGTGGTCTTCATGATCCAGTCGGTGACAAGGAGGAAGAGGAAAGGTGACAACAGAGATTCCTGGCGCACTCCTGTCTTCACCTCAAAACCGTCTGACAACTGCCTGCATGAGCCACCCTGCAGTTCATATCCTATAGGTGCACCGGATGAGAGATGATCTTCTCTGGTATTCCAAAGTGTCTCAGTAGCTTCCATAGTGTCTCTCTATCTACACACTGTCGAAGGCCTTTTCATAGTCAATGAAGTTGATGTAAAGGGGCGAGTTCCACTCCAAGGACTGTTCGATGATGATCCTGAGGCTGGCGATCTGGTCGGCACAGGATCTGTTTCGCCGGGAAGCGCGCCTGCTGGTCTCGGAGCTTTGGGTCAACTGCTTCCTTCATCCTCTCCAATAACAACTCTGTTTAGAACCTTGCCTGGCACTGACAGGAGCATGATCCCTCTGTAGTTACTACAGTTGGTAAGGTCTCCTTTCTTTGGCAGTTTGATGACTACCTCCACTCTGCTGCGATGTTCTCTTTTTCCCCATATCTTGCCAAAGAGGCTGTACAGTAAGTTGACAGCTATACCGACATCCGCTTTAATGGCTTCTGCTGGTATCTCATCAGGTCCTGCTGCCTTTCCATTCCTCAGTGTCAGGATGGCCTCTGTGATCTCTGCTTTCGATGGCTTCTGACAGTTGATGGGCAGTTCTGTTTCCGCTGGTGGGATGTCGGGTGGTGCCTCAGGGGCGGGACGGTTTAGTAATTCCGTGAAGTGCTCTCTGCCCATCGCTTCAATTGATCTTCTGTTGTTGTGAGGGTCTGTCCGTTTTTGTCTTTGACTGGCTTGCCAGTCTGTTGGAACTTGCCCGCAGCTTCTTTGTGGTGGTCTACAGCTCTCTCATGTTGCCCTGTCCTGCAGCATCCTCTGCTTGTCTGGCAAGTCTGTCGATGAAGTCCTTCTTATCTTTTTTTCACACTTTTTAACTTCTTTCCACCTGGGTGTGTAGTCTAGTCTTCTTGGGCTTGTGCTTTGCTTGATCTTGTCCGGCTCATGTTCAATGTGGCTTTCTCCTCTTTCCTTTTGTTCAGTTTCTGAATAGTATCATCAGAGATCCACTTCTTGTGTTCGGTTTTCTTCTTTCCAAGTACCTCCTCACAGATCTCATGCCAAAGTTTCTTGGTATGTTGCCACTGGTTCTCGATGTCTGTGCTCTCCTCTTCAAGCAATTCTTCAAGTAGTTAGAACCTGTTGGTAAGACTGATCTGAAATTTCTCCTTTATTTCTTTACTGCTAAACAGTTCCACATTATATCTTGTCCTTGCTGCATTTGTTGAAGTGTACTTCTTGAGTCGGAGTCTCACTGTTGACACAAGCAGGTGGTGTGTCTGATGGCACGTTGGCACCCCTTTTCACCCTCACATCCCGCAATGATCGCCTGAATTTCCTGCTGATGCAGATGTGGTCGATCTGGTTCTCCGTGACGTGGTCCGGGGATCACCAGGTGGCCTTGTGGATGCACTTGTGAGGGAAGATGCTGCCTCCTATCACCAGCTGGTTCAATGCGCACAGGTCTGCAAAGCGTTCTCCATTCTCACGCATCTGTCCAAGTCCATATGTCCCCATGATGTCTTCATATCCTGTGTTTTCTGATCCTATCTTGGCGTTAAAGTCGCCCGTGACTATTGTGATGTCGTTTGCTCCTCTTCTGTCCAGCACTGCTTGTACTTGCTGGTAGAAATCATCTGTCTTTTCCTCCTCTGCATCATTTGTGGGAGCGTAGCACTGGATGATGTTCAGCTTGATGTTTTTCTTCTTGGTGCTGAACTTGGTTGTGATGATGCGGGAGTTGATAGGTTCCCAGCCGATGAGTGCCTACTGCGACTCTGGTGTCAGCATCAGGGCCACGCCTTCTGTATGGGGGGAGGGGGGAGGCTCCATCCTCTGTGTGTCCCCGAGTACAGCAGCAGCTCTCCTGATGAAAGTCTCAGCTGTCTTGTCTGTAGCCACTTGTCTCACTCAGTCCTAGGACTCCTATCTTGTAGGTCTTCATCTCTCTTGCTGTCTGGATGGTTCTGCCCGCTTCGAACATTGTCCTGATGTTCCAAGTGGCTATCTTGTTGTTGTTTTCCTGGGGGTCAGAAGGGGGGGGGGGGGGGGGGGTCGTCTTGCAGCTTCCTCTCGGCTTTCACTGCCTGACGTCATGAGTCTCCAGGATGGTGACCCTTCCTCTCCCAGGTGAATGTCTTGGTTTGATGTTGTCGATGCTTCTGTAACTTGCTTTTTTTTTTCTAGGTAGGGGTGTTAGCCCTACGCAAACCCATTTAACCTCCTCATTCTACAAATACCCTGTCTTCTTCTACCATCTGCATATCCCCTGCATTGTACAGATTATGTATCACCTGCCTTATGCAGTTTATATATCCCCTGCTTTGTAGAGTTTACATATCCCCTGCCTTCTATAGTCTGCATATTCCATACCTTCTACAATGTATATATCCCCTGCCTTCTGTAGTCTACATTCCCCCTGCTGTGTATCGTCTACATATCTCCTGCCTTTTACAGTATAGGAACCCCCTGCCATTTACGGTCTATATACTGTTATAGTCAGTGTACTGTTTTTGTGTACAGTTTTTTCCCCTCCACCCCCACCCCCCCCCCCCCCCCCACCCCCCTTTTACTAATTTTTTTTGTCTTTTTTTTTCCTTCTTTATTTCTTTTTTGTTTGATTTTTTCGTTTTTCTTTTTCACTTTTCTTCCTTTTTTTTTTTTTTTTTTTTTTTTTTTTTTTTTGGGGGGGGGGGGGGGGGGGGGGGAGGCGGTCCTTTTTTTTTTCTTCCCTTCAACTACCACGCACCATGCAGGTCCGTATGATGTATTGCTATCAATGGACATCAATTTGCTGGTTTTAATGTTTTGGCGTTTGTTACAGCGCGTCAGGGTTTATTTCTGTACTAGTGCTTGGTGCAGTGACACTCTCACACTGTGTTTCACAAACAGATACAAGGGTTATTGGGGGGGGGGGGGGGGGGAAAAAGGAAGAAGAGAAGCCCGGACATCTTCCGGGAACCATCCTGAAAATAAGTATGCAAGGATGATACCAGAAGTGCGCGAAGGAGAGAAGGAAGGAAGGAAATAAAAAAGAGAGAGAGAGAGAGAGAGAGAGAGAGAGAGAGAGAGAGAGAGAGATGTAGCAAAGAAAGCGTACAGCTCGTCTCGCAAACCGGCCTATTCCCCCTGTGTACAGTTTGATTATAACCTATCATTTGCGGTCTACTCTCCCCCTGTCTTTTACCGTCTATACTTTCCCTCTTGTGTACAATATACATGTTACACTGTAAGACTACCTACACTGTAAGACTACATGTTCCTTGCACTGTACAGACTACATATTCCCTGCACTGTACAGACTACATATTCCCTGCACTGTACAGACTACATATTCCCTGCACTGTACAGACTACAAATTCCCTGCACTGTACAGACTACATATTCCCTGCACTGTACAGACTACATATTCCCTGCACTGTGCACACTACATATTCCCTGCACTGTGCAGACTACATATTCCCTGCACTGTGCACACTACATATTCCCTGCACAGTAAGACTACATATTTCCTGTATTGTACAGACTAGATACCCCCTGCACTTGTACAGACTACATATTCCCTGCACTGTACAGACTACATATTCCCTGCACTGTACAGACTACATATTCCCTGCACTGTAAGACTATAATATGTTCCCTGCACTGACTACATATGTTCCCTGCACTGTACCGACTATATGTTCCTGCACTGTACAGACTACATATTCCCTGCACTGTACAGACTACATATTCCCTGCACTGTACTGACACTACATACATCTCTGCACTGTACAGACTACATATTCCCTGCACTGTACAGACTACATATTCCCTGCACTGTACAGACTACATATTCTCTGCACTGTACAGACTACATATTCCCTGCACTGTACAGACTACATATTCCCTGCACTGTACAGACAACATATTCTATGCACTGTACAGACTACATATTCCCTGCGCTGTACAGACTACATGTTCTCTGAACTGTACTGACTACATATTCTCTGCACTGTACAGACTACATGTTCTCTGCACTGTACAGACTAAATATTCCCTGCACTGTACAGACAACATATTCTATGCACTGTACAGACTACATGTTCCCTGCACTGTACAGACTACATATTCCCTGCACTGTACAGACTACATATTCCCTGCACTGTACAGACTACATATTCCCCTGCACTGTACAGACAACATATTCTATGCACTGTACAGACTACATGTTCCCTGCACTGTACAGACTACATATTCCCTGCACTGTACAGACTGCATATTTCCTGCACTGTACAGACTACTACATACAGACTGCATATTCCCTGCACTGTACAGACTACACTGTGCACTGTACAGACACATATTACATGCACTGTACCGACTACATATTCCCTGCACTGTACAGACTACATAACTTCAGCACTGTAAGACTACTGCATATACCCTGCACTGTACAGACTACATATTCCCTGCACTGTACATACTACATATTCCCTGCCCTGTACAGACTACATATTCCCTGCCCTGTACAGACTACATATTCCCTGCACCGTACAGACGACATATTCCCTGCACTGTACAGACTACATATTTCCCTGCACTGTCCAGACTGTACATATTCCCTGCACTGTACAAACTACATGTTCTCTGCACTGTACAGACTCCATATTCCCTGCACTGTACAGTTTTTATATTCCCTGCACTATACAGACCACACATTCCCTTCACTGTACAGAATTCCCTGCACTGTACAGACTACAGTTTCCCTGCACTGTACATATTACATATTTCCTGCCTTCTACTGTTAACATATCCCCTGCTGTCTGCAGTCTACATATCATGCGCCTGCAACAATTTACATACATCCTGCCAGATACAATGTGCATATCCTCTTCCATCTTCAGTTTACACTTTCCCTGCTTCATACAGTCTGCATATCCCCTGCCTTCTACAGTTTACACAATCCATGCCCTATACAGTCTACGTATTCCCTGCCTTCTACAAATCACATGCCACCTGCCTTCTACAGTTTACACAATCCATGCCCTATACACTGTCTTCTTCAGCTCACTGTTGCTGTTGTGGCAGCGAGGCCTGGTGGGACGACTGTTGTGTGGGGTGAACGGTTGTCAGGATCTGAGATTGGGGGGGGGGGGGGGGGGGGGGGGGAAGTTCAAAGCCTTGATCTCTGTTCAGGCTGGGGCGTCTGGTCTTGATTTCGATGGCTTCTTTAACTTTCTTTTTGTGAGGAAGGGCTCTGTAGATAAGATCTTGGTTTCTTGGGGGCTGAAACTGTGGCCTGTGGCTTGTAGATGTTCATCGTGTATGGCAGAAGTAGATCGGTTTTGGTGTTCCTGTAGAACGGTGGTGAGTGGTCTTGCTGTCTCGCCAATGTAGGTATGGGTACAGTCTTGACACCCTACCTGGTACACTACACCACACTGCTTGAGGGGGTCCGTTTTGTCTTTGACATGGGTCAGTTGCTGGGCGTAGGGAGTTGGTGGTTTGTGGAACACTTTGCATCCATGTTGTTGGAAGGTCCTGGCTAGACGCTCTGAGACTCCCTTTAATGTAAGGGATCCCCCACTTTTCACACTGTCCGTATCTGTAGAAGAAGGGTAGCGAACTCGAGGGTTGTCCCACATCCATGCAGGGGTATCCATTAGCGGAAAGGGCAGTCTTGATGTGTTCCAAGGCTTTTGAACTCCCCCCCCCCCCCCCCCCCCCCCCCCCCCCCCCCATTTATTTACAATTAGATCCTGACAACCGTTCACCTCGCACAACAGTCCTCCCACCAGGCCTCGCTGCCACAACGGCAACAGTGAGCTGAAGAAGACAGGGCGACCCTGTCGAAATATTCTCCAAGTAAGTTTTGGATTGATACTTTTCTAATGTTGATATCCACTGTCCTCTACAGTTTACACATTAATTCCATGCCTTATACAGTCTACATATACCCTGCCTTCTACAGTTTACACTTCACCTGCCTCATATAGTCTACATATTCCCTTCCTTCTGCAGTCTACATACCACCTGTCTTCTACCATGTAGCCTATATGTCTCCTGCCTTATGCAGTTTACACAGCGCCTGTCTTATGTTGCCTACATATCCCCTGCTTTCTACAGTTTATATACCATATATCTGCCTTCTACATATCTTCTGCCCTTTACAGTTTACATACCATCTGTCTTATACAGTTTACATACCACCTGTCTTATACAGTTTACATACCACCTGTCTTATACAGTCTACATGTCACCTGCCTTCTACAGTCTACACATTCTCTGCCTTTTACAGTTGACATACCAGCTGTCTTTGAAAGGTTTACACACCACCTGCCTTCAACAGGTCATATGCCACCTGCCTTATACAGTCTACGTATCCCCTGCCTTATATAGTTTACATATTCCATGCCTTCTACTATTTACATATCCTTTGCCTTATACAGTTTACATATCCCCTGTCTTATACAGTCTAAATATAGCTGCTTTCAGCAGTTTACATAGCGCCTGCTTTATATAGCCTACGTATCCCCTTCTTTCTACAGTTTATATCGCATCTGCCTTCTACAGTCTACATATCCCCTGCCTTCTACAGTTTACATACCACCTGTCTTATACAGTTCACTACCCCCTGTCTTATACAGTCAATATATCACCTGCCTTCAGCAGTTTACATAGCGCCTGTCTTGTGCCGTTTACTACTCCCTGTCTTGTACAGTCTACATATCATCTGCCTTCAGCAGTTTACATACCACCTGTTTCCTACAGTTTATATAGCGCCTTCCTTCTACAGTTTACATATCACCTGCCTTATACAGTTTACATATCCTCTGCCTTATACAGTTTACGTACCACTGTCTTCAGCAGTCTACGTACCGCCTACCTTTTTCAATGGACATAGCGCCTTCCTTCTACAGTTTATATACTACTTACCTTCTACAGTTTACACATCCCTTATACAGTTTACAAATCCCCTGCCTTATACAGTTTACATATCGCCTCCCTTATACAGTCTACATATACCCTGCCTTCTACAGTTTACATATCTACTGCCTTATACAGTCTACATATCGCCTGCCTTCTACAGTCTACATATTAACTGCGTTCTGCAGTGAACATACTACCTGCCTGATACAGTCTACATATCCCCTGCCTCCACATTTCTCTGATCTTGAGACTTTCTTTTGCAGAATCCATCCCCTCTTGAACTTTCCATTTTCTGCCTGTCTTCAGCTGGGGCTTGATTGCTTCTACAACCTTGTCTCCTGAGTCCTCCAGCATGGTTTGAAGTCTGATCTTCCCTGCTTTGTATTCTTCAGGATGGATTTCAGTGGTAGTTTCAGATTTGCTTGGCGACAGTACAGCGCTATGTCAGTCAGACAGGGGTGGAACACCAAGCCATTTCCTTGTGAACTTTTTGATTTTAGCTTCCCTTGCCTCCACTATGCTGGTGCAGATGTCGTATATCATCAGAGACCATAGGAGCTTTGGTATCAGCATGAACTGCAGACACCAGACCTTGTATTTGCCAGGGAGCCCACACTGGTCAATGGTCTCCAAGCCTTCTTCCGACATCTGTTTGGTCTCTTTGCTCTTCGTGAGTCTTTCAGCGTATCATCATACCATCTTCCAAGGCTCTTGACTGGCTCTTCTGTGACTGTAAGAATGGCCTGCTTGGCAACATTGAAGACCACAGATTCGGCCACTTTTTTCGACTTCATTCTGGATGAGGCAAACTATGTCATCCAGCCTCTCCAGCACATGACGTGTCTCGTCTTCTCTGGATGAAATCACTGTAGTGTCATCCGTGAAGGCCTTGGTGGGGGGGGGGGGGGGGGGGGGGGGGGGGGGGGGGGGGATCTTGTATCCATCGCCAAAGTCTGTTTGTCTTGCGTTGCTTGTTGCTTTCAAGATGACTGCCACTGCCAACACGAACAGTATTGGGGAAATTGCACAGCCCATTGCAGTGCCCATTTCCAAGTTGATCCAATCTGTTGTGTACTCCTTGGTAGAGAACCGCATTGAGAAGCCATTGAAGTAATTCTTGAGCATGTTCTTTGGCACATGGTACATCTCAAGAGCCAACTGTATCATCTCATGGGGTACAGATCCATATGCGTTTGCCAGATCAAGCCACACTACGTCCAGGTCTCTCTTTTCTGTTTTTGCTCTTTGGATTGCGTCCCAGATCATTGATCATTGTGGCGTGTTCTACGCAGCCAGCCACGCCTGGGATGCCACCTTTCTGGACTGACACATCCATGTACTGTTTTCCATGAGGTACTTGGTCAGCCTTGCTGCCATGACAGAGAAGAAGATTTTCCCTTCGACGTTCAGTAGTGATATTGGCCTGAACTGGCTGATGTCACTTGAGTTTTGCTCTTTGGGGATGTACACACCATCTGCCGTCATCCACTGGCCGCTGATCTGGTTTCTCCAGGCTGATCGCAGCAGCCTGTGGAGCCACTCCAGCACCTTGGGACATTTCTTGTACACAGCTGGTAAAGTATTCCGTTTGGTCCTGGTGATGATTTGGATCTGGCTTTGTCGACCACCATTTTGATTTCCACCAACGTCGGAGGCTTGCCATTGCACTGTTCCTCAGGGTTGGTTGGCCACACCAGACCTTGAATGTCGAGTGGTGCTTTGCTCTGTGAGTCAGAGTATGTTTTCCTCAGATGCTGCTCAAGAACTCCTTTGTCCACACTTAGGGTCCCAGATTTTTTTGGCTGCTCAAACAGTGTTCTGGCAAACTGGAAGGGTCTCCTCTGAAGAAGCGCTCTTGGGTCTTCTTCTTTTTGCTCTTCCTCTTCCTCGCAGATTCCGCTTTGCTGAGGGCGCTGTGTTTTATTTTCAGGTCTTTCCAGAGTTTTCCAAGCCTTGTTTTTCAGCTGGCAGTGCGGTCTTCATTTGCTTCTTGAGGTTTTTCTTTTGGACCCTGATCTTGTCCATCTCTTCTTGGCGTCTGGATTGCTTTGGAGGCGTTTTCTCTTGAGTAGTTTTGCTCCATAGGCGTCTCTACATGTAGCATACACAATGTCCCCAAATGTGGCTAGTTTGTGTTCCAGGGTGCTTTTCCCTATCAGTGCATCGAGTCTTTGGACGTTTTTTGCATCCAGTTTCTCCCAATCTTCAGTTTCGTTCGCTCGTAGCAGATTGAGTTTCAGGCGCCTTGCATCGAGGGCCTGTGCAAATTCCTCATCCTAACCAACAGCGTGGATGTCCTTGGCCTTGGTCTTCTGACGTCTTACCTGCTGATGCAGTGCGCTGCTGCTCATTCAGATGAGTCTTCACACATCCCGTCTTTGTTCTGTGGATCTTCATGCCACGGGTGGTAGCGAAACGCTTTCCACAGACACATGGATATTACATTTGGGGATTTGCAGTTGTGATTGGTTGAGCACCGATGGATTCATCATTATCTCCCCCTTTCGGTGAATCCTGGGAGCATCTTTTCCTTTTGTACTTAATAGCCACATGTTGAAGGCAAAGTGGGGAGCCAGCCCACAGAGCCCTTGGTTCTGGTCTTTCCCAGTGTCCTCCGGTCTTTCCCGGACGTCCTCCGGCCTATCCGGAAGTCAATGGTTTACCCATGCATCAGTAGAAAGAAACTCGTGGAGAGCGTGGCAGAAGAGAGGAAGTACATCTTACCAACATCATCACATGGACAGGGATGACATCTTGCAGACATCATTACATGGGGAAGGATGACATCTTCTAAACATCATCACATGGAGAAGGACAACATCTTGCAAACATCATCACATGGAGAAAGGACAACATCTCGCAACCATTATCACTTAGAGAGGGACAACGACTAACATAACCAGAGAGGGACAACATCTAACTAACATCAGCACATAGAGAGGGACAAAATCTAACTAACATCATCACATCATCTAACTAACATCACCACATGGAGAGGGAAAACATCTAACTAACATCACCGCATAGAGAGGGAAGACATCTAACATCACCGCATAGAGAGGGACAACATCTAAAGATCATCACACATAGAGAGAGGGACAACATCTAACATCACCACACAGAGAGGGACAACATTTAACATCACCACATGGAGAGGGACAACATCTAACATCACCACATAGAGAGGGACAACATCTAACATCACCACATAGAGAGGGACAACATCTAACTAACATCGCCACATGGAGAGGGACAACATCTAAAGATCATCATCACACAGAGAGGGACAACATCTAACTAACATCCCCACATGGAGAGAGACAACGTCTCAACAATATTATCACATGGAGGAAGGCAACATCTAGCCAACATGACAACATGCAAGGGACAAACATCTAACCATCAGAACCACACGGAGATGACAACATAATCACCGCATTGAAAAGGACGACATGGAAGTCCTGGACACTGAACAGTTCTGCTTGAGCGAGGCGTTAAAGATGCCCTGCAACAACGGGCCGGAACACCCACTCTGTACCCTAGCTAGGGACACCACAATCTGTCTGCAGGTAACACCTGAGGTTTTTCACGAGCTCGCGCTAAACATGTTTGATTCATTCGAACCAATCACGTTGACGAAGGCAGTGAGAAAGTTGCCCAAAGCTGTACGCAAGTAGCCATTTTGAGTTGAGAGGTCAGCTCATCTTTCCTGGTCTTAAAATCATTTGATATGTTATTTCTAGGACTTCACTGCTACGATCACTACAACTGATAAAATACAGTGTGTGTGTGTGTGTGTGTGTGTGTGTGTGTGTGTGTGTGTGTGTGTGTGTGTGCGCGCATGTGTGTGTGTGTGTGTGTGTGTGTGTGTGTGTGTTTTAATAAGATAAAGGTGAGAAATAACCGTAGAAGTAAACTACACGCATGGTGAGCAACTTCGGCCGAGTTAGAATGATTTTGAATCCATCAAAGAAACATGGGAAATTACGATCCTCTGTTGGTTTGGAGATGATCTTAACGAATACAACATCCCTCTGCCAAGTCTACAAAGGCTAACCCTTTTACGTAGTTGTCGAACACCGCAGCCGCATCTTACGCATTTTAATTTTTCTTGAAACATTTTGAAACGAACTCAGTAAATGTATGATTCTCTTCTAACCCTAGTGTAAGGGTACAGTTACTCGCACACGCGCGCGCGCACGTGTGTGTGTGTGTGTGTGTGTGTGTGTGTGTGTGTGTGTGTGTGTACTTGCAAAGATGCATGTGTGTGTGTGCGTGGAGCATCTGAAGTTGGGGGTTAATGAAAGTCTGAATGCGCGTGATGTGTGTGTGTGTGTGAAGAGAGGGAGAGAGAGAGAGAGAGAGAGCGAGAGAGAGAGAGAGAGAGAGGGAGCGAGATAGCAGAGAGAGAGAGAGAGTGCGAGAGAGAGAGAGAGAGTGTGTGTGTGTGTAAACCCACACGTGTATGTGAAAAAATACATGTCAGAGTACTTATCCCACTTTTACACTGACGAACATATATCGGTACTTGACTGCGCTGCATGTTGGAACTAAGCATTGTGTCTTCACAGGAAAGACCTTCAACAAAATTTCCCATGCGTTCTTGGAAGGTGAGTTTTAAAGAGTTGTGTGAATAAAGTTGTTTTTTTTTTCTCCAAAAAATGACTTGTGAGTTAACTTCAACGCGGTGACAGCCCTGATATGGCCCTTTGCGGTCGGGCTGGGCGATAACCAACATTACCATCACCATTGTGTCTTCAGAACACGTCCAGGCCTGTCCAGCTCCCCGGCGGAAAATGGAACTGCACAGCAGACACCTGGCGTGGCCTACAGCCCCATCTGGCCTGTAATGTCATGGTCCAGTGTTCCGATGGACAGGACGAAGATGACTGTGGCTACACCAGGTGTCACCAGGTGAGATTCTGGTGTTACATATTACAGCCAGACTGAGCCCGTAAACTGGCATTCTATGTTCACCAGGTGAGATTCTAGTGTTACATATTACAGCCAGACTGAAGACGTATACTGACATTCTGTGTCAAAGATTTCCTTCCAATCCGTTGTCGACAATACGGTCTTTGCATTCACATAATCATATGTTAGAATCGAGTTCAAATACCAAAAATACAGTAGTATGTAGATGGTATACGGCTTTTTCATGATAAAACAAATCTTTCAATGCACTTTCGATTTTTGAAATATCTCGGGTTAGGACGAGCACATGGTCAAATGGTTTGAGCGCGCAGCTGTTCATTTTACGGTTGTGAGTTCAAACCCCTCGTGTGGTCGCAATTCTATGACCTGAAAACCCTCTGTGTCTATCCAGCTTGAAAATGGGTACCTGGATCAGTTCAGAAAATGCAAAAGCGATGGAAGGAGTGTTTGGCACCGCCCCTTAAAGTGCCGTGTCTTACATGATGTGAACCTTTCATAGTTCACTGTTCTTAAGGCCTTCAGCTGTTGGCCTTTAACTTTGTCAGGTTTTCATTGATTGATGAAAGACAATTACAATGTGGCGATGGGAAAGGTCATCATATTCTGAAAACGAAAACATGAGTAACATATTCATGTTGATCATTGGATTTTTTTTTTTCTCATGTGTGCCCATTTAGAATTTTATTTAATAATGAAAAAAAAAACTCACATCAGCCAGTCGAATCAAACGACATAAAAGCACATCCACTCGAAGGCTTCTCACCTTGCAGTTGCGTCCCCTGACCGTTTTAAACACTACTAACAATGACCTGTCAAAAAAAGTAAGTTTTCAGCTGGCATTTGGTAGTAATTTAATTTCATATGACACTCAAGACATCTAGACATAATGATGCACGTTTATCAAACAAAGAAACATACACACACACACACACACACACACACACACACACACACACACACACACACACACACACACACACACACACAATCTGCATTGTCCCGTCTCATTCGGCGATCCGTCTGGGAGCACTGCACCATACCTCATAGTGATTCTTTTATTCCTCAGCAGCTACGCATTTGCGACTTTTCACGAAGCAAAACTTGTGAGCAGAATTGACCCTGTCACCAGCTGCCATGGCGGAGTGGTTAGCGTCGCGCACTCCTGGCTGGGAGGTCTGGTTCGATTCTCATCAAAGTTATGTGGAATTTTTCTGCCCCAGCCAGCTCCAACCCAGAGCTGAGTTTGCTACGGGCTCAGCCGAGAGGACTGGGACCACAAGTCGAGTTTCATCCACTAAATGGATTCGTCTCTGAGAGTGTTGCTCAAATTTCCAGACCAGCACAACAGGTATCTGTATCTCTCGAGCCTGGTTGACGCCAGGATATATTATGAAAGTACTGCCATTCAGTCTCAGCCCAGAATGGAAATCTATAGCATTATTTTCATCATCCTCATTCTGATCGATCAGCAAAAAAAAAACTTCCTGTCCAAAAAAAAAAAAAAATCAGCATGTGGAAGGTAGAAAGGAGCTTCTAAATGCTATTGTATTTTCGCAGCTTTTCCCTTCAGGACATAACAATATAGACCTGTTCCCAGGGGAAAAAATTCAAGGGAAGATAACGCCTATCTTTCTACTGCAAATAGAGTTACCTTTTCTGTGTCTGGGTCAGGATCACCAACCTGGCATCAAATCCAAGACATTTAGATCTGAAACGATCAATAACAACAACAACAACAACAACAACAACAACATAATAATAATAATAATAATAAATGAACCCGTACTCTTTGTAACGGTGTCTGCGTCACAGGCACACAATTTTTCATCCATGTTTTGGCACTTTTCTTTCTGATCGATCCGTTACTTTGACTGATGGGGAAAATATAGACCTGTTCCAGAAAAGGGGAAAAAAAAATTCAGGGAAGACAACACATGTCTTTTTATTACAGAGTTACCATTTCTCAGTTTATGGTGCAGCAATTCGATCCAGAAGTTCCAGTATTTGATTTGAAGCGCGCACTGAACTAACAACCAGGATGTAAACTGTCTACATGACAGAGACACCTTTTTCACCCATGTTCTGCCGTTTTCTCTCTTTGATTCTCTTTGACTGTTGAGGCTGACTGATTTGCCAAGGCGTGCCCACCTGCGCCTTTTTGTCCTACAAAACCAGCAAGGTAACTCTCGCAGCTCGCAGACTCAAACAAAGATTACCTCCCGTGCAAATTTCCGAACACCTTTCAGTCTGCCCCATAGGAAGGTCGATGCACCAGCAACGGACTGTCCAGGGTCGCCATGGACATATCAGACAGAGAGCACAGGCTACACGCCACAATTACAACTTACATTAAAACATTAAACATTATATAGTCCTTGTTAGCGCTTTGAGGCGTACCAGAAATTTGAGCTAACATTTCATGTTTAAATGATCATTGCTCAAGAGAACAACTCCCTACCCTACCCTACCCTATTTGGGGGGATCTCCACTGATGAAAAACACAATCAATCTTAAAGTACATAACCGTCTTAGTTGACACACATTTCAGGCCTTTGCACTCCCGTGACCATATCTTCGCACCAAATCCAAGCACCCAAATAGCCCCATTCCATCTGTCTGCTTGGAACCACCTGGCTTGTACTTTGATGGCCATATGAAAGAAAATGAGTAGAATCAACTTTCAGGCACAATAAAACTTATCAGAACACCAGCCGCCGTGGCGAAGTGGTTAGCGTCGCGGACTCCCAGCTGGGAGGTCATGGGTTCGAATCCATCAGAGTCATGTGGGGTTTTCTGCCCCGACCGGCTCCCACCCAGAGTTGAGTTTGCTACGGGCTCAGTTGGGAAGACTAGGACCACACAGTCGAGTTTCATCCACTTAATGGATGCGTTTCTGAGAGTGTTAATAAAATTTCCTGACCAACACTGCAGGTGCCTGTATCTCTCGGGCCTGGTTGATGCCGGGATATATTATGATATCAGTCGCTCCAGGCATGTCACCATCATCAGTGCCTACGCCCCCACACTCACAAGCGTGAGGAAGACAAGGAGAGATTTTATGAAACCTTGGACTCTCTTGTGAAGTCAACTCCTGCAAGCGACAAGCTAGTAGTCCTAGGGGACTTCAACGCAAGAGTGGGGACAGATCACCAGAGCTGGGAGGGAGTTCTGGGTTCCCAGGGAGTCGGCAAGATGAACAGCAACGGGCTACTGCTCCTGACTGTGTGTGCTGAGAACGGTCTCACCATCACCAATACCCTCTTCAGACTGGCCAACAAACACAAAACCACGTGGATGCATCCAAGGTCCAAGCAGTGGCATCTTATAGACTATGTCATTGTTCGACGGCAGGAAACACGAGACGTGATGATCACCAGAGCCATGCGAGGAGCTGAGTGTTGGACAGACCGCCGTTTAGTGAGGGCGGTCTTCAATTTTCACATAGCCAGAGTCCAACGCAGGAAGCCCAAGGCTGCTCGATCAAAATCAACATCTCAAAATTGCAGAATCCTTTCGTAAAAGAGAAATTCCAAATCACCTAGATGAGACTCTGACTGCTCAGGAACCGCTAACTGGAGACCCAACAGAACAATTGAACCAGTTCAAACAGACGGTGACAGAGTCAGCCAAAGCCACTCTAGGCCTCAAGAAGCGTGTCCACCAGGACTGGTTTGATTAAAACAATGAAGACATCAACAGACTCTTAGAAGAGAAACACACTGCCTATATCAACTGGCAGAACGATCTATCCTCCATCTCCAAGAAGGATCGCTTCAAGCACCTCCAGAGCAAAGCCCAGAGAGAACTGCGCACAATGCAAGACAGCTGGTGGGACAGGAAAGCTGATGAGGTTCAACGATATGCCGAGCTGAATTACTCCAAAGAGTTCTTCAACTCGCGCAAGGCTGTCTACGGACCACAGAGACCCAGCACCACCCCACTCCTGTCTGCAGATGGCAAGACCCTGCTGAAAGACAAGGACAGCATCACACAACGCTGGAGGGAACATTTCTCCACCTTACTCAACAGACCGTCCACAGTCGACTCTTCAGCCTTGAACGCTATCCCCGAGAGAAGCCGGCCCTGGAAGAGCTTGACCTCCTACCCAGCCTCGAGGAAATCACTAAGGCAGTGAAGCAGACGAGCAGTGGTAAGGCACCAGGCATGGACGGCATCCCAGCCGAGATGTACAAGGCAGCCGGTCCAGTGCCCTGGACACTCTCCACGACATACTCTGCAGCGTTTGGGGGGGAAGAAACCATGCCACAAGACTTTCGAGATGCCACTGTTGTCTCCCTGTATAAAAACAAGGGCAGCAAGTCTGACTGTGGTAACTACCGAGGCGTCTCCCTCCTCTCAGTCGCTGGGAAAATCCTTGCAAGAGTCATCTTAAACCGCCTGATCAGCGCTGTGTCAGAACCGTCACTGCCAGAGTCACAGTCTGGCTTCAGACCAGGCCGCAGCACCATCAACATGGTCTTCTCGGTGAGACAGGTCCAAGAAAAGTGCATTGAGCAGCGGATGGACCTCTACGCTGTCTTCATCGACTTAACAAAAGCCTTCGACACGGTGAACAGGGAGGCGCTGTGGGTCATACTCTCCAAGCTTGGCTGTCCGAGGAAATTCACAAAAATCATCCGCCTATTCCACGGCGACATGGTTGGCCTTGTGCTTGTTGGGGGTGACAGCTCTGCTCACTTTGAAATCTCGAACGGCGTCAAGCAGGGCTGTATCCTTGCTCCGGTCCTGTTCAACCTGTTCTTCACGTGCGTGCTGAACCATGCCCTCGGAGATCTCGACAGAGGCATCTACATCAAGTACAGGCTGGACGGCTCTCTGTTTGACCTTCGTCGGCTGAGCGCCAAGACCCGAACAGTCGAGAAACTTGTGACTGACGCACTGTTTTGCCGACGACTGTGCCCTGATGGCACACACAGAAGCGGATCTCCAGTTCATTGTCAGCAGGTTTGCGGAAGCCTCTCGGCTTTTTGGCCTGACAATCAGCCTTGGAAAAACAGAAGTGCTCTACCAACCCTCCCCAGGCCCAACAGTGCAACCTCCCCCCACCATCACCATCGGAGGCACCACTCTGAAAACTGTCGAGCACTTCAAGTACCTCGGGAGCGTCATTTCAGTGATGGCTCTCTTGACAGAGAAATCTCTGCCAGGATCAGCA